>JARYHS010009186.1:122447541-122657862 GCA_031002005.1 Vandiemenella viatica
TTACTTACTAACCAAGGCACTAGCCAGAAATTGCGTAAGTTGTGTTTCTTTTAACATTTCATGTTTCACTTTGGAAAGTACTGACTTTTTTCTCAAAAAGATTATTTATGTAAAATTTTGTATGGAAAAATTGTATTTTTCATACTATAATGTTAGGTTGAGTGGAAAAGTACCAATCGCCAGCAAATAGTTGTGTTAAAAGTTTGATCAGAATTGTATTTTTCATACTATAATGTTAGGTTGAGTGGAAAAGTACCAATCGCCAGCAAATAGTTGTGTTAAAAGTTTGATCAGAATTGTATTTTTCATACTATAATGTTCGGTTGAGTGGAAAAGTACCAATCGCCAGCAAATAGTTATAGTTAGAAATACAAACAGTGTAAATCTCGATACGAAAATATTACTATTCCTGCACCTAAAGTATCTATACAAATTAAAAAATTATTGCGAACCTAAGCCTTAGAATTGTGTAATAATTTGGTTCTTAATTTTCGTTTGTTTCGTAGCTTTTGGAATTTATTTCTGTTTAAGCATTTATTTGCGGTTTAACGTGTCAACAAAGGTTGAGTTCTTTAAGGATTGTCTGTGACAAGAGATGTGGGTAAGGTTTGCAATATAACTGGGAACCGCTCAAGCTTCATACGTGTTGATCAATTCATTTTGAAAATCTCGTGATTTTGAAATGAAAATTGGTGAGAACAGTATGATTCGTGTTAATAATTTTGAAAAACAGTAAACATGGTGATCAAGCATGCAGACCATGGTGGGACTCACGGTTTTGTAAAATGTAGAAAAAGACATAAATTAATTATACTATATACAAAAATGTTTTAAGTTAGTAATCTGATTAGAAAGTTGCAAGAGCTCTATCCGTCGGTCTGTTTAATGGCGATAAATTTTACTGCTTCAGACATTGATAACTATTAGATTTATTGGAGGTTACGATGGTCCAACCATAAGATGTCTCAATGGCGATCGAGAGCTCTCCGATTCGAATCCTGGTCTTGATCTGGATTTTTATTCACCTTCAACCTGTACTTCACTTATTGGAAAGCTTGTTTTGTGTGTGTTGAGTGCGCTTGAACATTACCATGTTTCTAATTTCTCAGTTCGTCTACGCAGTATCGTTACGGCTACATACTGTGCAGTACGACAGAGGCAGATTAGGTGGCCAAACTCTGCCAATTACGTCACAAACGATTACTTTACTACCTGATCAAGTTCGAAAAAAATGCGACATTTTTTACAGTATTTAATAATAATGCGATGGAAATATTGCGTCTATTGATGTCTGAAACGACTCTGTGCGTGCTTGTATCATAGCAACTTTACCATTCGCTTCATCGTTCCATAGGCAGTTAATTTCGAAGGAACTGTGGAGCAAATTTCCATTGAGGGCTATATATTACAGAACGTAGTACTTGAGGCAGGTGTCAACAAATGAAGGCATTACATTCGTTATATCCTATTCACTTCGAACTGGCGGTGCAAGATCATGTTTCCCTAGTCCCGCTCCTCAACTTACCACCCCTCCCGTTCCTACCACATCGAGCTGACCGCTGTGTCCAGGTTGATACATTTCCTTTCGGGAAGGACAGCGGCCAGACTGACCTTGAACCACCTCTGTTAACTGAACGAGTTATAGTAAGATACCCTACCGTCGAACAAAGTTGGCTCCTAATTTTGGCGTTCCAAAAATTTGAAACACCACTGAAAGCTCCGCTAGAAGACATTATACAGAAGGCCAAAATAATACTGAATAGAAATAGGATAAAAAGGATTTGCTCACCTCCTTGTAATGTGAATACTCCAAATCACCGTTCCTAGTTCAGTTAGTCTTGTTATAACTGAAACGGCTGTATAAACTATTTTATAGATATTGCGCAATAGTTTATTGACGATAAATAATTATTAAAGAAATGAATTGCCTATTCTGTAGGGACCTCACAATATCAATTAAGATTATTATTATTATTTATATATATTTCGCAGGAAGCTACCGGATGGAATGAGTCTGGACCGTGCTACAAAGGAACTGAGAAAATTAATCCATCTGATGTTCCCTGCAGAAACTAACTTAACAAATCTATTGCAAGCTCACTCTATTTTGGAACGGAACAACATCTCAATCGATGAGCTTATGATAAAGGTAGCTCTTCACAGATTCGACTATTCTGATTACTCCATTTTTAATTTTTTAATTCAAAACTATTTGCTCAGTAATGTAAAGAAATAGAACTCTCCGAAGTATGTACTTTTTATGCTGAATTTATGGTATGAGCATTTACATATGATTCTTTTTGATATTATAATAAGTAGAATGATATAGATGAACTTGTTACTGCCAGAATTTCATTTATTGTGGAGAATTATATGGTCGGGTATAGTCTACATAAATAATTCACCTCCTCATATTTAAGACTATTCGTGTTCCCAGGGACTACCTTCTAATGATAGGTTAATCCTCTCGGAACATCACTACATTGTAACATACTTGTGGAAATAATTTGTATTTGTTTATGACATAATTCTAGTAGTAACCATTATTTCAAATAACGTAAACTCTATGACGGAAAAAAAAAAAGTTTTCTTACATGGTCTTCTGAATTGCTGTAGTCTAATACCAGCGTCACTTTCCTAAAGGTGATGAATTATGAAAACAGAGAAATTTGTAAAGCAAACCAGAACCGAGTCGTTTTAAAACTTTTTATGCAAGGCTTAACCTTTTTTTATACCAGTGCTCATTAAGACAAATTCTGAAACAGTCTAACATTAAACTCTGGGAACTGCAGGCTCTAATGCTCGTTCTTTCTGGTTTCCTCTTATGTTTCGATCCTTTGAAGAGAACCTCTCCTTGTATTAGATTCGAAATCGTTTCCACAATAACCCAAGCAACTTGATTTGGGTGGAATAGAACAATACTTCAAAAAAGTACTGTGTGGTATTCCATTTACTATCAGAAATTTTACACACCGTTCCCCCCCCCCCCTCTTCCCTTTAATTTCATGCTGAATTGACGCAATTTTTAATTCAGTTTGGTACAAAAGAATACAATCAGAACAATAAACATGAAATCAAAATAGTTTACCTCATTCCACTGTGAAAAAACTTTTGAGCTGTGGGATTTTATTATTTATTTAAATAGAAACTTCTTAAGAAGTTTACACCAGAGAAGTCATCGGAAATAAACTGAACATATTGGAGTTACAGGAGTATGTCACAAAAAAAAAAAAAAAAAATGTTGTAAGAAATGTGCTTTAAATTAAACACTTGTTAATCTTACTGAAAAATATTAATTTAAGTCAGACATTCTTAGCAAAAAATGATGAAAGTGAATTAAAGTGGATATAATTTTTTACTAGTCCACGAAAATCCACTCAGTCTATAGCGATCAAAAAGACAGACAAAATTTCAGAAATGATTGATTTCTTTTTTGCAGCTGTTTAACAGTGCCCCAAATTCATTTTTCAAAAATACTTTCATTTTAGAGACTTTGTTACAGTCAGTGTTTTTGTGTATGATCACATAATGTGAAATGCAGTGTTTTTGCTGCAACCAACAATTCCGCATACCATGGTAGCAGATTCAATTCGAAATATAATTCAATATTTTTGTATCTGATTACAGAAAAACAAGATCTATAACGAAAGCAATTCCTGAACACTTGTCTGAATAGCAATACTTAAAAATATTTTTCGCTACTACTATAGCATTTGTGGAACCGAGTCTGATGGATGAACCTTGACCCTGAGGCCCCGCATTTGGGAGAATTCTAATTCGATTTCCGGACCGACAAGCCAGAATTTGGTTTTCCATAGTTTTTGGAAGCTAATGACGCGATGGTCTACTGTTAAAAGCCATGGTAGAGTTGTTTTCTTATCAAAAATACCGGATCTAACGACTAACTGTCGAATAGCCGTAAACGCGTATTTTTTCTTTAGATTGAGTAACAATATTACCTTGGTGTAGTTTCAGAATAGTCCGTGAAATGATATTTTTTCAATTTTTAAAGCGCCTTAACCTAAATACTCGACATCAGTTGAGTTACATTTTGTTATTCTTAAAGTAATACAGCAAAATAAACTCTGGAATCCTCTTTCTTCCATCCACGTGTTTACCAAAGCCATTAAAGATTTTACATTAACTCGTTGTATTATATGAATTAGTCAGGATTCGAAGTAGTTCAACCACTGTCAAATGCTGGAAACAGCGTTTTATCACGGAAGAACTTTGGATTTATAGTACAGCATTTTTTATGACATAGTTGAATACCTATTACTATTATTTTATCTGCTTAATGTCTCTCTAAAAGCGAGGTCTTTAGAGACTGGAAAGGATGGGGGGCAAGGAATGGGAAGGAATTCGGCCATGAACTTTTGAAGGAAGCATCCCGGGATTTGCCTGGAGTGATTTGGGAAACCATGGAAAACCCAAAACTGGATGCCCGGACGGGGATTCGAACCGACGTCCTCCCGAATGCGAGGCCAGAACGCTATCCGTTACACCACCACGCTCGGTAGTTGAATACCAATTTCAACTATGTTTTTCTACAGAGAATAATGTACGAGTAGCTTGTATAAACGATGTTCTGCATAACATTTTCTTAAATGCTTAACAGGTGGCTCCATCATGTGAGAGGATCCTGAGTAGGTGTAGCTGGAAAGGAAGAGTCGTCAACTGCCTTGATATATTCTTCCTGGTGAAGACATTCCAAGGATACTGTTGTTCCTTTAACTACTTCGGCGTAGTAAATAAAACTGACAGGTAATAAATATATTAGGAGGTAATTATATATCTATTAACTTTTGATTGCACAGAAAACTGATAAGGGAGTAACTAGTTTTACCTTCTCCATATAGGCTAACAGCATGGGCACCGGGAGAGAGGTGCAAGGGGGTGCACTTGCATCCCCCCCCCCCTGCTATAAAAGGAAATACACAGAAAAAAGATTAAGAAACAAAAATTTTATTAATAAATTCACTATTTGAATAATAACTTAAGGTACCTAGGTTGTTGCCCAAATTTGTTCAACAACTTGTCAGTTAATTCAGTATCCTTAGTTAATAATTGTTATATATAACGTATTTAAAAAAAACAGGTGCACCTCCCTTAAAGTAATCGTGCCGGCGCCTATGTATAACAGTATACAAAGAAATTATGACTAACTACGGAGTCATGATTTCGACAGAAGCGGACATTACCATGGGGTTTAAGGAGATGAGGTAGGGAGGACGGTTTATGGCGTCACACACTCGTTTATACAGGTAATACCTAGCAACAGTAACAAATACTTCAAGTAATAAGATTAGCAACACTTACGAAACGGTCTCTTTTCGATACGATATCTGCAAGAAGAACCGATAGAAATATTTGTTTCAAAATTATTCTTTTACAAAAAATGGTGATAAAGGAGATGTTTGAACTGTTCAATAGAAGATTTTAAAAGACATTGCTTACCAGAGCTGCATGGTAGCTGATTCCAGCATCGACGGATTCCGGTTCGTATCCCGGTCTCGGATTTTTTTTTATGGATTCCTTGTCAGCGCTTCATATCCAGCAAGGCTTGTTTTTCATTTGTACTACGTTATAAGGCTGTCGTAGTCAACACTACACATATAAATGTAGGTTACTTTAACCATTAGGATTACCAGATAAGTTTGGGAATTCTAACTATCCTTAACAATATTTCGGCCAATAACACCTCACCCATTTGCTTTATTTTACATACGACTGATTTTGGAGTTATCCTGACCACAAAAGTGAACGTTAATCAACGATAAGAAACTTAAATCATCGTTAAAAGTAAATTCGTGTGGAGATAAAGTTTAGATCGGCCGCACGTTCCGCCTCTGTCATGGCTAGACCTGCAGTTTAACGTGGAATCTGAACCACGGAAAGTCTTCGTCAATCGAATTATTTTGAAATTTACCATAGTTAAACATAATATTTAAGTATATGTAGTTTCAAAACTAGTTTCAACTTATTTAGTTTTGAAATGATTAAATGAATGCAAGATTCAAAAGGAAACATGAACACCGGATACTCACCATTTAGTACAAAACTTCGCGCAAATTTTAACGTCCATATTCCACGGGAAGTGTTAACCCATTCAAAATAGTATTTAAATATTATTTTAAAAATTGGCGAGTATGCAAATAACTTTACCGCAACACAGTTACTTTTGATGATGTTTTAATTTACGCTGTGCGTGACGCGTTTCGAGAAATGATTCTCATTTTCAAACACAATGTTAGTACATTTTTAATGGATTTTTAATGTGCTAGTGTCAGTTTCTGCTGGACATTAGTAACACTGTTGGAGCTTTCCTGGAAATAAAAATGTGGAGTGATGTACTAGATCAAGAATTTGTACTAAGTAGATGTGGAATAATTATCTAATCAAACTTTTGTTTTTGAAGATTTCTTAAGACACGCCACCACAGAAACTCACACGTGCACACTCTCATAACATTAAATATTGGTATGATGTGATGTACACTGTTTGAAAGTTACCGTTATATAAACAAAGCAAAGATGATTCAGTGCATCTAACATTGAATAAACAAAGATAATACATAACATGATTAAGGATATGATTACTGGCCGATACCCGCGACTGTGTACGCGTGGACTTAGAATTTCATTGCCAGAATTGAATATAGAAAGCTGTAAGTAACTTAGAATTGGCCCCAAACAACAAAGAGTCGGCATAATATGACCGGAAAGCCATCACGAGCTCCCTATACCGTCGAACCTGTCTCATAAAGAGAATCAATTTCCAACACATATAGAAACACAAAAACAAACGAAGGTGTGTGGATGCGTGTGGTGGGGGGGAGGGGGGAAGGGTTAACTAATATCATCTTTATTTCAGCTTGGTCTTTTCATCTTCAGCATGAGCATCCGATTCTTTGATTTTCTAATAACTTTAGCTGTTCGGGCTCTGCTAGAGCTACCACTTAGGCCAGGTTTACGCCCGCAAAAGAAGAAAAAATAAACTGGTGGCAGAAACATTTACTCAGACACAAAGTAATGGTACAGTGCAGAGCAAATCGACATCTGTACCAAAATAGGATTTGTCTTTAAACGAAATTTACTAACAAATCATACACCAACAGACTGCGCGAGAAGCACAGCTTGAGCAACTGACGTAACATTACAGACCAACACACGCGTCCGTCCGTCTGACACCATTCGATAAGTTCCAAAACATCGTGGCTAAAACTGATATTCATACCGAAAGAATGCCGTGTGTCCTTCCTACAGATAAAAGTATTTCCTTGTCAAATGCTATCAATATCGGTATAGCAATTTATACGACTAAACGTAACAAAAAGACAGACTTACTTTCGCATATATAATATTACTAGTGCAGACCACACACACACTGACTGCTAGAGGAACAACGGCAGAGTGACGAATACAGCGTAAAAAACTGTACACCTAAAGCATTTTTAGACCATGTACTATTTGCCAAGCATTTCATCCCTGAATTTGTGATATTTACAGTATAATATGGAATCTGAAAAACTGGCCGTCCGGGCATGGCTCATACGATGAAAAACAATTCTTAAAAATATTTTTCCCCATCAGAATTTGAACCGGGAACTCCGACCCAAACATTAGTAAGCAAGCACCTTTACCACTGAGCTACCAGACCGCGATACCATAAGGTACAGTACTACAGAGTTTTACACATCCTAAGCGTCGGTCTATGTTTGTTTCGGTAACTTTTCGAAATTACATGGCAATACGTACTATTTAAACAGAAAAAAGTATGTCCATTCTAATGCCAAATAGCATTTCTTTGTGAAATTTCATCACGATCAGATTAGCCGTTTGCCCCAAGAAACGTAACAAACAGACAGAGTTACTTTTGTATTTATAATATTAGTGTAGATACAATAGAGGTTTTTTATGATTTTGCAGATGTGATTGAATATCTGATAAATAAAATTATATATATGTTGGGACTTAGCAAATGATGGTACATAATTTATAATAAAGTGTCAAAACACACTATCACTTTCTAATTATTCATTTAGTATCATATATTTAGATAATTTATGATGAAAATAAATTTCACGTTCTTCCATCGATATGTTGGCTTTTATTCAGGCGGTGAAGTACCTTCAAATCTGTGTCAATGTCATTGAAAGGATGGCCGTGTTGTGTATGTGGGTTGCAATAACTGATTTTGTGTGTTGTCTGTTTTTGACGGCTTTAATGTGTTCTAAGTATCTTATTTGGAAATTCCTGTCAGTTTGCCGTAAATAGAATTTTGAACATAGTCTACATGTTGTTATATAAATACCTGACTCTAGGAATTAGAGTTAATATTGTGAATTAATTTCTGTTGTACCTTGTTTTTGGTTCTAAACCCTGTGTTTATTCTGTGCTATCTGAGTACATTTGCAATTTTTTGAGATAAAGCAAATATTGTCAAAATTGTTTTAGGGGCTCCCAAAATATAAATAAATGTTTAAAAGAAGAAATAAAAATTAAAACTTCACTATAATTTCCATTTACACCGTGACTGTATTAGAACTGATGTTTCTTGATGAATGATTTTTTTTTAAATAATATTTGTTAATAGAAGTATTTTTACTTGTCATTTACTCGACTTTGAATTGCTAGACATTGATTTTCTTTTCATAAAAGTCTTATATGAGGTCTCTACTTTTTTAATAGTTGATGTTGTTTTTGATGAATATCTCCAACTCTTTCTACTCCCAGCTACCCCATCCACTTCCGCAAACATATTATAACTTGGAGTTGGAGACGGTGCAAAAAAAGGGCTGCTAGATTTGTTTCTGGAAATTATCGCAGAATGCAATCAGTGACGGATATGATAAAGGAGCTGGAATGGGATTCATTGCAAGACAGGAGGAGGATAAGGAAGGTCATGGGAGTGTACAGGGCGTATACTGGCAATGAGGCATGGAAAGATATTGAAGTATGTATGAAAAGTAGTGTAAGAAAGGGAAAAGATGACCATGACCACAAGCTGGAACTCGATTTCAGGCACAAGGGTGTGGGAAGATTCTCTTTTTTAGTTAAGGGTGTCAGGGATTGGAATGAGTTACCAAGGGAAATGATGAATAACTTACCGAAAACGTTGAAAGAATTTAAAGTTAAATTTTGTAGAGGGCAAATGTAGGTGGGTGCAGGATAGGGGGAGGATGGCCGTGTAGGGAAATTGCCACCGGAGCGTGTGCTCCATTGCAATTAAATTAAATTAAATTAATTTAAACTTAAATCTCAACTCTCTGTTTCATACACTGTAATCTTCCTCTATCATTTTGGCTATCAACTGCTCCCTTCACTAAACAATTATCCAATCCCGCATGTCTTAAAACATTATCCACTACCTTTTAACTTATTTCAGCTAACTTTTACCACAAACCCATTTCTTCAACTGTCGCTTAGAGAACTCGCTTTATCCGTTCACTTAGCAACCTTCATTAGCATCTACGCAAAGTCAATATAGCACTAGTTGCCAGTTTCAAGGTGTGTTATACATTGCTACTTAAATTCGATCAGATAGTCTTTATTAAGAGCATCACAATAAATAGTGAGTGTGAACAAATCTCGATATGTTTATGTAAGGTCATTGTATGGTGGGTAAACGGGCATATCTATTGTTTGCCTCAGGTACCTTCGTAAACACTCGCGCAGCAGTCCGTGGAAGTTGAGTTCCGCTGGCTGGCAGCTAGGACTCTCTGTGGTTGTCCACAGCAGACCTCGGGAGTACCTCGCCACCATGCAGGCTTCGCACGGTGTCATGGTTAGTAAGTACTCCTACAACTCTGTACAGAGTTCAATTCTACCTTGTCAGTATAAGGTAACTTCCAAAATTACTACGACTGATACTGACCTAGTGCTAAGACATCTCGACGGCTTCAGGCGTGCGACAGTGGATTAGCTGGTTCGACAGCCGATGGCCAGAGAACTTTTCACCATATGGTATTTGGCCAGCAGACTAGGAAAGATACTAGTGAACTATTCCTAATTATCAAATTATGCACCAAGATTCTGAGATAAATCCCAAACCTTTTCGTAGTGCGTTTGGAGTGAGGGCCGGTTCGAATTCCCGTCCGGGCATTCAGATTTGGGTTTTCCATGGTTTTCCCAAATCACTCTAGGCGAATTTCGGGATGCTTCCTTCAAAAAGGCCATGGCAGAATTCCTTCCCGTTCTTTGCCCCCCATCCCATCCTGCTTCTGATGACCACGACGTCGACGAGGCGTAAAGCCCAAGCAAAAAAATAAATAAATAAATGGAGTGAGGGCAGACGGTTCTGCAGATATAGATTAGTCCGTCGGATTTTGATGTTAAACCTGACCGCCTCCTGATGTTCTTCGAAAGAATAGGTCATCATAGTGTTAACTACGATGAACGCTGTAAGTTGTTGGCTCTAAAATGTATTCATTTATGATTTTTACTTCTTTTAATATTAACCAAGTAATTATTTTAATTGTTATGAAAATATGTTGCAAAAAATGAAAAGGAATATCTATGGTGAGTAAAAGAAGTTCTGAGCGTATCGGTCTTTGTTTTAGAACATAAGGGTCTCTATATTTTTTGGCCTACCACCCCATTTAAAAAAAAAAAAAAATACCCATTGTTCCCTTTTCGTACAAAATATTACTCACCGACCCCTTTTCAGAAAAAACCTCACCAATTTCTCTTCTGCTGCAACTGTTTTGGCTCGTAACCAACTTTTTAAAGCAGTGATTCGATGGCGTCCCTCTTAGATAAATATTATAAATTAAAAAACAAGGATAGATTTATAAAATTATTTTATTAGAAGATAGTATAAGTTGCAATGTTGTTGTAGGCCATTTTTTCGCAGTTGCTCAGTAAATTAATTAATAAAATAACGCCAATGCAACTGTATTATGTAGGTTTATTGCTGCGTCGTACGCGTTTCGCCTCTCATCGAGGCATCATCATTCGTCGCTGATGATGCCTCGATGAGAGGCGAAACGCGTACGGCAATAAACCTACATAATACAGTTGCATTGGCGTCATTTTATTAATTAATTTAATGATGGTATAAGTGTTCACCGATTTGACCAATAAATACATATTATGAAAAAATATTAATTACAGGTCTTAGCTCGGTGTAATGACACTAATTTTTTCCATCTTTGGTGCTTTGTTTATCATCAGCAATCGTTGCGTTCCACTCTTGATGACCTGTTTTATTTTTCTCAGCTAATAAATTGCTATGCTAAATTCTCTTTTGGTAACAGATCATGGGAATAGAGTTAAAAACTTCTTTGATGCAACCCTTAAAGCCGGAAAGAAGGTGTAGGATGGTGGTGGTTAGTCCTCAACGCCCCCTAAGTTTTCCTTGGACCAGAAACGCCCATCGGTGGGTGCTACCGCCTCAGTAAGGAACCACTGTTCTAGAACAAGGAGTGTGAAGATTATCTCTGCTAGGGAGGACAGAGCTATAAAAACGAAATTGTAAGATTTGATCTTTCAAGATTTTTTCTCGTTATTTGAAATTAAAGTGCTAGACACTGAATAACAAGCATTCAAATCACTATGATAAACGAACGAATAGATTTTGTGAAGAAGAGACAAAGATATTTGTTTGATTGAATATAACGATGTTGAATTGTCTTTTTATTTAATTGTGTAAATTTTTCAGTTTCGAAGTAAAATGCTTTTTTTTATATTGACTTCATATACATCATTTCAGGGATTCTGTCTTGAAGAACACGAGAGCAATTGTAAAAAAGTGGAACCCTACACCTGAAACACCTACACGTGCACATTGTTGACTCTGAGAAAAGCAGCGGGAAACCAGCCTAATTATTTCCCCTTCCTCCCCCCTGGCAATCGCTACACTCGAATGCAGGGTATGCCTTGCATTCTGACTTTTTAGCAAATACGCGAAAAAATTAGATAGTGATGATTGATTTTCTCGTTAGGAACCACAGCGAAGAAATGAATCATTTACTGCGAAAAGGTTTGCTACGAAACCCCTAGCATTTGTCTGTATATAACTGTTCTCGGAATTTTAATCACATTTTTTCTGTATGTCAATAATTTTCCCTGACTCTGACATTTTTAAATCATTGTCAGTAAGTATTGCAATGATTTCATAGCGTAAAAGTCAACGTAACCAGAAACTATCAATTTCACGCCTTCGTAAAAATAAAGATTTGGTAATGTAGACAAAAGAATTTTTTTTGGTGTAAGCTTCTCGAAAGAATAGACACATCACAATCCGCAATACTGTTCACCATTGTTTTTGAAAGTGTCTATGAATACTTTATGAATGGCCACCAAACCGAATGTACCAGGTACATTCATATTCTATCGAAAAATTGCTAGTACTTGAATGGAATACCATGCTTGTTCTAATTAGTTCCAATAGTAGATATTTAACGCAGATTCTATTACATTTTTTGCAGTGTCATGGAAACGAAATTCCCCAATGAGCACATGACTGCCGGGTTGTCTTAGCTACGCCGAAAGTAATCGAAGGGGGAGAGGAAGCCCTTAACCCCCCTGTTACATACTTTAATCAGCCTTACAATAAACGCTGAACTTTTAAATCTATCCACACCACCTGTTCATATCATCTCCATTTAAAATTATTAGCAAATGATATTTACCTGCTCAACAAGTTATATATCAACCTCAGTCATATAAAATCTTTATTATTATAATTTTTGGTATACTTAAAAAGTGGCCATCTTTTTCACCAAGCGCGGTGTGTGAGCGGTTAATGCTCGGGCTTAGCCTTAGCATGGGTAACGGAGGAGGGACATTATGGTTACTTCTCCTGTTCTTTACTACAACCGTTTTTTTTTTTTTTTTTTTTTTTTTTATGCTACGTTCACTGGAAAGGCTGATAAACTACGTACTGTGGTTCAAACAGCTTCATAACTCATCTTCGAGCGCGGGGTCGTGAACTCACACTACTTTGTGCTAGTGACTACTTTCACCGTGGTCGTGACGGTCTGGAAATCATTTGTTAGCTTAGCGGATGTCGTTGCCATGAGGACTATAAAAAGTGCGTTAGAATCGGCGTTATATTCTACTTCCGGTGATGTGCGATCTCTTATTATCGGATAATTGAAACAATTGTTAATACTTTTACTGGCTTCGCGTGCCGGATTGGCCGGTTCAACTTCGGCCAAAGGCATGGGTGTGTTGTGTGTGTTAATGTCGTGTCCTCCTGTGGTGTCTATAAGCAGGGGCGGATCCAGGGGGGAGGGGGGCTAGGGGGCTCATGCCTCCCCCCAAAAAAGTATCTAGGTCCATCTCCGACATTGTAATTTTGGAGACCTTATTTTAGCTCTACGGATTTGAGGCCCGAGGAGACTATAAATATTACCTTTTGCCCGACTCAAGCCCCCCTCCACCCAAAGCCAAAATCCACTAAAGGCAAGGCCCAACCCCCAACCAAAATCCACTCAAGCCAAGCCCCCCCCCCCAACCAAAGTCCGCTCAAGCCACTCCCAAAACAAAATCCTGCATCCGCCCCTATCTATAAGTAGTTGGAAATTACTGGAGAAGCCAAAAACACTGGATGATTCGCAGTCACACTTGAGCCTATAAAGCAAAAAGCAATATTTAAAAATAAAAAGTACGTTTACAAATCCAGTTAATTAAGTAATTTACTGAATAGCCATAGCGGAAAATTGAATTTTCTATCTCAGGAAGGATTCGAAACTAATTACTAGAATGCTGTGCAACGTGCAATAATTTCTCAAAACATAGGTTCAGCGTACTATGCCCGAAACGCTACTGGCAAATTAAAAATGCCGTACTCAATTCTAAAGGTGCAAGAAAATATAAACACTTAGAAGATAGCAGCTGTACACGTTTAGAGGGGGATATCCATAGAATGATAGACGGGAACCTTAACCGATATTTTTCCTATATTCAATTTTTTTTTTTAATTCCAACCTAAGAACCTCACAAGGACGTCGCATTGCTTTCACTAGAATTTAAGATACCAATTCTTTCTTGTTAGGATTCACTAGCAATTTTATGAATCCATTATTGGCTCTGTGCAAATGATGTAAATATTCGGTAAATTACGTGATTAACTGGACTGATGCTTAATGGAACGGAAGAGAGTGTTTCAACCACTAGCCAGCTAGGTAAGCTTCCTGCTAACATGTGTTACTATATTCACTTTGTAAAAGGCGTATTTTTGAAGATAAATGTTACATCATGTTAAAATTCACTTATGGGTTAAAAACATTGATTACGATGGTTGGTACTTCCACATATCCAGTGTAGCAGCAAAACAATGTCACTTTGTCTTTGCTAAATGGAAGAAAGATTTGAAATATTCATAGAAGAAAGTATTTAACTTTTTTAAATTAAGTGAAAATCAGTAGCATCTTAGCCAATGTTTCATTACACTGGACATGGGAAGGACGCTCATATCCTACCACCTGTTTACCAGCCATATCAATCAGTGACTTTGGATCATTTTTCATAATGACCTGGCCAAAGTATAAGATGTTTCTCACATTTTTGCCCAGATATTCATAATCTCATAAAAAGTCACGATTCGGTGATAGATGAAAAATGTTCTTCTATCTGTTACAGATGCCATAATTATTCAGAAACGTTTGTTAATGAAGCTGTTTTAATTTGTTAAAAAAATGTGTAGTACTAATTGAAAACTTTGATACATACCGTTCTTGATATGACATTTAAAATCAGAATAATACTGAGAATAAGACATTATTTAACCAAATAGAAGAAGAAACATAAATTAATTGCCAAAAATGCTAGTTTTTTAAAACACCAAAAATTAGCTGTTTTCTTGTGTATCTCACGTGTATTAATCTCTGTTTCAGGTGTTACTGCATCATCCGTACGATTTTCCAGGACAGTATATGGAACAAAGGATGGTGCCACTTGGAGCAGAGTTATTTTTTGCTGTCGATCCATGGGTAGGTCTGTCGATGTGCAGGGCATATAACAGAACACAGATACCTCAGTTAAACATAAAGGTTGAGCCCTCCCTCCTTTTTTTATAGTGGAAGTTTGTGATACCCCGAGCTAGGCCAAGGCAACTCTGGGTGCTATAGGCATCAAAGTGCTTCTTCTCCCCGAAAGGAAAGAGGTCGGGTAATAGAACAAGGGAGGAGTTCGGCTATGGCTTTTAAAGGTACCATCCCAGCATTCGCCTGAAGTGATTTCGGGAAATCATGGTAGACCGAAATAAGGATGGTTTACTCATCAAAAAAAAAAAAAAAGAGTCAGCTCAACCGCAAAGTATTTGCAATGTTTATTATTTTATAACCATGCATGTTTGTAACAACTGTCAGTGCGTTATATTCTAAAAGGCATTTATCTCCTTTGGGTATTATAGAATAACATAGCGTGACCTGTGTTTAAAACGTGTTAGCACCACCTCCGATTTTTAACCGCTACCCTTTCCTTATATGCACACTGCTTTCCATAGTAGGGCCTACGCACCGAAAACTGCAAGTTATCTTTTAAAAACGTGGTGATGATCATAATCCTTATTGTCGACAATATTCCCCACCAATTACTGCGAAGAGTCATTTAATGTGCATATGTTGAATTGTCTTAGCATATGACCCAACTTATTCATTGTAGCTTGTATATGTCAAAATGTCTTCAGTATTTTTCCTTTTTAAAGGTAATGACCGCCGATAGAGAATTGAAGCAGTTGGAACCAAGAAAGCGCACTCATGATGGTTGCGTATATCACACAGAAAGGAAAATGGATTTTATGAGCAGATACTCCTATGAGAATTGTATCATGGAATGTCAGTTGACGTGGACAGTTTCACTTTGTGGATGCCAACCTTTTATTTATCCAGATAAAGGTTTGTAATTTATCCCAAATGTGTACTTCTTTCGTGTAAATCATCTTTTAATTTGCAGCTAGATCTAGGAGAACTTTTGCAGGAAAATTAATTTCCTCAGTGAAGTTTTCTGACAAGCATTTGAAGAGAGGTAAGACGAGATTTGTGTTAGCTTTCTTCTACGAATACTGTCTGAAAATTTCTCGGCTTCAATGACAGAAGTCCGTGAAGTCGACAAACTATAAAATACTCACCTTCACTGAAATTTTATGAACATCTCTCTTTAGAAACAAATATAGGTTTAATACGATTGTCTGCAAATTTAATTATCATTTTAATATAGAATAATGAGTATAATAACACCCGACCGAGGCCGAGAAAGTTTTCGGACCATATTGCCGTTAAGATTCTTTTAAATGAAAGGATGAACAACTAATTGCAAAGGTATCTCCTTTACAAGTAATGGAGACGTACGGTGTGTCATTATCCCCTTTCTTCCAAGGAATTGGGTATAAAACCAATACTGCTTTCACTTATTCCTCCCCTCCCTCCGTTAGCAAGCAAATCAAGGGAAATCGGTAAGAGGTTACAGTTAATTGGTGGTGGTGGTGTGTGTGAAGGAAAAACGGGGGTAATGGAACAGATGGAATTGTCAACAAGAAAAAAAAGTGTGAGTCGAACCTTGCACACTCAGGGTTACATAGCGGTCTGGTGGCTCATTGGTGAAGGCGTTCGTGAGGGTTGAAAGGTTCCCGGTTCGAATTCCGTTCTCAGCTGCGATTTTCGAAGACCCTTCAGCTGTCCTTCGCTTCCAGCAAAGTTTATTTTTTTTGTGAAGAACGCCAGAACGCTTCCATGGTTTTGATGCCACATTAAGCAGTAAGTTCGCTGCATGACGTGTTTCATATAATTGCAAGTCTGTTTAATACAGTGTGCTCCGCAGCGATTTGTGTACCAACTTATCCACCGCACTTGTGAAGTTAATCTCTTGTGAAATCCTTCAACTATACTAAAATTTATTAATTTACCACCTAGAAAGTAATACATATTCATCCATTAGGATGCAATACACTGAATGGAGAACACTATTAATAAAATAATATAATTACTTGGTAAAATATCGACAAAATGAAAACTTTTACTTGCTTACCTTACAACTTACAAACTGTATCAGATGCATTTTTATTATTTTAGGCTGTATGAGGACACAAATTTCAAGTTACAAAAAAGGTATACACTGTAAAAATAAACTGAACGTCTTTAATTTGACGGCAGCTGAATTCTTTAGTTTCCAATAAAAATAAATAAAAAAAGTTGAAAAATATCTTAGCCTTTTTTCCCCCTTCTTGTATGAGACCCTCTCCATCTAATATAATATTACAAAAAATTTAAGCAATATATTCGGTTTGAGTGAACACAACGTATAACGAGCAGATTCAAAATCTGTCACTTATTCCGCTTACGAGTTGAGGCCAGTCACAGGACAGACATGGTAGCGATAATGCTACTCCGTTTTCCTTCGTATTCGCACCCTAAAACGATTGCTATCGGATGCGATAGGACACGCGAGCTAGTGTGGGTTGGTCCGATTACAAGCACGGTAAGGTCTTAAAGATATACCTGGCAAATATAAATAAAACCTCGTATAATGATATAAGTGATATAACTTTGCTACATATTCTATCTAAAATAAGACTCGACGAGAAACCAGGAAAATAATACGCCGTTCAGATGCATACAAATACTAATTTTCCTTTGTTCTGTAAGAGAACAGAATATAACGTTGAGTAGCTTTTGCAGCGGGCTAAATTGTACATTGCGGACTGTATCGTGTAATAATGTAATAATCTATAAAAGAATCTTTAGCATTTTGAGTTATTCTCATAAAAGAAAGGAGTGAGTGGAAAAAATAATTAAAATTGGCACACTTCTCCATGGACCAAATAGTCGAAATCATTTACCCATTTACAAATACACCGAATAGAGACATAGTACGAGGAAATTGAGTTCATATTTGAAAATAATGATGAAGTATACCTTTACTTAATTGCAATTTGCAATGAAATTAGAGAACTAAGAGTATCTCCAGTTTCGTGATATCAGACACACGGACCGGTACTTCAATACAGGCGGCTAACACCACCCTGCACAAAGAGATAGCATGTTGTTGACGTTGATGATCAGAGTAAGAGTCATTACTCATGCAGAAAATCAACCATTGGAACCTGAACATCTCCGCTGCAAAATGGCTACACCAGATAGCAAATAGAGCAAGCCTCAAGGCAAACAGTCGATCCGTAAGATTCAGGGAAGGAGGTGTGGGAAACGCCTAATGTAAAACAGGAATAATATTGGTCCAGCAAAATATTTAAAAATTATTCCACTCGTGCCTTCTGGATAGTATAATAATAATGACCTGGTGGAAGTGTTTCTATTGGCTGTGCATTTCGCCCCTGTCGTAGCTGTCTTAACCTAACCAGGTAATCCTGCGGAGTTTAGGCGACTTATAGTTTAACGTAGAATCCGAGCCACGGAAGCGTTCTGGCAGACTTCGCATTACACAGCAAGCTTTGCCACAGATGAATGTTGGGTTAAGGGCCTATGCAAATCCCCGCCGAGACAGAGATTCGATCCCCAGTCAGAACCGTTAACCACTGAGCCGCCAGACCACTCGCCTCCTGGATGAATTTAACCGTAATAGAAGTCTTGAGTACAAGGATACTGGGGGAGGTTGATGAATCGGAACCGCTGTTCCGAGATACATGTCGTATACATTTGGGGCAGGTGGATATATCTTTGACTGTCTAATGAATTTCTGATAAAGAGTAATTAATAGATTTTTGAAACTTGAAGTTGCTTACCAGGAACTCCTGGAACAATACGGTTGGGGTACGACTGAACAACAGCAAACCAATAGGGACAGCAGCAGTTGATGCATGTGAATCGGCGTTAGAAATCTTTCGACTACTAAGCAACAAGTACAGAAGTCGTGAAGGACAGCATGGTAAGGACAATCAACAAAGGTTAGACACGGATTTCCTCGGGTTTCAGTAGGAGCTGCTGCGACCGGAGGCCACCTGGGCTAATACTTGTTAGCCTCCTCATAACTCCCCCAGAAATATCCACTACCCGGATCAACCCAATACCAGGAGAGCGAACGGAAGAATTAACCCCCACCCCTTGCTGGAGGGATGGACTCCCCCCCAGAGGAGGAAGCGCTATTTTGCCACCGGGAAGTTGGCCCGGTGCCCACGGAGAACCGCGTGGAGGCAGCGCCACCGCGGCCGGGGTTGAAGAAAGTCCCACGGCCGTTTCAAGGCGTCCGTGTAGTGCACCGCAAGACGCAAGAAAGCGGACCGCCAATGGAGACACCCATCAAGAACATGGTGAAGAGGGAAAGCCACGGGGATATGTTTTCACATAGAACAGTAGGAACCACTGACGAGCAGCGTGGGAGATGAACCGATCAGGTTAGGGGTCAGTGGGGAATAGTCGTGCTGTGAGTACACTACATAAATGCATCCGTAATGCAAACCTGAGCTGTAAGTCTCATAACGCGCAGCATCATCCAGCGGCACACCCCTAAACAATTCATTGTTTGTTGATGTTTTGCCAACTAATCAAACCTCAGTATGGTTGAATGGTCAAGAAACCTAAATGCAATCCTCGTGTCACAAATAAAAATACTAACACAAGTCGTTACTTGTTTTTAATCAAATTATGATTTAACTTATAGATTTTACGTTAATGACACTGTGGGATGTTTTAGTATTAACTATCGATTGTAATATATTCCAAAATCTTACTCTTGCTTAAATTTCAGTTAGTAAGTTCTTTAAGCGTTCATTTTAAGTGAAACTAAGGAGTAGTAGGCTTACTGTTCTCATTGCTTTTTAAATTATGTATTGGTGCAAAAAGCTATAGTTAATAATCAATATTGAACGACATCTTTACCAGATTACTAACGAAACGGTAACACATGTATACAAATAAAATACGAGCATAGTTTTATCACTCATATTTTTAAAATAAACCTAGTTCTAAAAGTAAAACATATAGGATAATTAAAAAATTTCTAAACTATGTTAACTACGGTGAAAACTTACGAGGTCTACTCCAAAATATCCGACCTTTCTTCATATTTTTCTGCTGGTGTTATTCTGCGTTATCGAGCTGGTAGCATTCTTCGAAGCAGTCTCCATTTGATTGAAGAATACACTTCCAACAACCTTATTATCTAAAGAAGTTATCGAAGTTTAGTAATAAACCATTTTCGTTTTCATTTCTGTACCTCATGAATTCAATAATTTAGCCTGTGTATTTGATTTTAGAGTTTTTCATTACTTTTCTTTTGTGCAAACAATTTATAGTATTCTGCATTTTAAATTACAGGAATTCACAGGATATGTAACCTGACGGATGTACCATGTCTCACGAAACATGAAAGTAAGTTCAATTTTATTTACTAAAATAAAGTATACAAATTTCTTCTATAAGCAGATATGACAAAGTATTGGAAATGGAGGGGGTATAGAAAAAAAGACTTAAGCAGTTTATTTTTTGTCAAATATGTGTACTATGTATAACGGAAAAACAAATGAATTATCAAAGCAGTATGAGCTGTGTTCCACTAAATATCTCTTTAAATTTTCCAGAGGTTATTTTTTATTAATTGGTTACGCGACATTGTCATACAAAGGGACTGAAAGAAAAGTAAAAAATTACACTAAATGAGATACAAGATATTAGATTATTTTTTTCTTATGGCTTTGCGCCGGGAAAGTTGTAGGGGCAAAGAACGGGAAGAAATTTGGCCATCGCCTTTTGAAAGAACCATCCCGGCATTGCTTGGAGTGATCTGGGAAAACCATGCAAAACCGAAATCTGGATGCCCGGACGGGACTTCGAACCCGGGTCTTCCCGAATCCAAGGCCAGAGCGTGATTTACAGTTATTAGTATTGCAATAAGTCGTCCATTTAAAAAACACAGATATTTACAATACAGCATCAACAAAAAATTTGTCGTAAACTAATCGAAAAAGTTTAAGCGCTCCATCAAAATTATTCATATAGTGATAGAACACGTCCATTAATTTTATTTGAAAAACTGATGTTTCCAGATTTAAAGGATATAGGTCCTAATATGTACTGTCTCATAAATCTGATGGCTCGTGCTGTCGAAACAGCTTTCAGTCGGTTTCGCTGAAGATGTGCGATGTAGCATCACGAAAAATTATACACAATTTTTAATTGCTAGTAAAAGTGGTAGAGGAACTATGGTTAGAAAGACAACGCTTGTTTTATTAATGTTCATACATTATATGACATACAACTATGGAAGGCACTTCTGAATAAAGTAATTAACTTTGAAGAAATTGATAACTTTTTCATGGAAATTTATACAATCTGGAGCTCTTTCCTGGCCCAAAAAGATTGTGGAAATAAAACGAGCCTTCTGCGTAGTTCTTTGTATCTGGATATGTGATCACGCGGCGACGATTCGCAAGTGCTCTTTTCATCGCCCATGAAGTCTGACTGACAGTGAGTGTGACGGATTGTGCTGAGGAGCCAATCAAGTTCATCAGAAAATGTGCAATGTCTGATGGTAAACGGTTTCATTTGGTAGGAACTGTTGCGCTGATACACCTGAGTCTGCCACAGGTTGGAAGTTAACACTCGCGCAAAACGCGGCATTCCTATCTGCAGCAAAGTTTGCATAGTTATCGGAACACAGGACACACTTCGTAAGATTTTCTTTTTTAACTGCTTTACGTCTCTTAACAGCGAGGTCTTTAGAGACGGGAAAGGATGGGGGGCAAGAATGGGGGCAAGGAATGGGAAGGAAATCAGGCAATGACCTTTTGAAGGAAGCATCCCGGTATTTGCCTGGAGTGATTTGGGAAACCATGGAAAACCCAAATCTGGATGCCCGGACGGGGATTCGAACCACCGTCCTCCCGAATGCGAGGCGAGAACGCTAACACTTCGTAAGAGGTTTCTGCTATGCCTTAAAGCTCACTTGGAAAGAACTTCACTGTTTCCTTTTAGCTTAAAACATCTTAAAAATTTACTCAATCCTTACAACCACACAGCGACCATCTACGTACTATTTTATTGTTTATTGAACTTTAATACAGATATTTAATTTAGAAACAAAACGCATAATTATGGCTTAGGATACAGTGATCCCAGCGACCTTCAAAATTTCGCCTACCGGCAACCAATTCCATTATATTACAAATGGTGGATTGAAGATCGTACATAGATCTAGGTGGGGACACGATTTTAATTTACACACTTGCCTTTTTTCTCGCATATTTAAGACGCTTCATCTTTTGCACTGAAATATTTTGGAAAAAATCTTTCTGTATCAGAGTGATCTATTGCTACATTCCTTGTAAATTATTAATTTAATCCACAAATCTCACTTTTATCATTCTTCAGAAACACAAAGAGCCTTTTAACAGAAATAATTCATCTGTTATATGATATGTAAAATTAGTGAACTGAGTGTTGCAACTAATGTACTGAGATGTCCCCTCTGGTGATCTCTGGGATTTATTCTTTTACAAGTAGATTTTATTAATTGATAAATAAATAAATGATTGTTGGTGCGGTTCTTAACCGACATGATCTTTCAGATAAATAAAAGGGATTGTTCTATCTTCCAAGCCAAACAAGAATAAAAATAGAAAAACATTCGTTGACTTTATTAACTTTACGACATGAAAATATTACTTTATTCGTCGAAGCAATTACTTTCAAAGATAAATGGTTGTTTCCTCAAAGACAGTGGAATTTGCATTTCATAAATTTCTGTAATCAGGAGCCTATCTGTCACTTTGTGGCGATCACGTACGTAGAAATTACCGTAGACGAGAGGAGAAGAGGTTAGCAGGTGACAGCGTCTCGTGTTGCGTCGAACCAGGTAGGCCGCGGTGTCCTTTTCGTTATGGTGTCTTCCCACGGCGCATGGTTTTTTAGGCCGCGCTATGCAGCCGAATTGTATAGATCAGCACGCGCTACAGGCTAGCCTCGCCACCTTGCAGCAACCTCCCAACCATGTTGCCTAGTGTCGTTTCAGCTACCCGGGCGTTTGATGTTTACCTACTGGGCGACGGATAGAGGCGCTATCCCTGCCAGCAGAGGCAGCCCACTTCCCACGGCCCCCTGTTGATAGTTGGAACGGCGCGGCTGGCAAATACAAGGGCCGTAGGAAGTCACCTTTAGCTGAGTGCAACGACAGTCTCATTACCACACACACGTTGCGACTCGTCGCATAGACGGTTCTACAAAATTTCACCACAGTCGTCGGATTGTCTCTTTTAGTGTCTAATTAATAGGGTCTATCATTAAAATATATTGTATATTTTCATTAATATTCACATGTAAACAAGCAAAAAAATTAAAAAACTGACTCCTAGTTATGTTGGTACCTTTTTTTCTGATGTTACTTTAGATAATTTAATAAAATTTGTATGGTGTAATCTAATGTTAATGATACAACTTGTGAAGCATACTTATTTTTGGTAAGAAACTGGTTTAGATTTTATAAACTGGAAATTATATAACTATTTTTAGCAAATATTTCAGATACTTATTATATTACAACTCACTAGCTATTGCTTCGATTATTTTAATTTTGCTTTACAGATCGTGATTTATAAGCGTCTGTAATTGTGCAAAATTTAAAATTTAATTTATTTAATTTCATTGCAATGGAGCACAGGCTCCGGTGGCAATTTCTCTACACCCCATCTTCCCACTATCCTGCACCCATGTACATTTGCCCTCTACAAAGTTTATCTTTAAATTCTTTCAACGTTTTCGGTAAATCATTCATCATTTCAAGTTAATTTAACAATCCATTCTTGAGAAGAAGGTACATTACGTAGAAATTTTCGAGATTTGAGAAATATCAAGTAGGTGTGTGTCTGAGTGTAGGGTTAATGAAAACCGTCAATAATACCTCGAAGAAATGTATTACGCCAATAAACTGTATATCATTGTAATCAGGAAAGTTTGTAGATTATTTTTCACTCAAAAAATAAAAATGCCAATTTTTTACATTTTACACTACCCGGTTCTGATAGCTTGGTTGCACGGACCGTCTCAAACAACACTCACGTTACGACCGGTGCGATCGGAGCGTGTCGTGTAAGATCGGGGCGTGTCGTGTCGCAAGGTTCGATGGAAATTTCAATGGACCTGCGACATGACCTTGGTCGTACAGTCCGCTTTACGACCAGCCCATTCACGTTCGGATTTGTCGCATATGACCCAAGTCCGTGCGACCGTCGTAACGTGTATGGCCTGTTTTAAAAACCTTTGAAAATTCCAGCCCACACATGGATTCGAACCGCGGACCTTTCGATCCTCAGTCAGAACACCTTCACCACTGAGCCACCAGACCGTTCCATTGTGCAAATTGCGATGAGTACTTAGATCATCAGCGACCATTGATTCCAGTAGCCCACCTATTGTATGTGGGTGCAGTCCTGTAAGCGCAGATGATCTATTATACGAGGGGTACCGGAAAAAAAGGAATTATTTTTGTAAGCTGTTTTCGTCATTAAAACAGTTTCAGCAGCATTTTTACTGAGTAGAAATTAGAAAACAAAATTTCACAGCTGCACGTTGTTCACTTAAACTTGCCATCATCAAAAACGAAACAATAACAGAAGCGCGCTAGCAAAAACAATCACTGCAGATTAGCAGAAAAAGCCAGGTCGACAACACAGGAGACACTGAACTGACAAGTTGCGCTATAAACGCCTAGCGGCAGAAACGTGTACTATACAAGCTCCGCTCACGGCAATGCTATTCCGATTATTTTGGGTACCTTCTTGTAAATGGTGACAATCACTTGCATGCCTCAACTTCTCAAGTACTGCAGAACAGTCTGTTGCAGGGAAACCAACATTTCAGTTGTTTTTTGAGATTGGCGGATGGAATGGTAAATTCGTTTAGTCTTGCGACCTGGTAACTGAGTTCCGGTTTGCCGCGCATTCAAACTCTTAAAAGATTTTGGCACCACCCTAGATTTTAATCCGGAAACGGACATCAAACTTTTGAAAGCAAGCGCCTTAAACACTGGGTTACCAGATCGCTCTGCCAACCAAGTGATTTAACGTGTTTGTAGATACGCAGATTCTAGTAACTTTCATTAACTAATTTATGTGGATGTTTGTTTGCAGGGTTTCTTCATACAGTTGACTTGCTTCTAATGAAAAAATCGAACATAACATCACACAGTTGTGATTGCTTACCAGACTGCGTAACTTCCAATTTTCCCTCAACAGGTTTCGATGGAAAATTATCAGTTGATTCTGTAAACTATCAACATCTATTTGCGTAAGTAAAGTTCAGATAAACAAGAGTATATAATTTTTGTCTAAGCGCAACTCGTCGTAAATATAGTACAATGGACGCTTTTATGCTTCCTAGTAAATTTTTATCTTTCTGAGAGGAAAATTAATGCATTAAAAAAAATTGTAAAATGTGAATATAACTTTGCACATGGTAACATATCCAATTACAATAATAACAAAAATTTCTATAAAATTTTTACTGAGTTTTTCTTTAAAATTTTGTATTTCAGCGGTAATAGTCATAAAAGAAACCACAGCGTATTTCATGTTTATTATGAAAACTTCATGGTAACTCAGTACAGTAGAAGGATAGTGAATACTTCTAAAACATTATTAGGTAAGTAGATGATTGACGAACATTTTAAACTATTCAAATCAAAAAAGTAAAAGCTTAATTTTCTTATCATTTTCTTACAGCTTCTACTGGCGGTATACTCAGTTTGTTCATCGGATTTACCTTGGTTGGAGCATTTGAAATTGTTTATTTTCTTATTTGGCACACAGCTGGCACCATTTGTTTTGATAAATTATTTATTAAATGTAATATGTTAATGAAAAATTGTCGTATTAAAGTTCTGAAAAGTTTTTCAGGCACTTCGGACAATGAACATAATATTCAGCAGAGGAAAAACAGTGGGACTGCTAGTCGACTTCTACCAAAATATCTGAAATGAGAATGTGTTCATTAAAATTATATTCTCGAAACCATTTTATCATGAGAAATATTTTGTACCGTACTTTGAATACAGAAGTCTCTTTCTAAAAGAAATATTCAAAATTTGTAATGTTAACATAGTAGCTAGAATTAATTTAATTTAATTGCAATGGAGCACAGGCTTCGGTGGAATGATTTATTCAATTAAATTCATTGTAAATTAGTTTGCAAACATTTGAAATTTTTCACCAAATGCAACTTGCACAAAATCGGTAATTCAGTGCTAGAATATGTGCACGAACACATTAGGAAATCTGATCCAAACAATAGTAAGTAAACTAAATACACTCCTAAGCAACCAATAATATGCAATTTTATTGTAATCCTTACAACGCTTCACCATCATTTTAAAAAGGCTAAGGGGAAAAATACTCTAGTAATAATAATAGAAACAGAAATAGCTGATTAATAAATACAAACCAATCAGAAGCTGTAACAGAACAGTACTGAAGCAACAATCAGCAGCGAAAAAACGTTGCGAGACTGAAACAGTAACACAAATACATTATTTCCATCACATGCAAATAGATATCGGAAATGCCTTGTCATCCTACACAACTTAAGTGTTAGAAAAATGCAAATGCAAATATAGAAATCATAATCAAAGATGTATTTGTCTTTAGCTTAAAATATCTTGAAAGGAAGTAGCAAGGTGTGGAAAAAATTCGAGCAATCAGGAGTAAGATTACATACGTTTACGCTAAGCATACTTATTCCCATTAAATATATGCATTATAATAATCTGGAAAAGCGCCCTCATTAACCCACTACACAAGAAGGGAGATAAAACGGACGTCAACAACTATCGAGGGATCTCCCTTCTTCAAGTTGCATACAAAATTCTTTCAGCATGTCTTCTCAAAAGAGTACTTGAACAACTCGACCACAAAATTGGCGAGTACCAAGCTGGCTTCCACACCGGCCGGAGTTGCATAGAATAAATATTCAATTTAAAAACTACACTAAAATATAAAGCACTTAGGAACAGCCCAGTCATTTGCTCCTTTGTAGATTTCAAAAAGGCATATGATTCAATCGACCGGCAATCTCTCTTCAACATCCTCGAAGAGCAAGGGCTCGATCCAAAAACCCGAAACTTCATTAAACAAACACTCACGGGCACAACCTCCAAAGTGAAATTCATGGGAGAAATATCTGAACCGTTTCGGATCAATAGCGGTGTTCAGCAAGGTGATGGTCTGTCCCGATACTCTTCAACCTTGTTCTGGATAAAGTCATCCGAGAATGAAAGAAAGAACTTCAACGGCAGAACTATTGGAAACCTATACAACTCGGACGACGTAATAATGGTATTAAAATTTGCTGCCTAGCCTTCGCAGATGATTTAGCCATACTAGCAGATGATGAAACCACAGCAATCAAACAGATAGAAACTCTCAAAGAATGCGCTGAAAGAGTAGGCTTACAAATATCGTTCCAAAAAACCAAATTCATTTGTTCAAAACTCCACACTCAAAATCTGGTCACAAAATATGGACAAATTGAGAGAGTCCCATATTTCAAGTATCTGGGAGAAATAATTGAACCCACAGGAGGAGAGAAAATAGCACAGAAAGTTCGCATGCAAAAACTTAGAAGAGCCTAAGGTAGAACCTACAACATACATAATAAAAAATGTTTGTCCATATATACAAAAGTTAGACATTACAACACAGTTATCAAACCTGAAGCCCTGTACGCCAGTGAAACTTTAACACTACACAGGAAAGGTGACCTAGAAAGCATTTTGAAGGAAGAACGCAAAATTATAAGAAAGATTCTTGGCCCAGAAAAAACAGTTTACGGATATAGACTTAAATCTCGAAAGACAACAGAAACACTGTCAAACCTCGCGGCAGATATCAGGAAACGAAGATTAAGATTTTATGGACATATCCACAGACTTCCAGCAACAAGACTGATTCATAAAATTGTGACGTATATAGACCAGCTGAAAACTATGCCCTGGGTCCAGGAGATAAAAAAAGACATGGAAAAAGCCCACATAAACTCATCAGAAATCGTAGATAGGCAAACATACAGAGAAAAAATTAACAAGTGCGAAGTACCGCCAGAGAATGAAGTCATTAAGAGACCGGGGACAAAGTGGACTGAAGAAAGGAAGAGAATCCACGGTGGAAAAATGAAAGCTATATGGAAACTCAGAAAACTGAATCGTTAAGGCTTTGCGTAATCTGACAGGGTCAAATTGCAGATAATAACAATAGTAATAATCTGAATTTTAATGTATCATAGTGAAAACTTTGTAGACAGATGTGATTTTACCCCGGGCCCGAAATTCCTAGCGCCGGCCCTGACTACAAATACTTCAAGAACAATAATTTCAACGTGACTTAACTATGGAATGTTATTCCCTGTTGTTTTTTACTTGTTCTGTTTGTGCAACCATAGGCAAAACAATTTGGCATTATAAAACACCTTGAAATATCCGAACATGAAATGTTCACAGCAGGAAGCTAACGAAAACAGACCAATGTTTTGAACTCACGAAGATAGCGGTCGCGCATGCGCAGTCGGCTCCAAAGTTTACAGGCTGCTTCACAGTTTAAGCGGCACCTTGTCTCCTCTCTTTTCCTACCTCCATGGTACGACCCCCTTCTACCTACCGGTTTTATACATGCATCACTGTCTTAGCAACATGCCTTCTATGAGCAGCAATGTCACGACACGACAAACCTATTACTGATATTGCGCCCTTTGCCGTCAACAAGGTATACCGGCACTTACTTGCACGATCCCACTTTGTTTGGCGGCTCTGCACCAATTGAGCTTTGCATAGCAATGACTTGTCAGGTCAATGGGGTGAAAACCATAAGAATAAATCACGTAAATTTCCTCAGGATACGTGAAATCTGCATAGTCTGTTTTGATTAAGGCAACAGTCTTCAGAAATCGGAAAAAAACTATGTATATTATGTTACCATCAGACAGATGAGTTGTAAGATGTGCAGAAGGATGGTAAATACCAGGAGTGGATCCAGGATTTTTGGTTTGGGAGGGGCTTGAGCGGACTTTGGTTTGGGGCGGGGGGGCACTTGAGTTGTCATGAACCATTGTCACAGATGCAATAGATTTGAAAGAAATGTGTGTCTGCCTGACGTGGCAGTGAGGGCCCCACTGCATTCTCTGGATATTTTTATTAGTGGGGTTACTGGCTTATTACCACTGAATTAACACATTTTCAAGTCCGGTATGTAGTCACAGGATAACATGAACTCATCGTTGATAGCTTTGAAATGCATCCAGAAGACTTTACTAGCCTGATATTGGTTTATTCCAAATACGAAATTAAATAAGAAACAAACAATCCATTTTCGCATTCAAAATGGCTCCAAAGGTTAATGCCTGTTGACAAATTAGCAGTCTAGAGCATACTTCGCATGCAACAACTACTGAATAACAATTCCTCTTCACAGAAGATAGCTGTGGGCAGTTTATCCTTCGGAGCTTCTGGGTGCTTAGTCATTTATAATATCCTTCAGGCGAGTCTGAAATGTACAAAAACTGCAACATATAAAGTAATATTCTACACAAGGTTACTTCTTAAGACATACAATGAGCAGAGAGGAACTGCTACTAATCTTCAACACCCTGTAATCAAAATAATAAGGAAATAAGCAGAAAATGACTAAGTGAAAAAGAAGCAATTAATACTTTATCAGAGTTGATATTGTAACCAAATTGCAATTCATAATCTCAGCAGACAAGTTAAAGAACCACATATACTTATTAAAAGGGTCCAAAACTAAACATTGACAATGTAATACAAGAGCAATGATCAGCCAAAATATGCAGTAAAGATACAGGTTAGCATCCTGAAGATCCTATCATAAAGTCATTGCTTAATTTCTAGGCCTGTCCATTCGGAGAGATTTGAACTCACTTGTCTGAAGGAAAGCACCAAGTGCCAAAGAATGTGCTTAAAAATCACCCTGTTTAGCTGCCTGCAGTAAAATAAGCTATACCAAGAGTGACTGGAAATATACGGTACTGGATTCCAAATGCCACCCAAGATGAAAGTTTACCACTTGTTCATGCCCATTTACTGGAACAAGTTCCTTCACACATCATGGAATTAAATATATCTTTTCTACGATCCATTCCACATAAACTATACATTTCACACAAAAATAAAAAAAATACATTTATCATATAGAACACTTGCAAATTTCATGGACAGATGGCAACATATCTGCTACCCCACTAGTTGCAAACCAGTCATAGAGGGAGCCTTGCTTTCAAGTAAGTACAGTCTCAGAAAGAGGATATGCTGGACAAACCATAAGTTGATTATAAAAACCTCATCCTGCTAGGTGCTGCTTACTCAGTATCATGATTTTAGTTCCATAATCTTTTCCTTCGGCTGAGAAATTACTGCCACTAATTTTGTAAATATGAGTATTGATAAAAGCTCATATGATCTCACTCCACACACGGTTCCATTGGAGGTAGAAGAAGGGAGATCATGGAACAATTTGAAAATCTGTCTGGCCATCCAGATTTTTTCCATAGTTTCCCCAAATCACTCCAAATGAATGCTGGGATGGTTCCTTTAAAAGACCATGGTGAATTCCTCCCCATTTGTTACCGTCAGACCTTTCCTGCCTGTAATTACCCTGTTGTCGATGAGGCTTAACGACATAAGCAAAAGTTAATCTTTATATATAAAAATATAATGTCTGAAGTATTGCCCTGTGTGGATACGAAACCTGGACAGTTGGTAAAGAAGAATTTCCTTTGAGCATTGGTGCTACAGAAAGATGTTAAGGATTAGCTGGAGGGACAAAATTACTGATGAGGAAATTTTTGAGAGGGCCAGAGAGCATAACTCGATATGGAAGAGTATAAAAACGCAGAGGACAATATTAATTGGACACATCTTAAGACATGGGAGCTTAGTGAAAACAGTAATGTAGGGAATGGTAGAAGGAAAGAGATATCAAGGAAGACCGCGGTTAAAATACATCCAGCAGATAATGGAAGATATTGGCTACAGAGTATGTGTAGAAATGACGAGAAGGTCAGAGAGTAGAGCTGAATGGAAAACCACTGCAGACCAATCCAAGGATTGACTACAGAGCAAGAAGAAGAAAAAAATCGCAAAACTCAAAAAGAGGCGTGTCGATAGACCTGAAATTTTGGAGAATGTGGTGGGTGGCACAAAGAAGGTTTAAAAAAAAACAAAAATCCAAAAACCACACACTCTCTTAATTTTAATATAAACCCACATATTATCCGATTTCAATGGAACTTTGCACATGTATACTTTAAAACAAACAGAAAAATACTGTCAACATATGGTTTAGAAAAACCCAACCACTCTACCCCTTTCCACCCCATTAATTTTTGTCAATATTCTTTGTATATCCTGCAGATAATGGAAGATGTTGGCTGCAGGAGGTATGTAGATATGACGAGTAGGGCACAAAGTAGAGCTGAATGGAAAACCGTCTTAGATCAAGTGAATATAGAGTTTTTATCCAATATCGCTGGAACTTTGCACACGTATACTTTAAAACAAACAGAAAAATACTGTCAACATTTGGTTTTCAGAAATCCAACTCCTCTACCTCTTTCACACTACTTAATTTTTTTCAATGTTTTTTATACAAAGCTACAGTGTCTATCCAATTTTGAAGGAACTTTCCACACGTATACCTTAAAACAAGTAGAAAAACACTGCCACATTTGGTTTAGAAAATATCCAACCCTTCTCCCCCTTTCCACCCATTAATTTTTGTCAATATTCATTATACATACCCACAGTTTTTATATGATATCTACGGAACTTTGCACACGTTTACTTTAAAACAGATAAAAATCATGTCAACATTTGGCTCACAAAAAATAACTCTCTCTTCCCTTTTAGTCCCACCCCTCTTAATTTCAAACATTGCTTATAGAAACTCACAGCGTTTATCAGATTTAGATAAAACACTGTACACACATACTTTAAAACAAAGAGAAAATTATTGTATCCATATGGTTTTCAGAAACACAACCTCTCACTCCCTTTACCCTACTTAATCTTTGCAAATATTCTTTATATAAAGCGACAGTTTTTATCCGATTTCGATGGAACTTTGCACACATATAGGGGAAGGTTGGCACAGGTTTTCACATATTAATTTTTACAGCTGATTCTGTGAACACCATCCCAATTTTGAATATACTACTGTAATCTGCATATGTTAGGCTACATTCTATATTTTTTTACAATCGTAATATTTAACTATATGGCTGCAAGAAATCACCAATCAGTCTAAGTCGTACACAGGGTTGGTTGGCATAGTCCTCCCCAAGAGTTTGATAAAAATAAGTTGAATGAATAAAAGGAAACAATACAAATCCGGAATTAGTGGAAATGCTTTAAGTAAATAAAAAAGGTTATTGTACCTCATTTGCATTTTATTTTAAAAAAAAAAAACTACAAATATAAGGCAGAAGGCAAGCATGAGATAGAGTAAGATACACCAGACACTTCATCTGAACTCGCAAAACTGATTTTGCATTTTGTTTCTTCCCCACTTTTTGAACTTTATTCTTTCTAGCCTTCTTTTCAATTTTGGTTTTTCGTCTCTTTCCTTCTTCCACAAGTGTTTTCATGACAGGTATGTCTGTCAACGCGTCTGATTTCCTATTCTTTCAACCTCTGGTAGGCTGTCTTCTTGCAGGTGTCTTCAGCAGTGGTCTCATCAAATTAGGTGATATGTAGGATCTGCTTTGGGGAGAACCTTGAGTATTTACATTGCTGAAGGCATTGTGGCTGCATCAGCTGAAGTAAACAGGTCTTGTGAGGTAGTGAAAGATTCTGCAGCATTTTTATTTAGTGAAGGATTTGGCTGATCAGTACAGTAAGATGGCAGAAAGGCACTTGCAGAAAATAAGTCAGGGTTAAGAACCCAGCAGTGATATTTGATGGAGTTACTGCAAGAGGAAGAGCAGTTTTGTTAATTCCAGGTATGTCATATATCGTCATAGTTTTACCGGGATTGTTTGTTATCCACGCATCACATTGGCTGTTTACATATTTTTCAAAGGCCCAAAACACTTCTATCAAGGGGCTGCAACTTATGAGACGTGTGAGGTCGAAATGAGAGGATGGTTATCCCGTTTTCTTTAAGAAAATCCAAAGCTGTGACTGAAAGATGGGAGTCATGAGTATCTAACAGCAAAAGCACAGGCCGTTTGAGATTCTGCTGTGAAAGGCAAAATGTTCAGCAAACATGTTGAATTTTTTTCCCACCATCCACCCTGATGGATTAGCATTCACTACACTGCCAGGTGGACCATCTTTTAAGAAATGATCTTTGTAATTTTTTCTTGAAAATAAAAAAAAGGGGGTATAGAATTACCACTAGCAGAAACTGCAATGGCCAATGTTACTAAACTTCCTCTTTCAGCTAAAGTGATTCGGCAGATTTGCTTAAACCCTTTCGTAGCAACTACTCTTATTGGGTTTTTGGACTGTAGCTATCCCAGTTTCGTCCATATTGTAGATATCACCTGGGGTTAATCTGAGATTGTCCAAAATAGGGAGTAACTTCCCAAAAAGAAAGATTAATATTAGCGCTATTGAAACTAGAAGCTCTTGCAAGACTAGCTGCCTGCGGAGTTCTTATTGATGAAATCTGAAATCCAATCTGCTCCTGCCATTTGTTTTTCTTTCCATGATTGAGGAGCATTTATGAAAGTTCAAAGTATATGTCGGCTGCATTTAACAAGTAGCTTTCAAGGTCCCTTTCCTGTTCTTCAGAGAAACCCTATACAGAAAATTATCACTAACATTAATCCAAAAAAGTATGAAACAGTAAACCGATTGAGATGCAGTTTTTTTGTAACCTAAAGTTAACAATTGCAGTTATTGATATTAACCCCAAATTTATGGGTGGATAAAATACATTACACAATAGGCTTACAATTCAATCTTTTTTTTTTTCCTCAACTGATATTCAAGACCTTGTATTATACCAGTCGGTTTTTCCAGTAGGCAATCTGTGGCATTTCTCTTGCCATTGGCTCAAGCTTCCTTTTCTAGCTTCACCACAGTATCAGACCAAACTAGGAACCGGTATTTGGAGCTCCTCAGAAAGTGATTTTAAACATCTCCCATCCTCAATGTGCAATCAAACAGCTTTATAGATTATGTCCTTCAGAGTTTTTTCTCTTTTAGTTATGCATTTACAATAACAATTTTTACCTGTAAAGATAGTTACTATCCATGAAATTCATAGTTCCTATTGTCCTACTTCAATAAAGTTTCACAATGTTCGAAATTTATTTCATATCATTAAAGGTTATTACCCTCATTATGAAATATGTAGGTTGGCTAACATAAGTGAGGTTGGTTGGCTATGTGCCAAACAACTCTGAGCTCATATGGCCAACCTACCCCAAACACATTTTTATAACAAAGATGGCTGTTATAACAACTATCACCTACTGACAATTATGTTTTAGCAATGGAAAACATATCCCTTAGTTCAATGAATCAAATGTGACACACAATTAAAGCCTATCGCATACAGCCTGTGGTACAGAAAACAAATAAGATAGTTTAGAAAAATTACTTACCGAACAAAATTTACAATAATCGCCGGTCCTTCTCAAACGACTAGAGAACTCACAACACTGTTGTTTTGTTAGGAAGTAGACGAGGATCTGAAGGTCACATGGCCAACAAGTGGAACTTCCACACTATGGAGAAAATTAGAAGCTGACGGCAACCTGCCCCCTATGCCAACCAGCCCCAGTCTTCCCTAATTTAAACCAAAGATTTAAATACGTTGCACCTTAGGTTTACAAAAAGCCACCCACTCAGTGGCGGATCCAGGGGAAGGGATCAAGCTCTGCCCCCCCCCCCCAAAGTATCAAGGTCCATCCCAGACATCGTAATTTTGGAGATTAGGAGACCTTTTTAAGATCTTTTATTTAGTGCGGCATGACAATAAAGCCTACTCCTCCCTGACTCAAGGCACCCCCCCCCCCAAACCAAAATCCGAACAAAAATTCTGGATCCCCACTGCACCCCCCCCCTCCCCATAACCTACTTAAAAAAAAATTACATTAGAAACTATACCAAAGTGGATAGATATTTTCTGAGAGCATAAAACATTTCCTGTCAAACAGCATTTAACCGATTCCGATCAGACAATTGCTTACCAAGAAAATAAAATTTTGAAATTAAAAAAGATTTTTCTTCCTTTCATTTCATTCCACAGCAACCAAAGCAGGGTATTAAATTGAAGGATATGTTTCCTTGGTGAATCTATGTTCGCTAGAATACTTTTATTTACTATGCATTTCATATCAGACTGAGCAACAGTGAAGCATGGCCTGGTTTAGCTAGCAATAACATAAAATTAAATTAACACTGTGTGTTCTAGATAATTAGTAGAAATGGCAAGAATGTGCAGTATGAGGAGACACGTGAGGAGTAGTACAAAGACAAAATTCAATAAATTTTCTACACATTGTGTGGCTGAAAAATCTGTAATCTATACCAACAGTTATTTGGAGTAGTAGGCAGTTACAGCCCGGGCTAAAACATCAGAGATTTGAAGCTTGCCGTCACATCACAAACCTCTGAACTAGTCAGTTCTACAGAACAAATTATACAGACATATACCTCACTACAGAAAACCACTTCCAACAGTACTGGTAGGATATCTGCATGGAAAACCTCATTTATAAAATTTGCTGGCAAAAATAAAGTGTTAAATGATGATGTATTATCTATCTGTACAAACATAGTTATCAGGTAGCTCTCTTGCCATTGGCAGTTCATAGATTTTGACATCAATTGCTGTAAGAGTGATAGTAAGAACACCTTGGTAGTAAGTAAACGGAAACTGGAACTCATGGTGCAATTTCTATTAGTTTTAGGAGGTCAAATAATTGAAACAGATTCTTAAATATTGGGATGTGAAGTGTGCAACTCTGGGAAATGCAACATCAGTAAGGAGGAGAGTTTGAGAACCTATAAATAAGTGTCATCTGGTAAAGTGGTGGACAGTCACTGAAAATTATTGAGGCTCTGCTCCTAAGAAGTGTGATAGAATAAAAGTTCTTACTGGAGAGAAACAGCAAAATTAGTAGAACAAGCCACAAGTGTGACCATTTTAGTCCAGTAACGGGGTCGTAAAAAGGGGGTCTCACAAACATCACATCACGTAGAAGATTTTTTTTTCTTATCTTGTATATATTGGTGAGAGTATGCAGAAACCAAGTTTTCGACCTCCAGCACCCTCGGCACAATTTTCTGTGGCCAAAAAACATCAAAATTTGGGTACTTTTTTCAGTTTTTCGTCTATAACTCCTTCCTGATAAGTCCTATCAAGAAATATTCTATTTTCAATTTGAAAGAGGACAAAATTTCCTACAACTTTCGTATTACAAACTTTTTTCTAAACTCAAAATTAAGCGAGCTACAGTTCTTCGAAAATCAGCCAAATTTCACACTTTTCCTAAAAGTTGGGTTTTTACCTAATTTGCAGCTCAAAATGACCTGAAACCCCTGTATATATAACCGATATATATGTATTTCTGTATGACATAGTATATATATGTACTATACTTTGATTACTGATGGTCCATTCAATAATCATATAGCATTGTTGGCCGGGAGATCCCGAAGGATTGTTCGGCCGCCAGGTTACAGTGTTATGGATAGGCCGCGCAGTGCGCTTCTTGTGGCTATCTAACCTGACCAAGTACTAGTACCGCATATAGGGAACCTACAGCTTAAGGTGGAATTAAAACCACAGAATCGTTCTGGCTTTCTCCATATTACACAGCAAGCTGTGGCAGAGGTAAAGCTCGGGTTAATGGCCTTTGAAAATTACTGCTGAGAACGGGATTTCGATCTTCAGTCAGATACCTTAACCACTGAGCTACCATTTCGTTCTATTACCTGATGGTATTTGTACCAGTTTGAAAAACGGATTTGCAAAACTGAAAACATAATGTTATGGCACAAAGTTTATTTATGCAGTCAAAATTAAGTCATAATAAGTCAAAAATTAGTCATAAATCCATTTCTTTTCCGTTTTAATGGATTGAAACAATGTGTTCCATTTGAATTTGTTCCGTACAACAATGGAAAAAAATTGTCGCTATATGAAGCATTTAAATCTCTTCAAGATACAACACCCAACACAAAATTTTTGCTATGCACGGATGATTCCTCCTGCATAAGGTTATGTGGCATAGTAGTAAATACCTTGGCTGCTTCTGTGGAAAATATGAAGCCTATTTGACAACGAACTATAGATCCAACATCACAGTTATATTTGACGGATACCGAAGTTATGCTGCGCAGAGAGGAATAAAGTCATCTGAAATGATTTGTAGTTTGAAAACATCAGATACTTCAGCAGGCATCATTTTCAGTGAGGAAACAAGTGCTACAGTGACGCAGCAAATGAGAGCAGCAAGAACTGTGTAATGTTGATACTAATGCAAAAACTGAAAAAGGAGGCATCCAAGATCAACAGGCAAAACAAGATGCTGCTGGATTGATCGTTGACGCAGCAATTTCCCAAGCAGCAAAATTCGACAGTGTGATGATTCTAAGTGAGTATATTGGCTTTCTCATTTTGCTAATGGGCTTTGGTACCACGAGTTTGAACCCACACACATCCTCTTCATCCATGCATTTGCTGGATGTGATACAATATCAGCATATTTCGGCTATGGGAAAGAAAACTTCTACTGCATGATTCAATACCAACCATATCTGAAAGTAACATGCATGCTAACTTCTCAGAACTCTAGCCTCCAGAGAACATTTGGAGAACACGCAGGGGAACAGATCATCTTGGAACGGTACGGAAAAATTGCTTGTGGAACATTGGAAGGCTCAGATATGAAATGATTAAGAAATCTGCCCAAAAAATGCATTCAGACTAGCACGGTTGCCACCAAAATCAGATGCGGCAACGTTTCACTCAATATGCACGTACCACCAAGTAAAGGTTGGTTGGGTCGAGAAACGTACCCATTGCCGTGAGGATGAAGGAAAGGCTCGTCCAGTCTTATTACAGTTACAATAATAAATGCATTCAGGAGGACGTCGGTTCGAATTCCCGTCCAAGCATCCAGATTTGGGTTTTCCATGGTTTCCTCAAATCACTCCAGCCGAATGCCGGGATGCTTCCTTCAAAAGGCCATGGCCGAAATCCTTCACGTTCCTTGTCCCCAGTCCCATCGTGCCACTAATGAACTCGACGTCGACGAGGCGTAAAGTCATAAAAAAAACAATAATAAAAGACGATGCACTTGAGTTTACTTCGAAGGTTGTATCATATTCCTTCCAGAAACCTTGTTCTCCTCCATGCAGCTGTCGCTAATCAGGACTGCATTGTTCAGCTGCTTGCAAAAATTGCTCTCGCCTGCCTCGTGAAAGCGTTCCTGGAATGTAGTAGATGAAGGAGAGGAAGATTTCTTCGACCTCGAGGAAGCTGTTCCTGATGCAATGGATGAAAGAGACACAATTCATTGATAAGCCGGGACAATCCAAACGGAAAAGAAATTTATTTATGACCATTTTTTTAACTTATTTCGAAATTATTATGACTTTATAACTTTGCGTCATAACATTATGCATTGTTGTTCGCTCTATTATCTTCAGTAATAGAGCGATCTGGTAGCTCAAGGCGTCTGACTGGAGATCGAAATCCCGGTCTCAGCAATGATTTTCAAAGGCCATTAACCCGACCTTTACCTCTGCCACAGCTTGCTGTGTAATATGAAGTAAGCCAGAACGATTCTGTGGTTTGGATTCCACCTTAAGCTGTAGGTTCCCTATATGCGGTACTAGTACTTGGTCAGGTTAGATAGCCACAAGAAGCGCACTGCGCGGCCTATCCATAACACTGTAACCTGGCGGCCGAACAATCCTTCGGGATCTCCCGGCCAACAATGCTATATGATTATTGAATGGACCATCAGTAATCAAAGTATAGTACATATATATACTATGTCATACAGAAATACATATATATCGGTTATATATACAGGGGTTTCAGGTCATTTTGAGCTGCAAAGTAGGTAAAAACCCAACTTTTAGGAAAAGTGTGAAATTTGGCTGATTTTCAAAGAACTGTAGCTCGCTTAATTTTGAGTTTAGAAAAAAGTTTGTAATACGAAAGTTGTAGGAAATTTTGTCCTCTTTCAAATTGAAAATAGAATATTTCTTGATAGGACTTATCAGGAAGGAGTTATAGACGAAAAACTGAAAAAAGTACCCAAATTTTGATGTTTTTTGGCCACAGAAAATTGTGCCGAGGGTGTTGGAGGTCGAAAACTTGGTTTCTGCATACTCTCACCAATATATACAAGATAAGAAAAAAAAATCTTCTACGTGATGTGATGCAAGTGAGAACTACCCCGTTACTGGACTATTTGTCTCCTATGGAATAAGTGTGGGCACTGAAAGTTAGTGAGCCAGATAAATAAGTAATTGTGGCCGAGTATTCATTTAATTCTGCAGGAATTTTAAAAGGCGTATAATGTTTTCTAAGGCCTAAATGGTAGTTTTGTCTTTGAAATTATTGATGAGCCTGTATTCAAATAAGAAGTACCTTTATAGAAAAAGAGAATAAATTCATGAAAATGTATGGAAACAGTGATATGCATAACTTTATGAATAATTAAACTTGGAGATAGCGCTACTGAAAGCAAGATTAAATTGTTGAAGATAAGTGGAAAGACTATATATCATGTATGGAACTACTAAAGAAGACATTTTCACAGGTATTTATTTCCATAACAGTTATCAACATTAAGAAAGGTAATACAATATTTTACCCTTTTAGCAGGCTTCATATTAATCAAATATTCCACTTACTTTTGTGGAATTCGTGCTGCTTTGATTGATGTTTTAGCTCCGACACTTTGGCGTCCAACCTGGGGCCTTCATCACGGCTGTTAAGAATATTGAAGTATCACTTCTGACAGTTGTCATACCACTCAGTCATTTATCTTCATGCTGAGCTAATTGTTAGCTCAGCATGAAGATAATTGTCAGATTGGTGACAACTGTCAGAAGTGATACTTCACTTCTAAACAGCCCTGATGAAGAACCCAGGTTTGGCACTGAAACGTCGGCAGAATCCCGCAAAAGTAAGTGGAACGTTTGATTAAGAAAGGTAGTTTGCTTTCAGAGTCGAGCTAAACGACGAACGCTACGTTGTTATTTCTGGGTGACCCGACTCTTTCTGTCAAGGCCAGGCTTGGTGCAGCAGTTTCCTGTCAGAAATATAGAACCAGCCTATATACATGAAGAAAGCTGGAGACCTTCAAGCTCTCTCCATGTGACAGCCACATGAGAGTCCAGCCAATGGCATATGTCCGTTACCCACCCCAGACCAGGGAAGCCAGTTTGTAACCAAGGCAGTCCCCGATGTGAAATTTTGAGAAACAGTTCTGTAATTTATAGAACCACCAGCATACTTGTTTGTACGTATTAGGCAAATTCAATCACTCCTCCCCTTTGCTTTCTCAGAAAAGCAATCACATTGGATCATGGCTGCAACATCTTCAACCTGTGTAACAATTTCATATCATCTAAGATTGCATCCATTCTGTATTGAATGCCTTCAACCACCTTTCACAATAAATCCACTTAACCACATCTTTTGCAATCGTTTCAAGGCACTAGCTATGCCACTGTAATTAAGTTATCACTAAGTCTCTGTTTTTGTTTCCTAGCTCGATGCTTACAGATGTCAAGAGGCAGTAAGAATGCTGGGATAAACCCACGTCTGGAAAGTGTCCCATCAAGCTTGATCAACCACACAAAAACATGGTTGGGGCTTATTTTAAGTAAACGCTTATAGTGAACTTTCTTCGTAGTGTTAATGTAAAGGGAATATACTATTTTAGATTTAAATAGATCAGTAAACAACTAAGGCCCACTGGAAAAGGTGCCTGAATAAATTGCAATATAGCATTAAACATCTTTCTTAAAAAAGTGTTACTTGGTTTTTTTTTTTTTTTTTTTTTGCATTAAAATTTTCCGACTTTATCCTAAAATCCAAAGTTTAAAGTAAAAAAAAAAAAAAAAAAAAAAAAAAAAAAAATTGTTGGGGTGGTGTAACAGCCCTCATACCTGAATTTTGAATAGTATTGTACTGTATGAAGTATTTGTAGTGAGCTAAAGTTTGCTTGAATATGATCTGGTATGTTAGTTTTGTAATTTCTTGTAAATCAGTGTATATAGACTTTGTTTTATGAAAGAAAATTATTTAAAGTCCATTTCATATGTTTAAGAACCGAGTGGTGCAAGAGAATTTCTTAAATGTTTGTAACTCCATGTATTAATGCAAGTTATGATGTCTACAGGACAATTTTCTACAGTTTGAGATGATTTCTACAAAAATATTTTGTATTTAAGTATCTCTAATTACCATTTCTGATCATTTTGTAATGTTGTTAAGTAATTTTGTATTAATTCCGATTGTTTTTAATATGTTTGATTGTTTGAGTGATTGTTAATGATCGAGAAATATCGGGCAGATGCCTTTGAAGAATTCTCGTAATTTCGATAGAGACTATATAAACAGATCGGCTGGACAGAGCAGTTAGTTGACTTCATTCAGTATTCAGTTTTACAGAGAGATTCATCCAGTTAGTTCACAGAGATTTTATTTGCAACGGCTCAGAAGTGCATCTCTGTATTGTATCTACGCTTGTGAATATCGCTCACTTCGTTTTGAAAACAATAAACAAATCTTCAATATAACCTTCTGGTGGACTTTTTAATTAATCAATATATACAAATTAAACCACCGAAGAACCTAAGAATGATTACACGGGGCCACAGTATCTTGGCACTGGCCCTGCCTGTGCGCAGTGGATCTTCTAATTAGTTAATGTGACAGCCATGGAGCATATATAAAAAGAACTAGTATTAAATATAAGGATCCAGATTATTATACAAAATTATTTGGCTAATTTAAGTAGCTTGAAAATGCTTTATCTTCCTTTGGCTTTTGAGTTTCAGGAATAGTATATTACGTGTGCAGCTGCTGGCTGGATGATGACTACACCAAAGACTGCAATAATACACACTTTTAAAGGGAGATATTTTGTTATATGGCAACATCCTTCCTGGATCCTAGTTATAAAATGGTAAGAAATTAAGCTAACTTTCAGGATTAACAGACCACAAACATGAATCAGTTATATATACAAAAAAAAATCAAAAAAAATCAGCTGTATCTTGCTGACATACTGACCGAGTGAAGTTGAGATGATCTACAAACATATTGGTGGTTTATGACTCGCCTAGCAATGGGAAATAAGATAGTGTAACCACTTGACTGATACGTTACGAAACAAGAGCAGCATAGAGATAAAGTAAAGATTTTTTACAGAAAACTTGGTGGAATTTATAGAGGAATGGACATGTACCTACAATGGAATAAACAAAAATAGGCAAGAGTAATGGTTCAGGAGTGTCTGTGAACCTCAACATAATGGCATTGAAGTACGAGGCGTATTACAAAAGTAAGGTCCGGGGTACAAGATGTCACAGATGATAGGCCTGAATGACGTTTCCCACCTGCAGCGCCATCTACCAACTCCTGATAAATATGCAGTATTGTTGGCGTGCCGCAGTAGCCGTATATCTATTGTTGAGAGCAGTTCGAAATGGCCGCGACAATCGTAGCTCCCGCCAGTTGTGAAGTGCGCGGTGTGATTAGATTTTTGTTGGCAAAAGGATCGTCAGCTGCGGACATCCATCGCGAATTGTGTGTAGTGTATGGACCAAACATAATGAGTGAGAAACAAGTTCGACACTGGTGTCGAGAATTTCAAAGTGGTCGCACAGATGTGCATGATCAACAGCGGAGTGGCAGGCCCGGTATTCGGACCGACGACATCGTCGAGCAAGTTAACCAAAAACTGCGAAGTGATCGGCGTTTGACGATTAGTGGTCTGGCTATGGAGTTCCCAAATGTTGCTAGAACCTCAATTTACAGGATTGTCACTGAAGAGCTTGGATATCGGAAGCTTTGTGCGCGGTGGGTGCCAAAACTGCTCACCGCTCAGCACAAAGAGCAACGAATGCATAGGGCACGACAATTTTTGGAGCGCTATAGACAAGATGGAGACAGTTTGTTTTCCCAACTTGTTACGGGAGACGAGACGTGTATAGCGTACACTAACGCAGAATCAAAACAACAATCAATGCAGTGGCGCCATTCCGGTTCACCCAAACCAAAAAAGTGTAAGCAATCGCCATACACGAATCGCAAAATGATGGCTTCCGTGTTTTGGGACGAAAAGGGCGTCCTTTTGATCGAATTCATGGACCGTGGGACAACCATTACAGCTGACGTGTACTGTGCAACGCTCACCAAACTGAGACGTGCCATCCAAAATCGACGCCGCGGGAAACTGTCGTCTGGCATCATCCTCCTGCACGACAACGCACGCCCGCATACCGCTTCCAAAACCAAAGAGAAGATTCAAGAGTTTCGTTGGGAAATCCTAGACCACCCTGCTTACAGTCCAGATCTTGCACCAAGCGACTATTTTCTCTTCCTGCATTTGGTGGACAACGATTTCAAACCGATGAAGAACTCAAGACGAGCGTTACCAATTGGTTCAGGTCCCAGGCGGCAGACTTTTATGCCGAGGGGTTAAAGAAACTGGTACAGCGTTACAGAAAGTGTATAGATATGAACGGCGATTATGTGGAAAAGTGAACTAGATATGTAGTTACATACTGACGTTAATAAAAACCTTTTATCCTGAACGATGTTTTTATTATGATCAAACGGACCTTACTTTTGGAATACGCCTCGTATTATTTTGTTCATCATAGGATTAATTAAATGTTTTATTCTAAAAAAACCTTTTTCTGTATGGACAAATAACACGTGTAAATAAATAGATTGTTATTTACAAGTGAAATGGACAGAAAGGAGAGGCAGTAATTTCTCTACAGTATTTTTTGTCCATCGCAGTCTGGAAAAAAATTACTAGTAGTTAATATACTAGATAAAGGTTTGTTATGAATTTTTTTCTGTTATCACAGATAACAGGCTGCTATTTTTTTTTTAACTATGTCAAATTCCAACGTTAGGGTAAGCAATGATGGCATCGCTAAGCAGTTTAATTTTGTTTATAGGGATTATTTACCCCTGCTATTTGTTGAATTCTTCTTTATAGATTGGCATTGATGTGACATTATTTATTAATATAAATTTGTATGAAAGCAAAGTTTTCAAGTGAAAAGTTGCTGAAATTAAATTAGAACCAACAAAAGAAATTGTTATTTGCCTTAAATACAGTTGTACCATCTACGGCTTTTGTTGTTGCATCCTCATATCCACATGTTTTGTAACAGACAAGTTTATTCAGCATCCTTGTCCTAAATCAAACTGCAGTTTATGATTTCTCAGTTATAATAAAATTCAGAAAAATTTTAATTAGCAAGTATCAACAAATAATTTTACATGAAATGACCAAAATGTTTAAAGCATATATACAGACTGTGGAAACAAAAGGTGCTCCTAAACAAATTAAAATGAGAATAGGAATGTCTAAGGAAACAATCACTTGCCAAAGATGACAGGACGGCATTGAGGTGCAAATAGGTGTAGCATGTAATGTTCTATGGCGGGCTTACACCAAATTCTTTAAATGTTTTGTATCCATATTTACCTTTCCCATGATGCTGTAACCATCTTTCTTAAGCAGCAGTTCTTTCCTCACATTTAATTTTAATTTGCTGACTGGCACCTTCTGTTTCCATACAACTTATTACAGCAAAGTGTTTAAACGTAATACATCAACAATTTTCCCTAAGCTGGCTAATACATAGACTAAAGGAAACATAGTTTAATAAATGAAATTTGGAAATTTATTGTGAAAAAATATAAAAATAAATACTATAAGAAAATATTTCCAGCTAAAAAATTTATAATAAGTTAACAGTTCCCAGTAGAGAGTAATAAAACAACAGGTATATAAATTTATTTTTATACATATATTTGCAAAACCAAATTAAACTTCACATTTAGTGGCAAAATGGGTAGAAGCAAATTATACTTTATCTATGAAATTATCCTCTTCTGTATTACACCAGCCTGCATTATTATAAAGTTTAATTAACTGTCCACAGACTCTCACATAACTTTAAAATGTACAGCAGATGCAACAACCAAATATTCCTTGCAATAGCAATATCAATTTATTACAAAACAATAATTAATAGAAAGCTTGAAAGAGACTGCATTTAACGAGGCATTTCTAAATCAGCTTTTGATTCGATCTTTACTTAAATAATTGTTACTGTACTAACAATAGATTCTATTGCAGGAAGAGTGTCCCATTTCAGGACTATATGATGTTAATTGTTTATGATAAAAATATAACAGTTAATTTTATAAAGTATATATACAATAATGGAGCCACATGACTCTCATAAATCACGACCTCACTTCTGAATTCTGACAGCAGTTTCTTTGCAGAATTATTAAGCAGGCTATGAAAGAATTCATTTAATTGATGTATCAAAGCACTAACAATAAAGCCTGTCTTGATACTTTTACAGTGCCCAAGCCTTAAGCTCTTCAAGGTCCTCATCTTCTTCTGCAGGACGTGTTCCTGTAAAATATTATACAATATTTAACTCTATGATTTACAAGAGTGGAATAATTAAAAAAAAAAAAAACATTGTTACTATATGTTCTGGTGTAGTCCCAAAGATATTTTATGTATTACTTACTTCCATACATCAGTGAATACAACAATCTCACAACAAAGTGTAAATATACTATCTACCAAGAAGGATAACTCATATTAGTTACCAAACAAAAATGTGAATGCAAATTTAATTATTAGGCTCTAAATAAAGACCATGTTATTAGCTGTACTACTGTCACAATGACAAAACAGTTGCACATGTTAGAAAAATATTAAATACTAGCTTCGAGTCCATCTAAAATGACGTTTTGAACGCAATATTCTGGCAGTTCATTTTTTTTTTTTTCCGTTAGTTAATTATACAGTATTGATATTACATAATGCTAATGGCTTTGATTTTACAATGTTCTACATATTTCATTTGCAATTCACATAGCCATACAGTAGTAACTTCTACTGAATTAATGACGCCGGAAGTAAAGAACCAATGAAATTAAATCAAATTAGGAATCCCAAAAACTTTTGCTATCCATGTAATATCAGTTTTATTCTTGGTCCAGGCACAACTCAGCACGTTAAATATGGAACTACTTCCACCTGCATTAATTAATACCTTTAGTAATATGGCACTAATGAAAGCAGTTTAATTGGTTTGTAAAACTGATTTCAGAGTGAATTATGCTGTAACAAAATGTGTCAGTTGCGATTCTGGTCAACTTAACCACAACCTCCACTAATATTGCGTTTGAAAATCACAGCATCTATTACCGTCATATGAATAATGATGGGTATCACTAATGGTGGTAGTAGGAATTTATTCAGGAAAAGCTTGTAACGAAATCACGATCCTGGAGATCACAATTCTGCTAAAATAACATTCAGTAATGGCGTAGTAAAACTGTTGTAGTCAGTCGCAAGAAATATTATTTTCAAGCAGTAATACCATTGTAATACAGCCTGTTCCATTATTTTCAAGCAGGAATTAGGTTGTATTACAGCCTGGACCGGCATAATACAGTTAAATGTATTTCGGAAAGTATTTCTAGAGGAGTCTTGCGTTTTACCACGGCAATTCCTGGCTGAATCGTGATCTCCAGTGATAACGATTTATTTACTTTATTTTACATTAAATGTCGGAAAGTATAACATCAAAAACGGATAATCGTGAACAAATACCACTAACGAAAGTGTTCCGTAAAATATGCAAAAAGGAAATAAACCGTAATAAATAATCTTTAATCAAGCAGCAACATTAGTGTAAGTTTTAATTAAATTAAAATTGAACAAAGGCTAGAATGAGATTTGGAATTTACCAATAGCAGAGGCCTTGCAGTTGCGTATTTATTAAACTGTGTAAATAATCTCTAATATCTCTGCTCCCCACTATTTGGGTGCAAGAATATCGTAGAATTGCCATTTATAAATTGATCTGATAAAAAGATTATCTTAAATCTCATTTAATAGCTAACACATGTATAGAAAACTAAGGGTATCATATATAATGGTAGTAGGAATTTATTATGGAAAAGCTTATAAGGAGAAATGAATAAGTCATCTTTAATGATATCTTTCGTTATATGAATACGTTACTCTGGTTAGATTATCCGAATATTTGGTTAGGATTTTAAAATAAATGCATTTCACTTTAGATGTCGAAAACGGATAACTTATTTATTTGACTAGTACATATCGCATTACGTTTCTCTGAGTTTTTAATAAACTTCATTGTTCTTACCGTCTGCCAAAAAAATTCTTAGGTTATGGTTTAACGTAGCCCTTATAACTGATGCAGATAAAATAGCGTAAATATTGAATCCCATTCTCCATTTCTGTGTCTAACTGATACAGATAAAATAGCGTAAATATTGAATCTCTTTCTCCTTACATGAATTTCTGCATCTAGCTGTAAATGAGCGAAAAACAAGATGATGAAAGGAATGTAATATGGTGGCTGTTGATTGGCGAGTGAAACTGGCACATGGCCGTTCTGTAGCCAATAACTGTAGCAACTATAGACGATGCATCCAGACTCCACGTTAGCGTTTTATATAAGGGGATATGGTAATAATTAATTGTTTTAATAAGAATTAAATGTGAAAGGATTTTTTTTAAAAAAACTAAATCTTTTTTTAGGGGTTAGAAAAAATGACAATCCTCACGGTGACAAATATTGATCACAGGAAGTATGATCCAAATTTTGCTTCCGTGGTGAAAATGATTGTTGTGTAGGAGGACACTGGGGATCAGCATCTTGGTTTTTTTTTTTTTTTTTTTTTTTTTTTTGATCAATAGGGCGTTTTAACATTTCCTAAGAGTTTGCAGCAGCATAAGGATTCAAGCAAAACTCAATGTTTGTAACACCTTCACAATCCAAATAAATTATCAAGAGAATCTTGGCAGTTGTTAAAATAGGTTTACCCCTTCACTGAAGACTGCTGCCCAACGATCACAGAAGAACTTGTGCTGTTTATACATCTGAGGTCAAACTGTGCATGCAACCTACAAAAATTTCTATTGCTTTAACACCTTCATCAACTAGAAACCTTATATTTGTATGTTGTTACCATATCAACAAGTACTGAGGCATGCTATGGTTATTTTAAATGTATCATTTATATTTGATCAGCCTTTGTATTAGTACTTTATATGACGGGACTTAAAAAATGTAAGTTTATGGTAGGCCAAATAACTATTACAGAACGCTGCACAACACTTCAAAATGACATTATTTTTCGACACAGTCACCAAGATTTTGTAAACAATAGTCAGAACATACTACCAATTATTCAATTCCTTGACAAAAGAAATCTGCGTCTGGGTCACGGAGTCATTTGAGAAATGCTCTGCAATTGTCCTCGTTGTTGGAAAATCCCTTTTCTCCCAATGTTCTTCCAGCTTGCTAAAAAGGTGGAAACCTATGTGACAATGGTTCAAGGATCCATAGCCAAGGAGCAGATTTCTATCTTCAAAAACTGAATAACTGGTAAAACCAGAGCCACATTTAGGCATAGGCTACATAGGATGTAGTCTAGGGGACCAGACCACTCACAAAACGGACTAAAAAAAATAGAAATTTATTAGTCACTGTCTTCCTTTTGACATGCATGTGTGAATAATCAATATTGTGTTTTTAATCTCCCTCTATTGCGTGCTATGGTGATCTTAATCATATTTTATCATTGTTTAATCTTAATGTGTAGGATTAATATTTCATATTATTAAAACTTTTGATTTTGTAATTTCATGGGATTTTGCCGAGTGTGTTTGGTTGCAACAACATAACTAAAATAGGCAGCAACTTATCTATCGATCATTAGTCCAAAAATTGAACATTCAAGCATCACTTGCTAACCTTATTTGTTTCAATCTCAGAAATGATACAGAAAGCATGTTTCGAACTTTCTATACTTTAGTAAGTTATCCTTGTAAATTTTTACTGTCATTAGATCATTCAATATTTTGCATTAAAAGGTTTATTAATTTAGACCCACGCCACAGTTATAGCCTAGGGGCCTACAGATCCTACATGCGGCCCTGTGTAGAATATTCTGACCGTTGTTAACAAAAAGTCGGTGACTATGTTGGAAAATAGTGTCATGTATCTGTTTCACTTAGAAGTGTTATACAGCATTCAATAAATACTTAGCCCATTGTAATAGTGTGTAACTCACTTTCTAAAATCCCCTTATAGTATCCACAATCACTATTAAAAGCCAGTTGGTCACTTTTTTTGGGCTAAAAATCGGGAAAAAACGTGTCAGTGGCCTGTAGTATTTTGTTCTGTTCAGTTCTGTTGACAGTATCTCCATTAATTTGGTTTATTCACAAATGCAGCTGACAAAAGAGGCATGTTTACATCAGTTAAATCTCACATTAATCTACAGTTCCCCCAAAAATGATAGTTTCCAATCGAACTATTGTGTGTAAACCAGCAGTTTTATTAGGTTAGTTTCCCTGAGAAGAATATATTAAAACTGAATGCACAAGCTTGCTCATATATATGCATAACAAATTTGACACATGTAAGGTCATACAAGCTAAAGAATATTAAGGTAGAAAAATGGACTGATTTGTTTTGAGAAAAGGATTGACTTGATAGGCATATTGCTGTGCACCCAAAAGTTTGATGCACAAAAAGTAACTAGGTAGGGTGGAATAGGGGCATTAATCCTTGAACAAAACAGAAATGTCAATAAAAAGTGAAAACCTGAAAAGAACCTACGAAAAATAGTTATTGGTAAGAAGCATCAAGCAGAAATATTAAATACTAGATGTTAAGTGCAACTTCATATTCCATAAATGTTTATTGCACTGTCGGCATTATTACACAATCAGCATTTTATCTCATAGCACTTGTCTTCGTTAAAGTTATTTCAATATTCTTAAGAGAGAGATGCAGAGTCTGGTAATTATATATTACAGATGAACAGATCAATTATGATACTAATTACATGACTTTTCCTGTTGAGGTGCTAACTGGTAAACCACAAAACAACAAACAAATAAATGGTATGATTGTGAACCAAGGCCTTCACCTGCACAATGGATATGTGATGCTATCCATGAGGTTACAATTACGAAAAAATCAACAGTGCTTTTTCACAAACATAAGACTGACAATAGAAACAAAAAACAGTGTAGTAACGGAGTTACCAAAAAACAAACAAACAAATAATTGCATTAATCATCTTACTGGATTTTGCTTTTGGAGCAACTTCTCCAGTTGGCACTTCAGGCAGCTCCTTTGTAGTAGTGGGTAGAGGTGTATCAAGCAGTTTCTTGTCCAGTTCCTCCTGTTCTAGTTCTTCTAATTCACGCTCAAGTTCATCCTGATTTAAAAATAAAAAAATAAGAAACTTTAACAAAACATTTTCTTCAAAGGGCTTCTATGGCACTAATATTTAACAAGATACAACACCAATGTTCTTTAAAGAAAGTGATGATCAACTAAAATATATTTTCAAATTGCTGCAACAACTGTAATCAAGTAATATCAATCAGTTATAATACTATCACAAAATTCATCATTTTTCCTGAACAGACAACTTTGAGCCAATCATTGGATTATATGGTAGTTCAGATGGAGATAAGGATTTTCCATTATGCTTAATCCTACAATATTGAGGCCATTTTCACATCATCTTAAGTTTTGTAGTCATGCAGTAGTTCTTCAGCACACCATGCCTTGCCTACAAACGGATATACCCTTCTATTTATAGCTAAAATGTCTTGTAATTTTTTTAAAATTTATTATTATCTTACACAATGAGAAATCTGCAGAAATATTAGTACATTGAAATTGTGAATAACATAATGTAACCTAAAGTTTGGTAACTTCATATCAAAATTTGTTTTCAGGGCAGCGAAATCCATTTAAATAGCATGGCACATCAGTTTTAAAATCATTTTCTTAGACAATTGAAGTCTTAAATCAGAGTAAAACAGTTATAGAAAGTAAGAATTGGGTATTTGGATTCAGAATATTTCTTGAAAGGAGAAATTGGCTTCATTTCTAGAGCCATTTAGAATTATAACTAGTAAAATGAGGATAAGAAATCTTGGAGCTAGAAAATTCTACTAAAAAGTTTTAAGACATTAAAAGCTGGAAGCCCGCATAAAAAGTTAAGACACAATTACACATTTAAATTTCTAGATGTCATACTTTGAAAGATAGAAAGTTAGTATATAGCATGAAAGAACCATAATCTTGTCTTACACAGCACATTATAATTTGAAAAGGTTCACTGAAGTTTAAAGATTGATTTTAGAGTGATTTGTAAAAACTTTCACCACAGGTGGGAATGCCAAAATAGCCAGTTTAGAAGGATACAAGGCAATTCAGTAGAGGAGACTATATTAATAAGAAAGTATAAGTCAATACGAACATTCCACAGTAAGTTTCAATAAAATCCATAAAGTAGTTGGGTCAAGATAACAGAAAGTAAATTTTTTTAAGATTTCGGCGGGAACTACACAGTAGCAAGATATCTATGATAGACATCATCCAAGTGAAGGATTTTGCAAAATTCATAATAAATCGAGGAAATCAGATAGCAACTTCAAAATTTCACACTTTACAGATGAAACTACGTAGAATTGTTTAAAGTATGTTTCAGAGCTGTCAGTTAAATATATACAGTTTCACAAATAAAACTTCTGTAAGAATTTTGGTTCAACCTGTTAGAAAATAGTAAACACAGCGATTTCAGTACCAAATGAAAGAGCAGTAAATTAGAAGCAAGTTAAAAGTTATTTCAGGTTTGCAGCTTTAAAACTGTGGAAGTTATGAACATTTTTAGAATGGCAAAGAAAATAATTGTAACGGCCAAACCATTAAAGTTACAAAATTTTTCATAAGGATTGATTTTAACATTTATAATACTACCTAACTATTGACATAGTTTCAAACCGATAGGAATTTTTTAAAAGGATGGTCAAGATGGCTGATGTCACAGTACCTGAGCGCGGAAGGCTACATTTGTACTAATTTATTTATTTATTTGTTGTATGGCTAAGCAACTATTATATTACATGTAAATATATACAATGACAAGAATGTTGGTAGCATTCACAAACTGATGTCCAATTCTTCCAGCCATTCTATGAAGGAAGTTGTAGCATTGAAAACATCTTCAAATGGGGAAGGAGCACCACAGTCACATGCACATGGTGTTGCATTTCGCGTGGCCTATTCTTAGGCGATTTAGTTTGACCCACTGGTCTCTATTTAGCTGGGATCCCGAAAGTCCAGTTGTTGGATCTTTAATATCTGGATGTTTGACAGATGCAGAGTTCCAGCTTTGTCACCATTTTTCCTTGACATCAAAGTCAAATACATCTGGATTTAAGACGAGTGGGGGTCAAGTCATTTAGGACCTCGTGGATTGTGAGATCCTGTGCATGGTCAGGATGGTGTAGTTTTATCCACTCAGGTGCAGTTGCTTCTTGGCATCTTACCTCAGGAGGTGGTATTTTGCTAATTAGGTGTAACCAGGGGACTGGGGTGGATTTTAGTGTGCTAGTTATTAGTTTCATACCCTCATTCAGATGGACGTTGATTTTTCTAGTGTGAGCAGTATGTTGCCACACTGGAGCACAGTACTCAGCGGCAGGGTAAACCATGGTGAGAGCGGTTGTTCATAGTGAGTCCGCATCAGCTCCCCACGAAGTACCAACTAGCTTCTTTATGATGTTGTTTAGTGTTAAATTTCTGACTTGTGTTTTCCAGGTGTTTCTTGAATATTAAGGAACGGTCTAAGGTGATACCAAGATATTTAGGATAGAAATTATGTTTCACTCTCTGGGGGCAGAAGTTCACTTTGAGCTGCTGATGTGCTATTCTATAGCTCAAGTGGAATGCACATACTTCTGTTTTCATGGGGTTCGGACAAAGTCTCCACTTCATACAATATGCATTCAAGGTTTCTAAGTCGTTAGAGTTCTTTCACCTTCCTCTTACATTTGTACTTGAAGAGTATGCACTGCTTACTTGTCCATTAATACAACACTTACAACATTGTGGGCACGCAGTTGCTGGAAACCACTTGAGCAGAATGTGTATCAGTCGGGTAGTGCTTGGCGCGGGTAGGCAACCGGCTAGGCAGGAGACTTCATGTGGTAGTGTAATGTAGGGAAGCCATTTTAGAAATTTTATGGTGCGGTGGAACAAAAAATTCTAATGTGACTAGCATTCAGTATGGGGTTTGATCTGGTTTGAATTACTTATCACTATCTGCAGTCAATATATTTGGTGACAATTTCTGATTGCCCGAAAGACTGTTCGAACTTGTAAAATTATTTCTCAAGAATATAGTAATGTTTCGAACTTTGAATTAGAAGCATTGACTTTCGTTTGATGAACCTACCTTTCCATTATTGTTTTTTTTTTCTTCAAAATGGTGGCGACCGAAAACTGTAGAACAGTCTAATTATCCAAGGCGCAAAACACGGTTACAGTTGATGTTGAAATGTTTATCTCTAACCCCGGTAAGCATTTCCTCATTGCAAAGCATGATGTTTTAACCAACATAATTCAATACAAACAATTGAGAAACAGTATTAGCACACAACTAATGCTACTATACTTATTAAATAAAAACTGAAATATTTAATTGTAAAATATCCGGGCAGATACCAGATGCTATAAAGATATGTCATCCACATTTAAAATTTATTAATGGATATTAATTAACAAAAAATTATTTATAAAAGTCCAAAGAAAAGTGATGTTTGACCTAAAGGAGAGTAGGACAGAAAACGTGGAATAATCCAATTACTAATTTAATTAAAATGAAATAATGAACAAAAATGAGTACTTTCCTATAGCCTGAAATTAAAGTACTAATGAAATTTTCAGTATGAAATAAATATGAACACATTTTGGGGTGAAAAAGAAATTGAATCCATTCAATATATCAGAAGCTCTGGATCACTAAATATAAGCTGAATAATAAGAAACTAAACTTTAAGGAATACTGTACGAGTTTAGAAGGATTCTTCTGTCAAACCTCTCTAACCTTAAAAACAGGAATCATTGAGACAGATTAATGAAAGACAAGGGGATGACTTAGAAGTGAAGATGCCACAAACTGCTCCACAATAGCTGTAACTGAAATGATTGTAAGTGAGATCAATAATATTCATGCAATAAAAGACCTTTGAAATGGGGAAATGTAATACAACAGTAACAAGCTTGTAATAAGAAAATGCATATATACAATGATAATTATAATTATAATGAAAAGAAAAATTCTTTGAAGCAAAGAGAAAACAAACCATTGTAGGGAAAGTAAACCCCTCACTTTCCAAAGTTAGTTGCAAGAAGGAGACAATACAGAAAAATGAAGTGAACACAAATAAACATGACTCCCTAATACATTATACAGTTTAATGTGTGGGACACTAACTGGCTGCCACACAATTATTTCCTCTCAAATTACTAGAAAATATGACACTAAAACATTATTTCATTTTTTCCTTGCTGTCGCCACTATTCTTGTTTCATAATGAGACAAGTTCCCACACCCTTATATTTAAAGATCAAAAGTATGGTGGGATTATGGATATTAAATACAAGAGTTGGATGGAATACAGAAGTGGCAGCTAAATTTGATCTGGGTTGAAAGTCACTGGAATAGGAGGTCTTTGAAGAGAGTGCTGGGCAAGTATAACACATATGCTGGCAATGAGGCTGAATGGAGATTAGAAAAAGAAATATGAGTAGTATGTAAAAGGGAAAAAATGACCATTAATATATACAAGTACCAGTTCTTGCAAGATGCAGTTCACACCTATTCCCTTTGGTGATGAAACAAACTTTAAACATACCAGTAATTGTGGTTGTTACTGTTTTATACAGGTAAGCAAAGGAATCAATTTATATTTCCTGCCTTCTGCCACTTTGGTAATATTTTAGTTACTTTCTATCTGTCCAACCAATGAGGACTGAAAATACATACCTCATCCACATCTTGTCCAAATGCCACGGGATTTGAAATTGCATCTGAAATTTCTCTTGCTACATCTTGTTGTTCTGCAATATCATCCATCATGTCATGCACGTCATCAACATTCCTGACAAATAAACGGTATGTTAGGTTACATTTATCATTCACCCACAATTTGAAGTTCTTTATAACAAAAGCAGAAAAAAAAGTTTGGAAAAAAAGGTTACAATGCTTTCTTACATATGTTGATGAGCTGCTTTCAGTGCATCTGAAGCACTCTTCATTGTTGTCAGCACAGCAGTGTTTGTATTCGCTCCTTCTAAAGCTTCTCTTTGCATCTCTATTGTAGATAATGTGCCATCGATTTGCTGCAACTGTTTCTCATACCTCTTCTTCCTCTTAAGAGCCTGAATAGCAGCTACACAATTTTCAAACATAAAAAAGTATTTATACAAAAGTGTATTGAAATACAACAGAAACTGTTAATTTTTATTTATTTTAATTGAGGGGGGGGAGGGAGGAGAGGTCATATTTTTTAGCTGCAGTATTCCAGAGAAGATTTGTCCATTACCCAGAAAGTTCGATTTTTTTTTTACATGTTAGAAGAACCTTTTTTTTTTCAGCAGCAATAAGACAAAACGTTATTGGATAACCAGTGGTGAAAATAAGATTAGGTAAGATGTATATATGATATGGCATCCTTTTTTTTTAATAACTGCTTTACGCCTCGTCGACGCCTAAGGTCATTAGAGGCGGAATGGGACTGGGGACAAGGAATGGGAAGGAATTCGGCCATGACCTTTCTGAAGGTAGCATCCCGGCATTTGCCTGGGGTGATTTGGGGAAACCATGGAAAACCCAGATCTGCATGCCCAGAAGGGGATTCGAACCCGCGTCCTCCCGAATGGGAGCCCAGAACATTAACCGTTCACCCACTACGCTTGGTCTGGCATCATTTCAAGTGGTAATATACATTTACTTTACTTTGCTCCAGAGACAGAAATGCCTTATGAAATAAAGTGTTCTTGGTACTGCTTTGTGTGAATTTGAACGGTGGTCCAGTAGTAAGATGTATGATTAAAAATATGTGCCCAGTTTAATTACAAGCTGTGACCAGAATTTTTCCAAGCCTTTAAACCCATATTCACCTCTGGGTAAGTTTGCTTTGTTTATGTGAATTACACTGAATGCTGCACAGTTTGAAAAACACATTAAATTTTGTGTTCTAGAGAAAAATCACTAGCCTTTCTAACCATTACACTATCTTAGTATACCTAGTGAGAGAGGATTTAACAAATTTTAAGTTGTGGAAATTCCATTACAGTTGCATATTACTTTCCCTACAATTAAATAGATTTAAGGGAGGTCAACAGTGAAGGCTCTTGAAAGTCACAATAATTATTGGCATAATTAAAAAGATTTACATTGCACTAAATTAGCATAACAAAAATATTAATAAACTCAGCAATAATGGAGCAAAAATAAATGATATGAGGTGATATTTATATGGAAAGGAAAGAAAGATATACCCACTAGTCAGAGACCATCCATAAATTACGTCACAGAGGAGGGAGGGGGTCAACGAAGTGTGACATCATGTGACAAGGAGGAGGGGGGACGTGTCATAAACTTTGTGACATCACATGCATAATTTGCATCACTTTTTGGCTCGTGGAGGAAGATGAAGATGATGTTGACACATCGAATGTTCCAAACACTATTGAAATCAAGAATGAAGTGACTAATATGCCAATAATAAACAGTATCAAGGAATGGGTTCAAAATCCATGGACACATAATGACTCAATTTTGTATCATTTATTCGATTTTTTATATTTTTTTAAATTTCCTTAAATTTTTGATTTATTGTTGATATGTGATTTTTTAACTAGAAATACATAAATCATTTTGGAAGTGCTGTTTTAATTTATAAAATTAAAAAATTGCAAAATATGTGACGTCATACCGGGGAGAGGGTTTCCCACAAATGTAACAACCTGTGACATGGGGAGAGGGAGGGTTCCAAACATTATGAAATTCGTGTGACGTAATTTGTGAATGGTCCTTCATCAATGTTGAAGGGAGGAGGGCAGCAAATACAAAAAAAAAAAACCACTTCACAAACACAAAAAAACCTATTTTGTACCAGGCCCTATTTAAAAGAAAACAAACATGTAATTGAGCTTGCACATGCACCCATAGCCATAGTTGACCATAGGTGAACTTCATTTTCTTACATATATTAATAATAATTACTACCTGCCAGAGTGGCTCAGTGAGCTGAGGTGCAGCACACTGACATTGAAAGATATAATGAAAACAGGCACGAGCTCAGGCCACTGCATACCAGCAGTTATGATTGTGGTTTTTAGGTGGTTTACTGGCTTCATCTAGGCAAATGCCAAGACAGCCTCCATTATCTGCCTCATAAACAACACATTTCACAAACAAAAAATACAGTGAGAATTAAGTTTTTCCAGGCGTCTGGTTGACATGAATTCTTCACGGGTTTTCTGCCAGATAATTTCTTCTTTGCACAACGCTTTGTCACCAGTCTCCGCTGCCTTCATCAGGTGAGTTGTCATATCGAAGCTGTCACTGCAATGACACAGCAGCGACTGTGAATACCTCGAAATCCTGGCTCTTATAAGGACCCTGCTGCCGGAGAGGCTTTCCGCTGCTCTCTCATTGGTCGACATGTCAATCAGACTCAGATGGGGTCCGCCCGGATGGCTGTGTGCAGGCTCTCTTCTGGAACGAATGTCTAACCTGCTGCTGTTTCAGATCTTGGACAATAGGCTCCCAAGCTTCACTCAAGAAGAGACTGCCATTTCTGTTGGTGTTGTTGGCACTTAGTCGAATCTCCAGCAATTCTCTAATTACAGAAATATGATGTCTGAGCCAATACTTCAGTCTTGTCGAAGTTTATGTTGTGGAAATTTTCCACGGCATGTTTGGCTAATGCAGATTTGTCCAACTGTAGCAACTACATATATCAGTGCTCGGTGTGGCATTCCTCAATGGTTCTAATAGTTTGGCCGATGTATATTTTGCCACATTCACACAGGATTGAATAAACTCCCGGGACTCGAAGGCCGAGGTTGTCCTTCACTGTGCGCAACATTTCTCGAATCTTCAATGGTGGCTGAAAGATACTCCTTATGCCATATCATGCTAGAATCCTTCCGATCTTCCCAGAAGTATTCCTGGCAAAAGGTAACACCGCAACGGATTTTGGAGACTTGTTTTGTCCAAGTGTCTATCTCAGTTTCTGGCGGAGAAATTGCTCTTCTGAAGGTCCATTTTGTCTGAAAACCTGCCATAGGTGCCTTAGTTCTTCTTGCAGGCTATCACTGTACGAGACGAGTCGCGAACGTTGGACCAGTGTTGTCAAAACAGTTTTTCACTGGTCCAGGTGATGAAAGCTGGCAGCCCCCAAATACCGGTCCATGTGTGTTTTCTGTAAACGCTATGAACCGTGTACCATCTAGCTTGTGTTTAATTAATACATTCAGGAACGGTAGCGTGCCATCTCTCTCAACCTCCATGGCGAATAGTATGTTTGGATGGACTGAATTCCGGTGTTCTAGGAATTCTTCGAGTTCCGCGGAACAGTGTGGCCAGACTACAAACTTATCATCCAGGTATCGGAATAAACATTTAGGTTTTAATGAAGCAGTGTCCAGAGCCCTTTCCTAAAAGACCTCCATATGTGAATTGGCTACTACTGGAGAAAGTGGTGACCGCATGGCCACACCATAAGTTTGCTCGTAGAACATCCCATTGTGCATGAAATATGTAGATGTTAGCACATGCTGGAATAGGTCTGCAATCCCTTGGTCGAAATGTCGCCATATCAGTTCTAGAGTCTCCTTGACAGGCACCCATGTAAACAGAGACGACATGAGAGCTGACCATGAGGTCGGAATCTGACACAGTCAGATCTTGGATTGTCTGTACAAAATAAGTAAAACACAGTTTATGCAATGGCCCACCACTGGGCTCAGTTGGCGTGCGAGATATTTTGCCAGTTGGTACATGGGAGCACCGACTGCACTGACAATAGGCCGTAAGGGCACATTCTCCATGTGGATTTTCGGTAGGCCGTATAAATTTGGTGGCCTGGCTGCACGAGGTCTTAGGTTCTTGTTGGTCTCTTCTGGTAAACCAGATTTCTTCAGAAGGGCTTTTGTTTGACTACTTTGGATGTAGGATCAGCTTCTAATGACTTTTAAGAAGAGTTGTCTAATAAACTCCTAACTTTTGTGTCATATTCTTCTGTTGATAGTAGAACAGGAATGACAACAATGTCTTCATTACTGCATAGTTCACACAATGCTTCCTGCTCTAGCCTCATGAAACCTTAGCCGAGTTAGGAGGTCGTATTAAGAATGTAATGCGCGAGGCCTTCAACGATTTTCATTCCAACTCTCTCTCTATGAGTCTCACAGAAAACCCAAAGAAATTTTGATCGTATGTACGAAAAGTCGAATTGTACCAATAGCAATATTCCAGCACTAATTTGTGAAGGTTCCAAGGTTAATAAAAGCCGTGATAAAGGTAACGTACTAAATACTGTATTCAAAAATTCATTTACTGATGAAAATTAGGATAGTATTCCCGTATTCCCACGCTGTGTCGAGTTGGTGATGGAATCATTACAAATAGATGCTGCAGGTATCATAAAGCAATTAGAGCTTCTAAAGTGGGGGAAAGCACCAGGCCTGGATGGAATTCCAGTAAGAGTATTTTCAGAGTATACGGCGGAAATCAGGCCATTTCTGTCTGGTATATTCAGTAAATCATTAGAAGAGTGAAAAGTACTTTCAGACTGGAAAATCGCGCAATTAACTCCGATTTTCAAGAAAGGTGATCGAAGTCATCCTGAAAACTATCGTCCCATATCTATAACATCTGTTTGTAGAAGAGTTATGGAGCATATTATATGCTCGAACATTATGAATTTTCTAGATGATAATAATTTGCTTACAACAAATCAACACGGATTTCGGAAGAAAAGATCATGTGAAACACAGCTGGCCCTATTTACACACGACGTAATGAAAGTTATTGATGCAGGTTCACAAGTAGATGCAATTCTTTTCGATTTTCAGAAAGCCTTTGACTGTGCCATACAACCACCTTTCAGCGAAGCTTCGAGTGTACAGTATATCAGATCAGCTTTGTGAATGGATAAAAGGATTTTCTAACTGGTCGGTCGCAGTATGTCGTCATTGGAGAAAGTTCTTCTAATCTAGATGTTACATCGGGTGTACCTCATGGAAGTGTTATAGGACCACTTCTTAATTTTTATAAACGATCTTGGAGACAAAGTGAAAAGCATTTTTAGATTGTTTGCTGATGATGCGGTTATTTATAAGGAAGTAAGGAATTTGGCCGACTGCTTATAAATTCCGCGTGATCTGGATATTATTTTGGCATGGTGAGCTGAGTGGCAATTTACGCTAAATTGTAAAAAGTGCAAGACAATGAGCATAACTAATAAAAAGAATCCAATTGTTCAGAAATATGAGTTAAACATTTCAGTTATTGATATGGTTGAATCATGAAATATTTAGGAGTAACAGTACAAAGGAACATGAAATGGGATTTACATATTAATTCGTTAGTAGGTAGAGCTAATTCTAGGCTACGATTCCTAGGTCGAATCATGAAATATTGTAATGAATAAACAAAAGAGATAGCGTACAAATCTCTTGTGCGTCCACATCTGGACTATTGCTGTGCCATTTGGGATCAGTTTTGTAAGGGGTTGATCGAAAGTACAGAGAAAGTAGAGAGAAGGGGCACTCGATTTGTGACCGCTTGCTACAGTCCTTATGAAAGCGTCACAGAACTGATTAGTAGACTAGGCTGGGAGTCTCTGGTAGATAGACGATGCATGTTTCATTTAAACTTATTGGTAAACATGTGTACTCCCACTTTCACTTACGAATGTAGTGAAATACTTCGTCCAACAACCTATTTGAGCCAGAATGACAGATTTTTTTTTTAAACCTGCTTTACATCTCTCTAACAGCGAGGTCTTTAGAGACGGGAAAGGATGGGGGCAAGGAATGGGAAGGAATTCGGCCATGGCCCTTTTAAGGAAGCATCCTGACATTTGCCTGGAGTGATTTGGGAAACCATGGAAAACCTAAATCTGGATGCCCGGACAGGGATTCGAACTGCCATCCTCCCGAATGCGAGGCCAGAACGCTATCCGTTACACCACCATGCTCGGTAAAAGATAAGATTAGAGAAATAAGATGCCACAATGACCACTGAGACCGTGGCGTCATCAAGTTTGGCTCCAGTGAGATTAACTATTGTGCAGTTTGCTTTGGAATGGTTGTTGTAATTTCGCACTCGATTCAGATGATTATATTTGAAGATATGTCTTGCTATGAATTTCTCTTGTTCAATGCTCTCTTAAAGCGAAGTAGCTGTGTCAATCAAGTCCCAGGAAGCTGCAGTCAATCTAGAGGTGAGATGCAGATGGCTTGAAAGTAAGAGCCAAGCATTTTGGTCAAGCTCATGGCAAATCCGCTCCCGCAGAAGCGCCATGCCAGTACGATGTAAAATCCTTTTGGCACGTCATAGCCACACTGTCAGTTTGCTCATAGAACGGCCCAATGTACATGAAATACGTAAATGTGAGCACATGCTGGAATGAGGCATCTGGTATTCGTTCACTCAACTTATTACTTTGTGGATGACTTCGATGTGGTCTACTGTGTTGAATCCTGCCTTAAAGCCAGCCCGTTCGATTCATTGTACTGTGTCCAAGGTAAAACTGATGCGGTTATTGATGACCTTCGTAAAGACTTTGTAAATGATAGGAAGCAGGCTGATGGGGTGGTAGTTCATAATGTTGTAGTGACTGCCTTTTTTTAAAGCAGAAACACAATCATTGCTTTGTTCCAGCTGGATGGACTATTTTTCTCTTCGAGGCACTGTGAAAATACCTTAGCTAGGAGTCTCTAGGTTTCTTCTCCAGCCAACTGGAGTACATCAACTGATAGACCATCATAACCGCTAGGTGATCCTCTTTTCTTTGCATGCACTGCACTTCAGATGGGAGGACTTCAGGAATTGGCGAGTCTGGGTTTGGTGTTATTAAAGGATTTTCATCTTGCTTGCTGTATAAGGTCTGATAGAAGTTCCTGATGGGGTCCAGTACTGCCGTTTTGTCTGTAATACGTTTATTATGATCGTTTAAAGTGGGGGTGGCCACCCCACGGACCACCTTGAACATTTTTCTGGCTCACAAGATTCGTCACACTTTTAGAAAATATTTTTTATATTTCACTTTTAGTGTTGTATATTTCTTTACAATGTGCGTCTAGTATCATTTTAAATATATTATCTATGTTTACATGTAAGAATAACAGTAAACACATTAATAAAAAATGTCTATAGTGGGTCTAAATCTAATACGGGGATAAATAATTTTATATGCGGCCTGCGGAGTTATAATGCATTTTCAATGTGGCCCGCAAGATCATTTGGGTTGGTCACCCCTAAAGCTATTATTTGTTTCCTTCCTATCATTAATCTTTGCTTTGCTTTCTTATAGCCTTTCTATTTTTCTTTAACTGATCTAACCAGGTTTTTGTTATATTTCTTGATCTCAGCATTCATTTCTTTTCTAAAGTTCTTGCACAGTTCAGCAGATTCAATTAGATTTCTTTCAGGTTTTACTTTCATTTTCCTTCGTTTATGCAGGGTGGATTTTGTGTCATTGCAAATTTGGTGGTTTTAACAGTGCTTGCAATTTCTATGGCTAATGTGTTAATAGTTAATGCTAGATTTCCATTGGTGGTGGTAGCTAGTGTTTCCGATAATGTGTGTTGAAAGATGTCTTTCTTTTCAGTGAGATTGATTATATCTACTGATGTTCTATTGGTTCCTTTTATTAGCTTTCGTCTTTCCTGTTTTATACAGATCCTAAGTTTCGCTCAGACCAGCTTGTGATCACTTACGGTGTTAAATTGATTTAGAACAGTGATGTCTATGGTGGCTGTTGGACAGAATGAAGTCTATTTCGTTTTATAATATGGACTTCTCCATGTCAACTTTTGACTTTGATTTTTTTTTTTAATGTTTCTCTTGTGTGTGTGTGTGTATATATATATATATATATACACACACACACACACCGCAGGAATCCTCTTCTATGGTAAGCGGTGGATTTTCTCCTATCCAAATGTTTAATATATATATAATTTTGGGTTTCGCAAATGGCTATAACGATTTGGATGAAGTTTCATATTTAGATAACATTTTGTTTTTTAAGTTTACTTAAATAAGTGTCTTCCCCCTGCAAAAATGTGATATTACAAAAAAAATCACCTATTCTTGAATTTTGTAAACAGCGCTAATGCCATCTCATAGAAGTTTTAGGTACCAGTAAGCTGGGGCGATGTTAGTTAAGTTCTCTTTGATTAAAGCAAGGAACTTTCATATATTTTAAAAAATGAATTTGTACACTAGCTGACCTGTGCGATTAGTATCGTGGTCAGTCACCGAATGGTAATATAGTAATGTAAACCTATGTAAATGCAAGTATTTATTAATGAAAAGTATTTTATTTTGATTAGAAGTAATAAATAACACCTTTACTGTAAAAAATAGTTAGGCCTATTATTAAATACTACTTGTTTAATTGTAAAACATTCAAAAAGTAGATGTTTAAACAATATTGGCTCTATCATATGTACTTTTTTCAATCTTCTTTAGGTTACAAAACTTCTTTGAAAGCAGTATTAACAGTTATGATGTGATCATCATTGACTTTTTGACAGTATATAACTTTAATACAAATGAATCTACAAAATTGTGAGAAAGCCACGCATGGGTGTCCATGCAAAAAACAGGTTTTGATAAATACAATCCTGCCCTCTGAAGCATCCGATCTTGTGCTTTATTAATGTTAATAACAATGGTTACTTCTATTAGGAATTATTTTATCATCATTTGGAAAGGTACAGTTGATCAGATGTGAGGTTAATGAGAGGTGTTGAGCATAGTTTTAGTGGAGTGAATGACTTTAGAACTGATGATGTATTCCTCTAAGTGAATTACCACTAATCTTGCACCATTAAATAATCACCGATTAGAATTAAGAATTTTATTTAACATACTGGTAATAATAGCATTTTTCTTTAAAAACAATTTTTGAGGTGGTAAATCGGACAATGGCTCTAGCAATTTGGATGAAATTTCATATGTACATAACATTTTGATTTTCAAGTTTTTAACATGATTTCACAAACAAACAAAGAAACAAAAAGAGCAATTCTTGCATATGGTATCTCGGAAACGGCTCAAACCACATCTCGTAGAAGTTTCAGGTACCAGTAAGCCTACTAATGTTAGTTATGCTTCTCTTTGGTTAGAGCAAGGAACTCTGCATTTCAAAATGCATAGAAAAGTTTAATATTAATCAAACCTTCCTCAAAATCTCGCATACTGAACAGAAATTTAAAGCTGCCAAGCGAAGATCGGTCACCCAGGTACTATATATAAATGATCTATCCTGAATTACATCTGAAAAACCAATTTGTCCTATTTGCGGATAACAAGCATAGGAATTAAAAATACTCCAGATTTCTCTACTGAACACATTTTACATTATGTCTCGGTAATTGGTTGAGCTAAGGTCTTGTCTTTAAACTATGATAAAACTCTTGCATAAAAGATTTTGCCATTTTCACCATCATATAGGTATAAATAGCTTCACATGTTTCACGCTATGTCGAAGTGCTCCTTCTTTTCTTACAAACATTTCGACCAGGCCTTAGGTCTTCCTCAGGGGACTTAGCCACCTGCTGAGTCTGCTCCCTTGAGGAAGACCTTAGCCTGTCAAAATGTTTTATTAGAAGAAGGAGCAATTCTTGCAACATGAAACTCATGATGCTATTTATACCAATACAATAAAACTAAACATATGAAATTCAGTTCATCACACAGATTAACACTTGATACACACAAAATTTGCAGGCTAGTGCATTAAAAAGGTAGTGTGTCTAACATTTCTAGGTTTGCATAGTGATCAAAATTTAAATTGGAGGGTGTATTCTCTGACTTACTGAAAACATTGGGTGCAGTCACAGTTTCAATTTGTACAATTTCAGCTACAGGTGATCCCTGTAGGAGTAAAATTGCTTATTTTGCTTATTTTCACTCCTTAATGTCATATGAAATAATATTCTGAGGCAATTCTACTCATAGAGATAGAATACAGAGCCCAAAAGCAAGTAATAAGAATTATGAGTGGGGTAAGCAGTAGAACTTCATACAGAGGGTTGCTCAAGAAGTTAAGGGTTTTAATATTGGTGGCTGAGTATATATACACACAATGTCCTTTGTTGTCACAAATTATACTATATTTGAAACAAATAGTAAAATACACCATTACGGCAACACGATTTTTTTAAACTGCTTAACGTCTCTTAACAGCAAAGTCTTTAGAGATGGGAAAGGATGGGGTGTAAGGAATGGGAAGGAATTCAGCCATGGTTTTTTAAAGGAAGCATCCCGGCATTTGCCTGGAGTGATTTGGGAAACCATGGAAAACCCAAACCTGGATGCCCGGACGCAGATTCGAACCGCCGTCCTCCCGAATGCAAGGCCAGAACACTAACCGTTACACCACCATGCTCAGTATGGCAATAGAAATACAAATGATCATCACAAGGATTATAACTCATTGTAATTTCTTCCAATATGGGTTTGATATACGGAGATACACATCTTCAATAATCTTCCAACACATTTCAAATGTCTGTCAGGTGATAAGATTAAATTAAAGGAAAACTTAAAAGAACTGACAACTCCTTCTACTCCACCAAAGAATTTATTTCTAAAGTATTTACAAATAACTGTCATTAGTTTATGTAAATATAGTAGATTAATTTTTGTACGCTTACATATTATGCTTGACAATACATCTTCTGGTGTATTCATCTATTTTGATATGCATTTATCTTGATATGCCAGGCCCGTAACTACCGCCGGGGCACTGCCCCGGGGCCTCAGAGCCCGAGGGGCCCCAAACTGATGGTTAAAAAATTATTGTATTTTAATATCTAATCTAACTTCCCATAAAATAACCAGCACCTAGCTAAAAGTTAATAATAAAAAAGTCATCAAAGTGCTAGAGTAAATGTTTTTGCGTGTTCATATCTAAGAGCAGACAGCAGAATGTCGAGTCGAATGTGTAAGTAATGTCGCGCCTGATGCCTGCCAAGTGATAAGTGTAGGCTGGGACGTGCAGTGAGCTAGTGCTAAAATTTGGAGAGTGAAAGAACCTTCTGGCGAAAAGTTCTTGAAACACTCCTAAATGCGACCTTTACACTTGCAACATAAAATCTCGCATTTCATGAATCTAGTGAAAAGTTAGAATGTGGCAACAAAGAAAACTTTCTCTCGATAGTTCAGCTCTTGTAAAAACATGACCCAGTACTGCAATAATTGATTCAGCGTCCGCAAAGGACTGTGAATAACCTCAGTCCTAAAATTCCGAATGAACTTATAAACCTATTAGCCTTAGAAATGGAAAATTAAATTACCGTTGAGGTTCAAAACTGCTTGTTTTTCCATTGATTTTAGATACCACTCAGAACATTGCTAAAGTTGATCAGTTAAGTGAAGTTTACGGGTGTGTCAAAATAGTTAGTGATGAAGAAGGGACACCTATTGATATCAAAATATTTGAAACTTTTGTATCCTTTAGAGAGGTAAAAGTTCAATCCGCCCAAGGTCTTGCGGAAGAAATACTTACTTCATTGGAAGATAAAAACTTCGTGGAAAAGGGTACGACGGGGCTGCAGTCATGAGTGAGGCATACAGCGTATTGAAGAAAAGCGCCGCACGCAAACTTTGTGCACTGCGCTGCACATAACCTTAATTTACTATTAAAGGATATGGATACTGTGGAAGGAAACCGAGTGGACTACCAGTTTTTTAAAACCATTCAAAGTATTGCATTTTTGGTCACGGTATTTTGCTGGCAAGACTTGTAGTAAGTGTACGTCATCGAGGCTCAGACTGATTCACTGAATTCGAAAGTGACACTGAAAAATGTTAATTTAACTCACTGGGCTAGTAGGCATGAGGCAGTGTATGCACTGAAACACAAGTTTTGTGACGTATTGAAAAGCCGTACCCGCCTAACTTTGATTTCCAGGAAAAGTAAGGAAAGAAATGAAGCACAGCAGCTAAAGAACATACTTGAAAATTTTGTATTGCTTTTGGTTGTTCAGTGCGAAGTTTTCGAGTCTCTCAACCTCGTATCATTCTGGCAGTTAAGTTCTTTTTTTGCATATGGTTAATTTTAGGAATTCTTATTACATAATGTTAGTGGCCTTGATTTGGTAACGTTCTAAATATTTGATTTGCTGTTCACATAGCAATACAGTAGTAACATCTACTAAATTAATGACGACGGAAATATAGAACCAATAAAATTGAAAACAAATTAGGAATACCGAAAACTTTTACTTTCCATTTAATATCAGTTTTATTCCTGGTCCAGGCACAATTCAGCACGATGCGCATAGAACTACTTTCATCCGCATTAATAAATACCTTCACTAACATGGCGCTTATGAAAACAGGCAGTTTGATTGGTTTGTAAAACTGATTTCAGAGTGAATTATGCTGTAACAAAATGTGTCAGTGGGGATTTTGGTCAACTTAACCACAACCTCCACTAATATAGCTTTCGTAAATCATAGCTTCTATTACCCTCATATGAATAACGACGGGCATCACCTGTGGTAGTAGTAGGAATATATTCAGGAAAAGCTTGTAAGGAAAAATGAATAACGATCGGGTCTACTGGAGATCGTGATTCCGCCAAAATAACATTCAGTAATGACGTCATTACACTGATGTAGTCAATCGCAAGACATATTACTTTCAAGCAGTAATTCCGTTGTAATACAGCCTGTACCATTATTTTCAAGCAGAAATTAGGTTGTAATACATCCTGGACCGGCATAATACAGTTTAATGTACTTTGGAAAATATTTCTAGAAGATTCTTGCGTTTTAACACGGCAATTCCTGGCGAAATCGCGATATTTAGAAATCCCGATTTATTTACTTTATTTTATTTTACTTTAAATAACGGAAAGTATAATGTCAAAAACGGATAACTGTCATTTATTTGAATGATATGTTTCGCGATTCGTACATTTCGTGTAAACTTTCTCTGAGTTTTTAATAAACTTCATTGTTTCTTATCTTCTGCCAAAAAAATTCTGAGGTTATGTTTTAACCTAGTACTTATAACTGATACAGGTAATATAACGTAAACATAGAATACCCTTCTTCTTTCATGATTTTTTGCATCTGGTTGTCGTAGATAAATAAAAAGCAATATGTAAATTTAAACGAATGTACTAATTGTAACTTTGTGACATATTATTGCCTCGCATTATTATTTTTTTTCCTGCTCTCCGTATTTCTAATATCTCTGCTCACTGCTATTTTGAGGCAATAATATCGTTGTTGAATTGCGAGTGTCACATCACTTATACAGTAAATAGTCATATCCTTGATGATTTATATCTAATAAACAAGTTATCCTAAATCTCATTTAATTGCTAACGCACGTATCAAAAACTAAGGGTGTCATATATAATGATAGCAGGAATTTATTCTGGAAAAGCATATAAGGAGAAACGAATAAGTCATTTTTAATGATATCTTTCCTTATATGAATACGTCACTCTGGTTAGATTATCAGAGTATTTGGTTAGGATTTTACATAAATAACTGTATTTTACTTTAGATCATGGAGACTATAATTTCGAAAACGGATAACTGTTGTTTATTTGACTAATACATTTCGCATTACGTTTCTCCAAGTTTTTAATAAACTACATTGTTTCTTTCCATCTGCCAAAAAAATTCTTAGGTTATGGTTAAACCTAGTCCTTATAACTGATACAGATAAAATAGCGTAAATATTTAATCCCCTTCTCCTTACATGAATTTCTGCGTCTAGTTGTAAATAAACTAAAAGCAAGATGATGGAACGAATGTAATATGGTGGCTGTTGATTGGCGAGTGAGGCTGGCACGTGACCATTCTCTAGCCAATAGCAATAGTAGCTATAGACGCATACTCCAGATTAGCATTTTATATAAGAGGATTCGGTAATTTATGTTAAGGATAACTGAAATATGTGGAAAGTTTGAAGAATTTGTTTCTGAAGCATCAGACGTTTGTTTGGGGAATAAACAAAGAAATTCGCCAGAACAGGCTAAGGAAATTGAAAAAACACTTTAATGAGTTGAGTGAAGACGAGAGATTAATAGACCCAAAATCTTGTTTCTGAATCACTGTGTTTTATCCAATGGTAGACACAATTTGTACTCAACTTGATCGCCTTTTTGAAGGGATGAAAGATGTTCTTGACAGTTATCAAGTAATACAACCTGATTGTTTTTAGCCAATGCAAGTGAAAGTGATATTCACAAAAAGCAGTTGATTTCGTTAATACGTTTCTAAATGATGTGAGTCCAACCTTTCCTTCGCAATATTGTTCAGGGAAAAATTCGTTTCAAAACAAACTGAAAGAAATGAAATTGCTAATTATACGAGAATAGTCGACCACAATTCGCTTCATCAAGCTACCCAGATGTTTGAACAGCGTGCATCAAATATTTGACTGTTCCTGTGACAGTATCTGAGGCTGAACGGTCCTTTTCTAAGCTTAAATTGATCAAAATTTACTTGAGAAGTACAATGGTTCAAGTAAGACTCAGCAGCTTAGCTTTGCTTTCAATTGAGAATGATTGAGCTCAACATATCAACTTTGACAAAGTAACATGAATTCGCTCTTTGAAAGTTACTAAACAAATGTTTAAGAATAATCAATTGTAACTAATTTTTAAATCTTTTCAATCTAAACTACTTTCCATGCATCAGTTCCTGATTCTTTGTCTTTTAAGCAAAGTATGCATTTTAAGTAACTTAATTTACATGTATGGTAACCATATCTTTAATCTAACTTAAACTTTTACTTTGAAAAGTCATATTTTAAATTATCAATTAAAAGTTTTCCATAGTTTAATCTTATTAAAAGTGAACGTTTGGAGTTTTTTATGTTAATAACAGTGTGGCAAATATTTTACCATGTATTTTAATGTGTGCTCTTATAAATATTTAATAAACATACGCTCTTTTTAGAAATTGTACTTTTGTAAATATTTTGCTTTTGTATTATTCACCTTATTCTTTTTACAACCATACGCACTGAATATTTAATTTTCCAAACTTAATGAAACTTAAATGAAAATAATCCATTTAATAATTTGTGAATTGTATAACCTAGATAAATACTTGAACATTTGGCTTGGTTTAACCTTTAGTAGCTAGTTTTGTTACCATTGCATGGACCAATAGATAGAAACAAATTTTTGTCGAACTGAAATAAACCCCCATGCATATAAAAAGAAAAAATATTGAGGGGCCTCACAATGAAGTTTTGCCCCGGGGCCTCCAAGTTTATAGTTACGTCCCTGTGATATGCAATTATATATCTGTGAACTTACAATATTTCATATCCCACAGAGGATACACTTATATTGGGATCTATGGGAAATGACTACAGTATGTATTACCACCAGTAATATCAGTGAAACTTGATATCAAAAGTTTGCCATAATCATTTCAATTCTAGATAGCAATAGCGCTACAACACACTAAACATTTTTCTGCCAGTGACATTGTAAGATCAGGGATTATATCAACCTAAACGGTTTTGTTTTCTTCCTAGCAGTTGTGGTTAGGTTGCAAAGTGACCTGGACCCGGATAAAAATTTCATAAAAGCCATAGAAATGCAGTTTTTTTTATTTGAATTCTAGATAGCAATACCGCTACAATGCTTTAACACTTGCCATCAATACCACCGACTGCACAGGGATCATACCAACCAAAACTAGTGATTGAATAAATTCCTAGTGATTGTGGTTAGGTTGAAATGTAGTCTGGACTGTTGGAAAAACATTTAATTAAAATCACATAAATAGGGAACATGTATACAGTGAAACCACTCGATAACCCTTGCAAAATGTTTTGCTATCATAAATTTCTTGTGACCTTTTGTATCGGAGAGAAGTTGAAATATTAAGAACACATAACAACAAAGGAAATAGCAAAACATTTCAAGAGATCTGTATTAATTTTGTAGTGCTGGTGGCAAAGCGGTATCATGATGTAGAACTAACCCATAAATCAATATGTTGGGATGTAAATATCCCTTAAACCATGAAAATATTTTGCTATCATAAATTTTTTGCAATGGAGCAAACCTGAATTGTCATGAACACAATACTACAAAGTAATTGACCAACTTTTCAAAATATCTGTACTAATTTTTTAGTGCCAGTAGCATAGTGGTATTGAGATCTACAATTAAACCCCAGAATCAACTGTATTTTCTTACTGTAAGTGAAATGTGGAACTAAGTGTTTAATGCATAAATAATAATAATAAAATCAACATTGGTTGTAACGTTACATGTGAAGTATCAGTATACTTTGTGATATTTAGTTACAGGATAGCGCTAGAATAATTTTTTCCATGGGTTAGTTGTCTTACATAAACAGAAGTGCTAGCCAACATTATAAATGGAAACACACTAAAAATTGGTATAATAATAATATTGTTAGCCAAGGAATTGGGTCAACATATCCTGTTCAACTTTAGATGCAAATTTTGATTAATATACCAATTTTTAAACGACTTGGAGATTAATCTAAGGTAAGCAGAATATCTTATAAACATACTGCCATTCCACACCCGAAGAAAGCAGTCATGTCGGGATTACTGGAGATCCCGATTCCGCCTGGAGTTGGCATCATAATACTGTGGTGGTCAAACGCAAGACTCCGAAAGAAATTCTTTCCGAAGTACATTTAAAGGTTTCATGCTGGTCCAGGCTGCATCACAACCTAATCTCTAGTTGAAAATAATGGTCCAGGCTGTATTTACAACGGAATTGCTGCTTGAAAATAATACATCTTGGGACTGACTACCACAGTATTACAGCGAAATTATTTAATGTTTGTTGTAGCCGAATCGCGATCTCCAATAGACCCGTCATGTCTGTATAGCAAAGATCAAAAGAACCTTATTACAATCCTCAGTCTATTTTCTGAACAAGTCTTGACAACTTAAAATAATAAGCTCTACGTATACCATGTTTTGGAAATCAACCAAAAATTGTTCTTTGCATTTGGTGAAGAAAGGCAAAAAATTAAAAATATAGATAGCTAAAAATAGTGCATATTTATTAGAAACTGATTCTTACCCCTTTTATTTTTTGTACCATTTTTCCTCGCAGTTGCAATTTCTTGTTCGATTTTCTTCTCTAAAAATTCTTGCTTCTTAATTAACATTTCCTCAGTTTCTCTTAATTTCTGTATAGCCTCACCAGTCGAGGGAGCCTTCTCCTCCTTCTTCCCACCAAACACTTTGCTCAAGAAACTCATTGCGACGACGAAATTGCCAATGTAAAAACAAGTTCTTAAAGAGTGAAGAGTAAATTAATTGCAAGAAGTTTTACCACTGCTGCTATAGTCACAAACACAAAATCACCCTTGTCAACAAATCACACTAAGTATTTTTAACCACTTCTCGCCCTTCACCAGCAGCACCAGCCGATGACAAAGACACATAAGACCAATCTTATCAGAGATGTTTATATATGACTCGTAATTCGTATGCAACGTCATGATTTTATGATTTATTGGTTAAATCTATAGACACACCACAGAATTATAAATTACGTCAGGAAAGCGTTAGTTTGATAGAAAATATCAAATATGTGATTTTTCTTGGGCTTTTTTTGTGACTACTGTATGCGCCACAGATGAGTTTCTTAAATATTGTTAACTGTTTAAGGTCAGATGGCTCTGAGCCACTAAGGTATTTCAACTTTATATCAATCAGAATATCAATTAGTCGGAGAAAAGAATGCTATTAAAATCGTAAAACCAATGCACTTATCTGTGATCGTTGGTCGGATCTGGAACTTAAATGTATACTGAGACCAAAGGAAATAGGACTGTAGTGTCTTTACCTCCAGTTTGACGTTTAAATTTCACTGTCAAATGTTTGTGTCTCTGATGCGTCATAAGTGTAGGTATACCGCCAGTTTTGATTACCTGAGTTAATAACTTCCTGCAATTTTGTTTTTGTTGTTCAAAGGAGAGATATTTTAAAATATTTTTTAAGTTCTCCGTGTTTTTTATCTAAGACAAAAAACTTTATATAGGCCTAATAAGTTATTAGATTTCAAGATGATACATTTTCGTGAAAGCTATTTCTCACCTCATTAAAATGTATGTTCTAAAGATGGTGCATTATAGAAAGTTGGAAGGGATTTACTAGTGCTGTGATTGGAGCTTGGAATTTACATGTTTTATCATTTATATGCAAATATTTCATTTTTGTAACTGTTTATTTATTTTTTTCAATTCTGTTGCAGAAATGGATCTTAGTGTGAGACAGGCCCCTGGCTCAGTGGGAGTACTAAAACAGGGTTTTAATCTCAAGAAATCGCACAAAGACGGGTAAAATTATCTTGTGGCTCTAGATAATAGCCATAATGTTCTTTATTTCATTTTATGATAATGTGTTACTGTAGATGTTGCAGAGGTGGCTACTCAACTTGGATTCGAGAAGGAATTGTCCAGGTTTTAAAATTTTTACTTGCATTCCTTGATCTATATTATTTAAGAATATATTTTTATTAAGCAATTGCTAGTCACCATATTTACGCATGTGTGTCCTCCAACAATATTAATGTTACGTTCATGACCACCAAAAACGTTACATACAATAAATACTCTATAATGTATAATGTACAATTGAAAATCAGCGAAAACTTTGAAAAAGGGGGGGGGGGGGAAAACCAACCACCACACACACACAGTAAAAGAAATTGGTTGCCTTACCTGTTAAAATGTGAAGTTACACTCTAAGCTGATTTTATGAAGAAACATTAGTATTCTATGTGAAAGCTGCAGTGCCACAATCTGATAGTGAATTCGGTGATAGCACAATCACTGGGACTCATCAAGGAATTGTAATTTTGGTCTGAAAACTGTTGCACACGTCCGTCGGGTGATATTATTTAATATATATTGCTCTTAGAGCTGTAATGACGGGACCACATGTCACAAATTGAAACATGGGGACAAGGCGTTTGGTTTGGCTCGAGTAGGCTTGCGGCTGATCCGATCAAGTGTCAGTTTTTTGACACAAATCAAAGGAAGTTTGTGGCAAGTGCTTGTGAAGCGTCTACACGTTTGTTTGGACTTAGTATCGTTTGTAAACTGATGACGGACAGACATACATACGTTCCTGTTTGTTGTGATAGAAGTGCTGCAGGTAAAATGAATAAATGACCGTACAAGGATATTTTAAAATTCCCCGAATGCTACCAAGTAGAACCCTGAATTTGGGACCAGAAGACTAAAGACCATTTAAAAAAACAAAAAAAATTCTTACCGTCACATTTCATAAACATTTAAAGAACAAGATTCTATTTGCTCTGGCTGAGGTATAATTTTATTAATTTAGCTGGTATAGCATAGCTTCTCTGAAGTCTGAATTTTCTTTAGAAATCATAGGTGATATTTCATTCAGCGAATATTTATAATCAGCATAGCTTAACCTGCAGAAGTTATCAAACTGCCCAGATGGCTGAAAAAGAAGCTCATTAAACGTTTCTCTCATAAATACTCTGCAATCAAAAAATAATTGATTCGGACATTATAATGTAGTTAAAACAATAATTATTATACAATTTTAATTATAAAACAATATACTTATTAAATGAAATACATACATGAAGTTACATTTTAATCATAGTTATAATAATTACTTGGTACGGTTTTATGGAATTTTGTCATCCACCATCTTCTTTGTTGTCATTCTCGTTTTTATAAAAGTAGGTTAGGTCAAAAGTTATGGGCGACACAACCTCAACGTCTGTTATGCTTGCTTCTCCAAAACATACAAGCACACTAGCAAGTGTGTGGTTGACGATGTTTGGCTCCCCAAAATTAACCAAGCATTTGTAGAGGCTTGGAGTTTGTGGCAAGTGCCAAGCGTGTGGTCCCGGGGTAAAATATACCCATCTTCTCAAATTCCACTCTAATAGTGCCATAACGTAAGGTGGCAAATGACTGGGAGAAGGCATATAGTGATGTGGGGCCTAATGATAAGGTTATCGTTCCTTCGAGTATATTATTTAGTAATATGTTTCTATTGCACCCATCAAGATAGTGTATAATGCACCAACTTCACGCAAAATAATAATAATAAAAACCTTCTGTAACATTACACACTATGTGATGAGAAGACGCCATTTGTTGTCATATGCGACTTCCAGTGATGCTAATATTACCTGCAACAAAACACATCAGTGTCCATTAATGACGAAAACCAAACCAACTTTATTATAAAAACAAAATTTCAAGTCCATTAAGCTACATAAGGAATGGTCTATGTCCATTTTGGTCCAGGCTACATTCCAACCTATCCACAAGTGCCGCTAATGACTCTGCTTGAAAATCATAACTTGAATAAATCCAAATTTCAAACGAATTATTCTTTAACAACAAGAACCAAATGCCATTTTGTTGCAGGTTGTATGTCATCTATAAAAGCTAAATTCCTTCGACCTAATGCTGAAACAAGGATATTGCCACACTTTCAACCTAAACATAAGCTACGTTAATATTGCCGCAACCTACTTTGATAAATGCCGTAGAATATTAGCATCTCCGACGTAACATACTGGATATGTTTCTTGACAATGTAGTACCTATTATCGTTGAATGTCACATGTGTGTACGTAAATGAGGCAACTAACGTTCGCTTACGGTTCAATCTTGTTTTTTTCAGCGTGTCATTTTTTCCATATTATTTTGATAGAAACATATTCCCAAATAATATCGTTCAAGAACGTGTGCATGATCATTATACTTCACTATAACACTATAGCGTTATGGCACTTTTTGAGTGAAGTTTTTGAGGTATCTATATATTTTACAGCTTTACGAGCAACATATATTAAATAGTATCACCAAACAAACATGTACAACAGTTTTCAGACCAGAACCACAACTCCTTGATGAGTCCCAATGATTTCGATAGAGCCGTGAATTCTTATAGAACTTGACAAAACATATAGAAAATAACCAATACATTTTTTGATATCTTGCTTTGTTTTCTAGATTTAGCATGTCAAAAATCAGTTATAGGTATAGTTCCTTGTGCTTCTGGTGCAAGCTGTATTTCAACCTAACAACAATCACATCACATCTATAGTGCGTTTCCATCATACAGACATAGTGGTTTTGGTGGCTATTTTCCTGGTCCAGGCCCTAACCTCTTTACTTTTGAGATAAAATATCTTGAGAACTAAATGAGATGTCAAAAATGATATTTTTTATTTTCGTTTTGTCTCATTGAGTTACATAAGAATTCATCATCAAATTTGGCTATGGCAAAATGTTTCTTCTGGTCAAGGCCTTATTTCAACCCAACCACATCAATTTCAAGATACAATATCTCGAGAACTAAGCGAGATATCAAAACATTTTATTCATAAGAATTCGTCATCAAATTGTGTCACAACGGTTATCATAGAATCCCCTTAAAAACCATAATCCCTGTGCATTATGCTGTAAGAGGAAGCATCATTTGCCATTTGGGTCCAGGCTGCATGCCAACCTAACAAAAACCTTCCTTAATAATACTTCTTGAAAAGCAAAGCAATCTAAAACTATATATAAATAAAAATGAAATACTGTTTGTTGGTAAGTGCATTACTTGAGAAAGGCTGAACCAATTTGGCTAATTCTTTTTTTTTTTAATGTTTGTGTTAGTCCCAATAAGGTTTTTAGAGAAAGAAAAATTTGAAAAAGTTACCTGGAAAATTGAGAATACATTTTTCTATGGACAGATTTGACTATTTTGTTTAAATGTTCGTAATAGTCCGAAAAAGATTTTTAGAGGGAAAAATTGGAAAAGTTGGTCAGAAAATTGAAAAATTCGAGAAAAACTGGAAGTACATTTTTCTCCACTGTTCGTTGGTAAGCACATCACCTGAGAATGGCTTAACTGATTTGGTTAATTTTTTTAAAATTGTTTGTAGTAGTCCAAATAAGGTTTTAGAGAAAGAATAATTGCCCAGAAAATTGAAAATTCAGAAAAAGTGAAAGTACTTTTTCCTATGGACTGATTTGGCTAATTTGTTTTAAATGTTCGTAATAGTTCGAAATTGGTTATTAGAGAAAGAAAAATTTGAAAAGTGGACTGGAAAAATGGAAAATTTGAGAAAAACTGAAAGTATGCTACATTTTTCTCCACTGTTCATCGGTAAGTGCATCACTTGAGAACGGCTGGACCGATTTGGCTAATTCTTTTTTTAAAATGTTTCTAGTAGTATCAATAAGATTTTTAGAGAAAGAAAAATTGGAAAAATTTCCCTGAAAATTTGGGAAAACTGGAAGGACTTTTTTGGTAACAGTGCAATCACTGGGACTCATCTAGGAGTTGTTGTTTTCGTCTGAAATCTGTTGCACATGTTCGTTTGATGATACTATTGAATATATGTTGCTCTTAGAGGTGTAAAATGTATAGATACCGTACCTCGCAAACTTCACTCGAAAAGTGCCGTAAAAAGCGTCTATGTCCACTTTGGTCCAGGCTGCATTCCAACCTATCCGCAGGCACCGCTAACGATTCTGCTTGAAAATCATGATAAATGTTTAATAAATCCAAATTTCTGGCGAATTATGCTTGAACAACAACAACAACCAAACGCCATTTTGGTACATACTGCATTTCAACTATTAAATCAAATTCCTTCGACGTAATGCTGGAACAAGCATATTGCCGCACTTTCAACCTAATCATAAGCTACATTAATATTGGCGCAACCTACTTTCATAAATGCCGTAGAATATTAACATCTTGGAAATAACATGCGGATATGTTTCTTGACGATGTACGAGTTATCGTAGGACGTCGCGTATGTGTCTGTAAATGAGGCAACCAACGTTCGCTTACCGTTCAAAGTTGTTTTTTTTTTTTTTTTTTTTTTTATAGTGTGTAATCTTTTACATATTTATACTTTTATAACAACCATTCCAAAATAATATCATTCAAAGAACGTGGTCGTGGTCATTTTACTTCGCTATAAGGCTTCTCCTAGTCGCTCGCGGTATAGCGTTACGGCACTTTTCGAGTGAAGTTTGTGAGGTATCTATACATTTTACACCTCTAAGAGCAACATTATTGTAACATATATTAAATAGTATCACCAAATGAACATGTGCTACAGTTTTCAGACCAAAACGGCAATTCCTTGATGAGTCCCAGTGATTGCGCTATTGCCACTTTTTTATGGATTGATTTGGATATATATATTTTAAATGTTCATAATAGTCTGAAAAAGGTTTTTAGAGAAAGAAAAGTTTGAAGAGTTGGTTGGAAAAGTGGAAAGTTCGAGATAAACTGGGAGTAAATTTTTGTCGACTGTTCGTTGGTATGAATGGCCAAACTGATTTGGTTCATTCTTTTTTATTATTATTGAAGGCCTATATATTTGTCCGAATAAAGTTTTTAGAGAGAGAAAAATTGGAAAAGCTTCCAAGAAAATTTGGGAAAACTGAAAGTAGTTTTTTCTATAGACCAATTTGGCTAATTTTTTAAAATGTTTGTACTAGTCCCAAAATGTTTTTTTTGGAGAAAGGAAAATTGGAAAAGTTGCCTTGAAAAATGGAAAATTTGGAGAAAACTAAAAGTACTTTTTTCTATGTACCAATTTGGCTAATTTTTTTTTTTTTTTTAAATGTTTGTGGTAGTATGAATAAGGTTGTTAGAGAAAGAAAAACTGGAATAGTTCTCCAGAAAATTGGAAAATTTGGGAGAAACAAAGTACCTTTTTCTATGGACTGATGTGACAAACATTTTTTAAATGTTTGTAATAGTTTGAATAAGTTTGCAGAGAAAGAAAAATTGGAAAATTAGCCTGGTAAATTATGGAAAAATGAAAATGTGTTTTTTTTCTATGGACCGCTTTGGCTAATTTTTATAAAAATGTTCATAATAATGCGAACAAGATTTTTAGAAAAAGAAAAATTGTAAATGCAGCCTGGAAAATTGAAAAATTCGGAAAAAACTGAAACTGCTTGTTTCTATTGAATTTATGCTCAAATTCAAGACCATAACTTATGATTCAAACAATGGATATGCATAATTCTTTTTTTGTTTTGTTCCTTATGCTTCCAGGAAGAAATAACTCAATTAAATGCTTTCTACTGAAGGAAAAAAAAAGCTGGAGGAAATAAAGAAAAATCTTAAAAAATCTTAAAAACACATTGCACCCTAAATTAAAATAGAATTACCTTCATTTTTATTTTTGTCTTGTTTCACAATCTGTCCAACAAAAATAGTTATTTTATTTCTGTTTCTATACTCAATTGTGCATAACAGCGTCCAATCGTCTGATCTACGATTCAATTTATACAAGAGTTGAAATGTGAAGAACAATTTGATTGAAAGAATCAGTTTGAACGAGTGTTCGGCTGTTGAATAGTCAACAAAAATATGCCCATTAAAGTTGTGAATGATGGACCTGAAGGGATTTTATTCTTAGACACTCCCGGTGTAACTGGAAAAACTTTTTTGATCTCATTGATTTTGGCAATGATTCACTCGCAGAATGAAATTTCACATGCACTTGCTACATCAGGAATTGCAGCTAGATTGTTGGAAGGTGATCAGACAGCTCATTCAGTTTCTGTTGAATATAGAAATTAATGAAACTCCAACATGCAACCTTTCGAAGAACTGTGCGATGGCCAAAGTTCTGCAGCATAGCAAATTAATCATTTGGAATGAATGTATGATGGCACCTAAAAAGTCTTTGGATCTACGAAACATTAAGATTATAAATTCAATGGAAGAAAATAATTCATTTGGTTAATATGAAATTCTGACTTAATTTAATTATGACATATATTTTTTAACAAAACCGCGTGGTTCAAAGACGATCACATTCCAGGTACATTACACATTTCCAGCATTTCAGTGGTGTACTGCTGATAGAATTCATCTGGCATGGAAAATTTACTATTGACATACTTCTGAATGTACTCCTCCACAAATTGAATATCCATGGACACAATCATTAATAAATACAATGATCACTCTGAAATATGTCTTTTCTCTCTCTCTCTCTCTCTTTTTTTGTTTACACATTTTTAACAGCTTCTCACAAATTTCAAAAATGATCACCAATAAATTTATAAAAATTTGGGCAGGACAATGTCTGTTAGGTCAACTAGTATTTAATAAAAATCAAATTCCTCATGCATTATGCTGAAACAAGGAAATTGCCTCTCTTTCAGCCTAACCTCTACCTATGTTGTTATTGCTGCAAATGCCGTAAATATCAACATGTTTAGTATTACAACATGTGGATATATTTCATTCTATATAACTGATGCATGGTACGTATTATCGTTAGCCATTGTAATGTGGCTGCTGGCAATCACTTAACATCAGTGCAGTTTTGATGTGAAGTTTATGCAGTATGTGTATATTTGATGGCTATAATATACACACATTCATAAACAATATCATCCAAGAAATTTGTTGTAAAATTTTCAGACCAAAAGGTCAATTCATGCTTCAGTACCTCCCCCCCCCCCCCCACCTTTTTTTTTTAATATCATCTGTGGAACATGTTAAAATTTTCAGAGTGAAAGGGCAGTTCCTTCTTGAGTCAGAGTAATCATGTAGGAGCCATTGCATCAACTGAGAATTTTGTTTCTAGGAAGTAACTAGAGTGAGTAAAGTATTATTATTAATTTATTGCAATGAAATCTGCACCCTAGTGGCAATTTCACTACACACGTACTTAAAGATTCATAGACACCTTGGCACCAAAAAGCCCTAAATATTTCTAGAAGGAATTGTCCCTTTGGTTTTAAACTTTTGGACTGCCAGAGCTTGCAATTTTACTACTACAACACTAATGATGTCATAAAACTGTGGTAGTCAGATGCAAGTTGTATTATTTTCAAGCAGTAATTCCAGAACCATTATTTTCTAGCAGAAATTAAGTTATAATATACTCTGGACCAGCTTGATATGGCTAAATGAACTTTGGAAAGTATTTCTTTCAGTATCTTGTATACAATTTTTGGAGAATTATGGCATCAATTCCTCACAGAATTATGATCTCTAGTAATCCCAAAACTTGGTGAACATGGCCTTTAGGTGGCATTATTTAAGAGATAATTTTCTTCAGAGAATAATAATGACATGGAATTTAAATGAGGATGTTCAGAATTTAGCTAAACTCATAACAGTTATTTTACTACGAAAACATAATGTAACCAGTTGATGTTCAATGATTTCAATGTTGCATAAATCATTCTGATCCACAAACCAGTAACATACACATAGTAATTAGCATATATGGAATGGGCATTTCTCATGTAACCAGTTAATGTTCAATAATTGCAATGCTGCAGAAATCAGTCTGATCCACAAACCAGTAACATGTACATAGTAATTAGCAGATATGGAATAGGCATTTCTCATAGCACTCTAAAGAGGTTAGCTACTATGTCAAAGCAGCATCTAGCATTGAGTTCACACATATTTCAATGTAACTACCACTGGTAGCTAAACACTAGTCTTGTGTAGTTCGCGAACGAACTAGTTCGGAAGAGCGCTCCCACAGGCGAACTACGCGAACTAGTTCCCAGATCTCTCGCTCCTTAGTTCGTTAGTTCGTTCGATCCTTTCCCGAAGACCAACTTTTGTTTTAGTTTATTATCTAAAAGGAAACAGAGTTCCTTGTGGACACATTTCACTGAAGACACAGATATAAAAATAAAAGAAAAATAAATTGTTCAACATTAATAATTATTGCAGAAGTCACAAACGGAAATTTAACGTGGAATGTGAAAATAAAATACACTTTGATCCCATTAACAATCAAAAGACAACCATCGATAACCACAACTACCATAACAAACAAGAGAGCGCGTGCAGTAGCGCTAGCAAAGCGAGCGAGCGAGCTGTCTTGGAGGACCTAGTTCGCGAACTAAACAGAGCGCTCCCGGTCGCGAACTAAAGAGAGCGGTACCGTTCGCGAACTAAACAGAGCGCTCCCGGTCGCGAACTATAGAGAGCGGTACCGTTCGCGAACTAAATTGAGCGCTACCGTTCGCGAACTAGCAGCATTCGCCTCTAGGGTTTCCAATATTTTTTCGGTTGATGGTAGGAATTTTTTTTAAGAATAACCTATAAAAATATGCTACACTTCAAAAATATAATATTTTACAAAAGAGTAGAAAATGATAAAAAGTATGTTTTTACTATTTCATTTTTTAAGCTATATTTTTTGCACTTCTTTCATCTTTAATTCTTTTTTGTCTACAGTAAAATTGTCATATGCTTTATCACTTTCAGTTACCAAATTAATTTCTAGATAAAGCTCATTTTTTATAAACAAATCCATTTAAAAAATTAATATTCTACGAATGCATGTAAAGTAAATAGTAAAAACAGCACAATTATTCAATTTACCCATTTGTGTAAAGGACAATGAGCACTTTGGTTTATCAGCGCCAACTGTTCATGTAATTTGAAAGGGCTATTATTAAGCAATAACTTTTGTTAAGAAGGTCATATTTAATTCCATTTAGAAACGACAAAAAAATGATTATGTCCTAATAAAACTGACTTAACAAACAAAATAGTGCGTGCAGTAGCGGTAGCAAGGCGAGCGAACGATCTTTTTCTCTGAATTCGAAACGCGAACTAACGAACTAAAAGAGCGAACTAGTTCGCGAGGGAGCTGCGAACTAAACTGAGCGCTCCCCTTCGCGAACTATTATGCGCAAGTCTACTGAACACAGGGCCGGTGTTAGGGGGGGGGGGAGGTAAGCGGGTCAAATGTACCCGGGCCTGCGGGCTGATGGGGGTCCCGGTTACCGGCTGTAGGGACTCCCAGACCAGAAACGAAGAATCCGCCCATTGTCCGGCCGGCCAGTTTGTAGAGAGAGAGAGAGAGAGAGAGAAAAGCTCGCCCATCTTACTCCAGGCCCGAAATTCCTAGTGCCGGCCCTGGCTGAGCATTCCAGCTGATGATGGTCTAGGATTGTATAATGCCAGTGGAACTACCTTCACCATGCTAGGTAATGACACCAGAAGACTAACAATGAATCATGAGATGTTGCACATGACACCATTGGAACTATTTTCAGAAGTAGTTTTAATGGTGTCATGGGAGTCGAGGTTGTTTTCAACCTGATTTCTGCTTGGAATAAATCATATGACTGCTGACAACCACAGTGTTATAAAATAATTACCTCATGCAGGATAAATTAGTTCAATGGGTATCATATACTACTATACACACACTTAAGATACATTTCGTTTGGTAATATTTCAGTGGTACATGTTTCTCAGCTCTGATGTACTCTTAATCTTGAATAACATAGCCTAAGGCATGTCTGTACAAAACTTCAGGTGCAAAGGACAGCTACTTCTTCAGACATCAAGGGTTCACAATCCTTTGCAGTCTGAGGTATATTGTTCATAACCTATGAAGAGTTTACTGAGCTGCACAATTGTATGAGTGTTTTTGTGGTGTATCCATAATTAATACAGATGTTATTTAAAATTCTATATGGCTGTCAACAATGCAAAGTGAAAATTTATTAGTAGTTGATTTTTTTCATATCACTATCAAAAGAATTGAAATTTGTACACCTTGGATAGCTGGCCTTAGTCTAGATTGCAATGATGCTGTAATAACTTCTTACAAACTAAAAAATGTCATCACACAATGCGCAACTACAAATGCCTCTAACTTGCACAGAAAATTGGAGTTTCCTCATGCAGGGACAAACCAGCTCAACTAATTCCTTTGCGATAAAAAAATATTGATGCACTCACTACAATGAATATGTATTAATTCCATACAGTCTGTTCCAATTCCAAAGTAACAAGCAAATGCATTAAGTAACTTAACAAAAAAATCTGGAAATATTAAAATAACAAAATGTAAATTATTTTAATAGTAGTAGTAGTAGTATTTTATTTGTCCTGTAAATCATATACATATACTTTATACATAATGATATGAGACACGTCAATTATAAAATATGATTTACATTTATATTACATTATTTACATTAAATTAATTGGATAAAGGAAACAAAGAAACTGCCGCGAGGCACTGAAAATAAGATAGGATAGGGAAAATAAACAGTTACCCGTCACTTACCACAGATGAAGGCAGGAGGGCGAAACACGTAAAAACACAAAAACAAAAGAATTACACAATATTTCGACTTTTCAGTCTTACTCGTGTAGGAGGCGAGACATATGGCAGGGGGAAAGATGTGGTCACATCCGAGCCCGCCACATGAATCTTGATTCATGTGGCGGGCTCGGATGTGACCACATCTTTCCCCCTGCCATATGTCTCGCCTCCTACACGAGTAAGACTGAAAAGTCGAAATATTGTGTAATTCTTTTGTTTTTGTGTTTTTACGTGTTTCGCCCTCCTGCCTTCATCTGTGGTAAGTGACGGGTAACTGTTTATTTTCCCTATCCTATCTTATTTACATTAAATTAATTCATACAATTCAAATATTCTTCTACAGAGTAAAAGGAGTGATATCGAAGGTCTGACATCAACAATTTCTCAAAAATTTCCCTTTCTGGTATTACATTATGCGGTAATTTATTGAAAAGCTTAATCCCTATGTGAAATGTTTCATTTTGATGCATTTTTGTTTTTGTATGAATAATATGAAAATCTGATTGTTTCCTTGTGCAATGATCATGTACCTTGTTATTTGTTTTAAGAACTGCATCTTTACCTATGACATTATTTCTAAAAAACATAATGGTTTCAAAGATGTAAATGCTTGGTAGTGGAAGAATATTCATATATTTAAATAAGGGTCTACAAGATACCCATGATTTGTGATTTGTCATTATTCTTATTGCTCTCTTCTGAATTTTGAAAGTACTTGGTGTATCTGATGATAAATCCCAGAATATAATTCCATACTTTATTTGTGAGTGAAAATTGGCAAAGTATGCATTTTTCAAAGTTTGTTCACTAGTGGATAATTTTAACATACGTAATCCATAACAGATTTGTTTACTTTAGAGTTCAAATATTGAATATGTCTATTCCATTTAAGATCAGATTGAATCCATAAACCTAGAAATTTTGAATCTAATTTGTTTGCTAAAGTCTGATTGTTCAAAATAATATTTGAGTTGGCAGTGTTCCTGTTTAGAGCAGTATGGAAATTTACTGCAATGGTTTTTACACAATTTATTATTAAATGATTGTTTTTGGACCATTCAGATAGCTGTTTAGTGGTTTTATTAATGCTTTGCTGAAGAAATTCTTTGGTTTCACCTTTCATTATAAGTGTTGTGTCATCTGCAAAGAGAATATTACCATGTGACTCAACATGTTCATTAATGTCATTGATATATAAAAGAAACAGGAGGGGTCCAAGAACCGAACCCTGTGAAATACCGTGTTTAATACTTCTAATGTCTGATACATGCTCTCTGATTATTTCACTTTCTGTGTCCTTACATTTTAAGGTGACAACCTGTTTCCTTCCATCAAGGTATGACTTGAACCATTTGTATGCTGTACCCCTGATACTATAATGATTAAGCTTAGATAAGAGGATTTTATGATCTACCACATCAAAAGCTTTAGACAAATCAATAAATATGCCAGTTGCTTTTTCTTTTTTATCAATTATTTTTAATATCCTGTTAATGCAAGTGTAAACAGCTGTCTAGGTTGATTTTCCTGATCTAAATCCATGTTGTGAATCAGATAATACATTATTCTTGCTAATGAAGCTTATTAACTTTTTATACATAATTTTCTCTAGTATTTTTGAGATAGCAGATGGGATGGTAATAGGCCGATAGTTATCTAGTTTATCTGTTTCTCCCTTCTTATGTATCGGAATAACTTTTGCTATCTTTAGTATTTCTCGGAAAGTGCCAGATTGTAATGAACTATTACATAAATGTGTTAGTAGTCGAATTATGTATCAAGCACATTTTTTTTACGATTGTTTCAGAAATTCCATCAATTGCTGCACGAAATTTATTCTTTAATTGTTTTAAGGCAATGCCAATTTCTTCCTCTTGAACATTATCAATATAAATTGATCCACCACATGTTCTTATCTTATTATCCCCTATTTTTTAATTATACTAGCTGTTACCCGCGACTTCGTACGCGTGGACTTGGAGTTTCAATTCCAGAATTGGATATAGAAAACTGTTAGTAACGTAAGATTTGTCCCAAACAACACCGAGTCGACATAATATGATGGAAAGCCATCATTATATCATCCTATCATCTAATCTGTCTCATGAAGAGAATCAATTTACAACATATTTAAAAACAGAAAAGTAAGCGAAGGTGCGGGGATGTGTGTGTGTGTGTGGGGAGGGGGGGGGGTGTTAACTGATGGCAGATTTATTTCAGCTTGGTTTTTTCTTCTTTATTCAACATGAGCATCTGAATCTTATAATCTAATAGCAGCACATTGTCTTCTAGACCTGCACCTTAGGCCAGGTTTACGTCCGAAAGGCATGTCAAAAAGGAAGACAAATTGGTGCCATAAACTTTTATGCAGACACAAATGAATAGTACAGTGCAGAGCAAATTGACTTCTATACTAAATAATAAGTTTTGTTTCTTATCGAAATTTATTAATAAATCAAACACTAACAGATTGCGTGACTGAGCAACCAACGTAATATTACAGACTAACACACGAATCTGTCTGTCTTTCATCATTCGATAAGTTCTTAAAATTTCGTGACTAAAACTGTTATTCATGCCGAAAAAATGTCCTGTGTCCTTCCTACACTATTTCATTGTTAAATTCCATCAATATTGATATAGCCATTTAGTCGTCAAAACGTAACAAAAAGACAGAAACTTACTTCCACATTTATAATATAATAGCTGGTACCCACAACTTCGTTCGTGATTGTAAAGTATTCATATTGACAGCTGTAGACATCTAACCACCATAATGCACGATGGGAGACTCGATACTATTACCACACACAAATACCAGTCTTCTGCGCTATGTAGTTCCGGCAGCAAAGTAAAATTTACGGATACACACAAGTCTTTGGATGAAATACGAAAATATTCATGATCGTCCAATTTCGAACACCATATCTCACACATTCCCACAGTTACCGAATTTCGGCCAACGTTGTGATCGATGGGTGACTCTGTGTTACTACCACACAAAAACGCCGGTAATCTGCGATTGATAGTTTTCACTTAAAAGTGATACAACGTGACACATGCGTCTTTGGCAGAAATATGAAATTGCCGCAGGTCGACCATTTTATCCCCCATTTCCCCCACACCCCCATAGCTACCGACATCTAACAACCATAGTGCAGTACATGAGATACGATTCTACTACGAAAAACAAACAGCAATGCTCTATGCTATGTAGTTGTGGCAGAAAAGTGACATATGCGGAGACAGTCGAAATACGAAAATATCCTTGGTCGGCCACTTACAATCACCATATCTACCACACTACCACAGTTTCTGAAAATCGGCCGCTGTTGTGATCGAAAGGTGACGTTGTGCTACTACTACACACAAACGCCAGTTATCTGTGATCTATAGTTTTCGCTGAAAAGTGATACACCATGACTCTTTTGTCTTTGGCAGAAGTATGAAATTGCCACAGGTCGATCACTTTCAACCCCTATATCTCCCACACCCCCATAGCTACCGACATCTAACAACCATAGTGCACTACATGAGATACGATTCTACTACCATACACAAACACCAATGTTCTATGCTATGTAGTTGTTGCAGAAAAGTGACATATGCGGAGACAGTCGAAATACGAAAATATCCTTGGTCGGCCACTTACAACCACCATATCTACCATAGTAAGACAGTTTCTGAAATTCGGCCGCTGTTGTGATCGAAACGTGACTCTGTGCTACTACTACACACAAACGCCAGTTATCTGTGATCTATAGTTTTCGCTGAAAAGTGATACTCCATGACACTTTTGTCTTTGGCAGAAGTATGAAATTGCCACAGGTCGATCACTTTCAACCCCCATATCTCCCACACCCCCATAGCTACCAGCATCTAACAACCATAGTGCACTACATGAGATACGATTCTACTACCAAACACAAACACCAATGCTCTATGCTATGTAGTTGTGGCAGAAAAGTGACATATGCGGAGACAGTCGAAATACGAAAATATCCTTGGTCGGCCACTTACAACCACCATATCTACCACAGTAACACAGTTTCTGAAATTCGGCCGCTGTTGTGACCGAAAGGTGACTCTGTGCTACTACTACACACAAACGCCAGTTATCTGTGATCTATAGTTTTCGCTGAAAAGTGATACACCATGACACTTTTGTCTTTGGCAGAAGTATGAAATTGCCACAGGTCGATCACTTTCAACCCCCATATCTCCCACACCCCCATAGCTACCGGCATCTAACAACCATAGTGCACTACATGAGATACGATTCTACTACCAAACACAAACACCAATGCTCTATGCTATGTAGTTGTGGCAGAAAAGTGACATATGCGGAGACAGTCGAAATACGAAAATATCCTTGGTCGGCCACTTACAACCACCATATCTACCATAGTACCACAGTTTCTGAAAATCGGCCGCTGTTGTGATCGAAAGGTGACTTTGTTCTACTACTACACACAAACGCCAGTTATCTGTGATCTATAGTTTTCGCTGAAAAGTGATACACCATGACACTTTTGTCTTTGGCAGAAGTATGAAATTGCCGCAGGTCGATCACTTTCAACCCCCATATCTCCCACACCCCCATAGCTACCGACATCTAATAACCATAGTGCACTACATGAGATACGATTCTACTACCATACACAAACACCAATGTTCTATGCTATGTAGTTGTGGCAGAAAAGTGACCTATGCGGAGACAGTCGAAATTCGAAAATATCCTTGGTCGGCCACTTACAACCACCATATCTACCATAGTAACACAGTTTCTGAAATTCGGCCGCTGTTGTGATCGAAACGTGACTCTGTGCTACTACTACACACAAACGCCAGTTATCTGTGATCTATAGTTTTCGCTGAAAAGTGATACACCATGACACTTTTGTCTTTGGCAGAAGTATGAAATTGCCACAGGTCGATCACTTTTAACCCCCATATCTCCCACACCCCCATAGCTACCGACATCTAACAACCATAGTGCACTACATGAGATACGATTCTACTACCATACACAAACACCAATGTTCTATGCTATGTAGTTGTTGCAGAAAAGTGACATATGCGGATACAGTCGAAATACGAAAATATCCTTGGTCGGCCACTTACAACCACCATATCTACCACAGTAACACAGTTTCTGAAATTCGGCCGCTGTTGTGACCGAAAGGTGACTCTGTGCTACTACTACACACAAACGCCAGTTATCTGTGATCTATAGTTTTCGCTGAAAAGTGATACACCATGACACTTTTGTCTTTGGCAGAAGTATGAAATTGCCACAGGTCGATCACTTTCAACCCCCATATCTCCCACACCCCCATAGCTACCGACATCTAACAACCATAGTGCACTACATAAGATACGATTCTACTACCAAACACAAACACCAATGCTCTATGCTATGTAGTTGTGGCAGAAAAGTGACATATGCGGAGACAGTCGAAATTCGAAAATATCCTTGGTCGGCCACTTACAACCACCATATCTACCACACTAACACCGTTTCTGAAATTCGGCCGCTGTTGTGACCGAAAGGTGACTCTGTGCTACTACTACACACAAACGCCAGTTATCTGTGATCTATAGTTTTCGCTGAAAAGTGATACACCATGACACTTTTGTCTTTGGCAGAAGTATGAAATTGCCACAGGTCGATCACTTTCAACCCCCATATCTCCTACACCCCCATAGCTACCGACATCTAATAACCGTAGTGCACTACATGAGATACGATTCTACTACCATACACAAACACCAATGCTCTATGCTATATAGTTGTGGCAGAAAAGTGACATATGCGGAGACAGTCGAAATACGAAAATATCCTTGGTCGGCCACTTACAACCACCATATCTACCACAGTAACACAGTTTCTGAAATTCGGCCGCTGTTGTGACCGAAAGGTGACTCTGTGCTACTACTACACACAAACGCCAGTTATCTGTGATCTATAGTTTTCGCTGAAAAGTGATACACCATGACACTTTTGTCTTTGGCAGAAGTATGAAATTGCCACAGGTCGACCACTTTCAACCCCCATATCTCCCACACCCCCATAGCTACCGACATCTAACAACCATAGTGCACTACATGAGATACGATTCTACTACCAAACACAAACACCAATGCTCTATGCTATGTAGTTGTGGCAGAAAAGTGACATATGCGGAGACAGTCGAAATACGAAAATATCCTTGGTCGGCCACTTACAACCACCATATCTACCATAGTACCACAGTTTCTGAAAATCGGCCGCTGTTGTGATCGAAAGGTGACTTTGTTCTACTACTACACACAAACGCCAGTTATCTGTGATCTATAGTTTTCGCTGAAAAGTGATACACCATGACACTTTTGTCTTTGGCAGAAGTATGAAATTGCCGCAGGTCGATCACTTTCAACCCCCATATCTCCCACACCCCCATAGCTACCGACATCTAATAACCATAGTGCACTACATGAGATACGATTCTACTACCATACACAAACACCAATGTTCTATGCTATGTAGTTGTGGCAGAAAAGTGACCTATGCGGAGACAGTCGAAATTCGAAAATATCCTTGGTCGGCCACTTACAACCACCATATCTACCATAGTAACACAGTTTCTGAAATTCGGCCGCTGTTGTGATCGAAAGGTGACTCTGTGCTACTACTACACACAAACGCCAGTTATCTGTGATCTATAGTTTTCACTGAAAAGTGATACACCATGACACTTTTGTCTTTGGCAGAAGTATGAAATTGCCACAGGTCGACCACTTTCAACCCCCATATCTCCCACACCCCCATAGCTACCCACATCTAACAACCATAGTGCACGACAGGAAAGACGATTCTACTAACACACACAAATACCAAAGGTCTATGTTATGTAGTTGTGGCAGGAAAGAGAAGTATACGGAGATACGAATTTTTGGTCGAAATATGAAAACGCCCTGCACTGACCAACTTAAATCATTATATCTCCCACATCCCCACAGCTATCGGCATTCGGCCAACGTTGTGCATGACAGGAAACTCCATGCTACTTCCACCAACAAACATCAGTGATCTGTGCAAGGTAGTGGTGGCTGAAAAGTGAAATATAGGATAAAACACGTCTATTTTTATATATATATAAGATTTAAATTTTTTAATTAGTTCTTAAGGAATAACAGTAAAATAATAATTGAAAAGATTTGTTACCACAGTTGGGTCACTAGTTAATAACTCATTATATCTAATATATTGCTATTGTAATCTGAAATTAAACCCATCTGCCTTATATTATAAGCCATTACCCAAACTTGGTGAAAACTGCATAAACAAACTAGATTAAAATACAATTATGTTTCTCATAATAATCTATTCCTGTTAAAATAATTTTGACATTGAAAATATAACATTCTAATTATATGCATAAAAAAAGGATTTTTTCTCTGATCAAAAGAAATGTAATGAAAATAAATCTAGCTGCAAAAAAAAACTGTAAATAATAAATTGTGCAATACCCAATTTGCTAACTGACAAATTTTTTATTAAAATCAAACAAACAGTACCACAAATGGAAAGAGTTTTGCTAATGTCTACTAACCAATATCAGGAAATAGAAATGGCATATAAAGCTAAACATTGACTGAAGTTAAATAGATATTGTGTAGATTATTTCATAATTTTTTTAAAATTTTTTCTTAATTCAGTTTCCAGTAAATTCAAGTATCATTCTTTCGGAAATGTTTTTTACAGTAGGTATTATTTATATGTATTCATCATTAATGGGGTAGGCAAACCTCTAAACCAATTGCAAAAGAAGAAGAAATGTGGTAGGAAGTAATGCTGTGAGGTAGTATTAACATGGAAATGATCAAGCGTGGTAGTGTAACGGCTAGCATTCTGGCCTCGCATTCGGGAGGACGGCGGTTCGAATCCCCGTCCGGGCATCTAGATTTGGGTTTCTCAAATCACTCCAGGCAAATGCCGGGATGCTTCCCCCAAAAGGCCATGGCCGAATTCCTTCCCATTCCTTGCCCCCCATCCTTTCCTGTCTCCAAAGACCTCGCAGTTAGAGAGACGTTAAGCAGATTTAAAAAAAAAAAAAAAAAAAAAAAAAAAAAAGGAAAGTAAAAGTAAACTTGCCCAAACCTCACCAAAATTGAAAGGAGGATGGAAGCAGCAACCCCCCATTTTTCCCCTTTTCCCTTCCTTCTTTATGAAATTAGAAACATTGCAATTTAGACAAAACCCAGAAAGCTTAAGGTTGAGGCAGTTGTGGCTGGGTTGAAATGCTGCCTGCACAAGAAACAAAAGTATGTGACACTTATACACCATTTTTAATAGGCAAGGTCTTCAAATCATACAATAAGAAAATTAGATCATACAAAAATTGCACTTGGTTTTGACCTATCCAGAATAACATGAAATGCTGGAAATAGAATTGGGCAGATGCACAGATTTGCTTTACAAGTGGAATGTGATTTTCTCCCTGATATGTGATCATTTACAGATTCGGAAAGGCTTCAAAACAGTGTTTTAGAATGTTTTTGAGACATAATTACCTTACCTTCATAATAGCAAGAGGCACCATTGAAGAGATGTGGCATCGATTCATACATATAGACGAGGAAGGTATGGACTTGCATATACCAAAACCCAGGGAAGGGAATGATCACCCATGGTATACACGTGACCTTAAAAGATTACTTAGAAAGCAAAGGAGGATACATGCACAATCAAGAAGGGTGATACATCGGATTGATTTAGATGAGATAAGGGGACATGTTAAGAATGCGATGTGTGAGACCTTTAATGACTTTCATTGAAATACTCTCTCTAAGAGCCTCACCAAAAACCATAAAAAATTTTGGTTATATGTAAAAAAAAAAAAAAAAAAAAAAAAGAAAAGAAAGAAACAACCTACAAACCAGTTCCTAGTTTGGAAGTTGACAGCCGCGACGAGGTTACCGTATTTAATATCGAATTTAAAAATTCATTCACGCACGAAAACGTGGAAAACATTCCCACTTTACCAAATCGTGTACAATTAGAGATGGATCCGGTGGAAATTGATAGCGTAGGTATTGTAAAGCAACTAATGCTCCTGAAGTGGGGTAAAGCGCCGGGTCCTGATGGTATACTGGTAAGAGTATTTTCAGAATACGAGGAGGAAATTAAACCATTTCTGTCAGATATATTCTGTAAACCTTTAGAAGAGTAAAAGGTATCTTCTGACTGGAAAATTGCCCAGGTAATTCCTGTTTTCAAGATAGGAGATCGGTGTGATCCTAGGAATTATCGACCCATATCTTTATTATCTGTCTGCAGTAGAATTCTGGAGCATGTCATATGCTCTAACATTATGAAGTTTCTAGATGAGAACAAGTTACTTACTCCGTGTCAACACGGATTTTGGGAGAAGAGATCGTGTGAAACACAATTGGTCCTATTTTCCCATGACATAATCAAAGATATCAATGCAGGTTCACAAGTTGATGCAATTTTCTTGGATTTTCAGAAAGCTTTTGCTTCTGTTCCACACAACCGACTATTAGTGAAGATTAAAACATACGGTATATCGGATCAGATTTGTGAATGGATATGTGATTTTCTATCTGGCTGATCTCAGTATGTCATTGTTGATGGTGAATCCTCTTCTAAGTTAGATGTTACTTCTGACATTCCTCAAGGAAGTGTAATAGGACCACTTCTTTTCTTAATTTTTGTGAACGATGTAGGTGACAACATTAAATGCTGGTTGTGATTGTTTGCCAAAGATGCAGTTATCCATAGGGAAATAAGGTGCTCTGATGATTGCTTAGAAACACGTTTTGGATGCTATTTCGGAATGGTGCCGTAAATGGCAGCTTACAGTTAACTGCAAAAAGTGCAAGGCAATGTAAATAAGTAATAAGAAGATTAAGTTTGTTCACGAGTACAAATTGAACAATTCAGTTATTGATACGGTTGATTCCCAGAAGTATCTGGGGGGTAATAGTATATCTACATCTACATTCATACTCTGCAAATCACAAACATTGTGGGTGGCAGAGGGTGCTAAGCACCAGTCCTGAACCTGCCCATTCCAATCCCGAATAGTGCGGGGAAAGAAGGAATACATATAAGTTTCAGTACGGCATCTTATTTCTCTAATCTTATCCCTCCGGTCACTGCGACCTAAATAGGTTGGCGGATGAAGTATTTCATTGCACTCGAAATTTTAAGTTTTCGCATATTCTCCAATAAATTCGAACGCAAGCTACGTCGTCCGTCTTCCAAACTATCCCAGCCCAATCTGTGACGCTTTCATAAGGGCTGTAACAACAAGTCACGAATCGAGCGGCTCTCCTCTGCACCCTCTCCACTGAGTCAATCAAAACCTTACGATACCGATCCCAAACCCCACAACAGTAATCCAGATGTGGACGCACTAGTGTTATATATGCTATCTCCTTTGTATGAGCATTACAATTCCTCAAAATACGACCTATGAATCGTAATTTAGAATTAGCCTTGCCTATGACGGAAGTTATGTGCATGTCCCATTTCATGTTGCTTTGTACTATCATCCCCAGATACTTCACGGAATCAACCGTGTCAACAGCTGAATTGTTTATTATGTACTCGTGAACAAATTTATTCTTCTTGTTACTTATCCGCATTGCCTTGCACTTTTTGCAGTTAAGTGTAAGCTGCCATTTACGGCACCAATCGAAAATAGCATCCAAATCGCGCTGAATTTCTAAGCAATCGTCGGAGCACCTTATTTCCCTATAGATAATCGCATCGTCGGCAAACAATCACAACCAGCATTTGACGTTGTCACCTAGATCGTTTATAAATATTAAGAAAAGAAGTGGACTTATTACACTTCCTTGAGAAACGCCCGAAATAAAATTTATCTTAGAAGAGGCTTCCCAGTCAACAACGACATACTGTGATCAACCAGTTAGAAAATCACGTATCCACTCGCAAATCTGAGCCGAAATACCGTAAGCTTGAATCTTCACTAAAAGTTGGTTGTATGGCACAGAATCAAAAGCTTTCTGAAAATCCGAAAAAAAACTGCATCAACTTGCGAACCTGCATCGATAACTTTCATTACGTCATGGGAAAATAGGGCCAATTGTGTTTCACACGATCTCTTCTTCCAAATCCGTGTTGACATGGTGTAAGTAACTCCTTCTCATCTAGAAACTTCATAATGTTTGAGCATATGACATGTTCCAGAATTCTGCTGCAGACCGATGTTAGAGATGTGGGTCGATAATTCCTAGGATCACTCCAATCTCCTTTCTTAAAAACGGGAATTACCTGGGCTATTTTCGTTGCTAGAAGGTACTTTTCTCTCTTCTAGTGATTTACGGAATATATCTGACAGAAATGGTTCAATATCCTCCGCGTATTCAGAAAATACTCGTATCGGTACCCGGCGCTTTACCCCACTTAAGGAGTTTTAATTGCTTTACAATTACTACGCTATCAATTTCTATCTGATCCATCTCTAATTCCACACAATGTGGTAAAGTGGGTATTTTTTCCATGTTTTCGTGCGTGAATGAATTTTTGAATTCGGTGTTAAATACGGTAGCCTTGTCGCGGCTGTCTTCAACTTCCCATCTGTCTTTTATTAGAACTGGCTTATTGTTCCCACTACAACTAACTTTTTTTACATACGACCAAAATTTCTTAGGGTTTTCAGTGAGGCTCTTAGATAGAGAATTTTCACGAAAGTTATTAAAGGACTCACACATCACATTCTTAACACGTCCCCTTATCTCCTCTAACTTAAACAAACCAGTCCGATGCATTGTCCTTTTTGATCGTGCATGTATCTTCCTTTGCTTATTGAGTAACCTTTTAACCTCCCGTGTGTACCATGGGGAATCACTCTCTTCCCTGATTGTCCGTTTCGGGATATGCAAGTTTATACCTTCCCTGACTATATATAGGAATCGATGCCACCTCTCTTCAACGTTGCCTCCTGCTACTGAGAAGGTGTGGTAATTATGCCTCAAATACGCTCTAAAACACTCTTTTGAAGCCTTTTAGAATCTGTAAATGATCCTCTCTTTTCTCTTTCTGCTCGTGGTTGTTAGTTTTACTGTAGCAATTACAGCTTTGTGATCACTTATTCCTGCGGTGGTAGAAATATCCGTGAATAGTTCAGGCCTATTTGTAACAACTATATCTAAAATATTATCATTACCGTTGAGGCATCGTGTTAGTTCAGTTACGAGCTGTTCAAGATTGTGATCTGAGAAGAGGTCTAGAATTATTTTATCCCTCCCCCCAGTAACGTGAACGTAATTAGTCCAGTCGATATCTGGCAAGTTAAAGTCACCTCCTAGCATTATTGTATGGTCCGGAAATTGCCGTGCTATATTATTTACTTTATTTCTTAAGGTCTCGGCAATATTTACGCTTCCATCGGGTGGACGATAGAAGGAGCCTATCACAAGTGTTTGTCCTAGCTACGTTGAGCTTGATCCATATGATTTCGCAGACAGTATGGACATCTATTTCGCTACTTGGGAGGTACTTACTAACAGCTATAAATACATGACCTCCTTGGGAATGCAACCTATCCTTACGGAAAATGTTCATGTTACTATTAAAAATTTCAGCGGAACTTAAATCCGGTTTTAACCAACTTTCTGTGCCTATTACGATATCAGCATCTGTACTACGAATAACATTTTCGAGTTCAGGCTGTTTATTACAAACACTTCTGCAGTTAACTACTAGAACTTTTAATGTTCGGGTTTCTTTTAAGCTACCCCTAACACGCAGTGCTGAATTTATCTTGGCTGTCCGCAACTGAATTTCCTCCTCAGGGTCATCCTCCCTCAGCCTAAAAAAAACCCCAATGCACTCCACACGGCCCCTGCCACCCGTGTAGCCGATTCCCGTGTGTAGTGCACCCCTGATCTATCCAAGGGATTCCTACAAGACTCAACCCCAGAGTGAAGATCAAGGAATCTGCAGCCATGACTATCACAGAAGCGCTGTAATCTCTGGTTCAGGCCCTCAACACGGCTCTGAACCAGAGGTCCACAGTCAGTCCTATCGACAATGCTGCAGATGGATAGCTCAGCAGAAATCTTGCAGCCAATGGTCACAGAGTTCACCCTTTCTGCAAGTCGCCCAAAGAACGAGAGGACAACCTCCGACCCTAGGCGGCAAGCATCATTGGTGCCAACATGAGCCACAATCCGCAGCTGGCTGCACCCCGTCCGTTCAATGGCACCCGGGATCGCCTGTTCCACATCTTGGATCAGACCCCCCGGAATACACAATGAATGGATACCGGAATTCATCCCCGACCTCTTCGCTATTTCCCTAAGGGGTTCGATAAAGCGCCTAACGTTGGAGCTACTGACCACTAAAGCCCCCTTCTGCAGTTGTCCAGACTTAGTGGGCTGTGGGGCTGCCAACTCACAGGCCGACGATTGCAGGACTGAATCAATTCCAGACAATGTGTCAAACCGGTTGGACAGTGGTACAAGCTCGCCTTCTTGGGAATAAGGCTTGCACGACTGCCCCCACATGCTCCGACGACGTCCAGACACCACACGCCAGCCACCACTAGGCGACGGCCGCATAGTTTCCGACGTCTCGGCCTGGACTGCAGGTACGATGACTGGCATGGGAGAACCTGCAAGCCGCTTTGCTTCTACAGGGTCACCAATACCGCATCTTCTGCACTCACTTGCGGCAGCTTCCAGCTGTGTAACTCTTGTTTCCAAAGCTGCAAGCTGGATGCGCAGATCACTCACCTCAACCTGCGTCTGCACACAACAACCACAGTCCCTACACATACTACCTTACAGTAAGAAAAACTAAGGAGCACACGAGAAAAACGGACTCACTATGCATTCTCAGTAGGAGGCTGTTTGTCAATAACCAAATACACAAAGACGAAACTTACGCTAACTACGCACTTTAAATTAAATTTGCACTGGAGGTACTACTTCACGTAACGATTCCGACCAACGACTGCAGCTGCTGCTACTGACAAACTAATATGCAAAGATGAAGCTACAACTAACTACACACTTTTAATTAAATTATCACTAGAGGTACTACGTCACGTAACGGTTCCGACGATGGCTGCTGCTACTGACGAACAAATATACAGAGACGGTGCTAACCACACACTTTGAATTAAAACTATCACAGAAGGCACTATTCCCCGTAACGGCTGCCGAAGAACGTCTGACTACTGGGGCTGCTAAACAAATACGCAAAGATGAAACAAAGGAAAACTAAACACTTTAAATTATATCACCACAGAAAGCACTGCTTCACGTAACGGCTGCTGAAGAACGACTGACTACTGGGGCTGCTAAACAGATATTCAAAGATGAAACGAAAGAAAACTAAACACTTTAAATTATATCAACACAGAAAGCACTACTACACGTAACGGCTGCCGAAGAACAAAGCAACATGAAATGTGACTTGCATATAACTTCCATTGTAGGTAAAGCTAATTCTAAATTACAATTTACGTCGTTTGCCTTTAAGTTTATTGAAGAATATGTGAAAATCTTTAATTTACGAGTGCAATAAAATACTGCTACTGCCAACCTATTTAGGTCACAAAGACTGGAGGGATAAGATTCGAGAAATATGATGCCTTTCTTTCGTCGTGCTATTCGGGACTGGAATGTTCAGAATTAGTATTGGTGCTTAGCACCCTCTGCCACCCATAATGTTTGCGAATTGCAGAGTATGGATGTAGATGTAGACAATGCTAAGCATTCCACCAGATAGTGCAAGTGTGCCCACTAAGGGTGTTTCCTGGCCAATTTACAGATTTTCTGAATGTGAATGACATTCTAATTAATTATGTTTGTAGTTTAGATTGAAGCTTGTGACATTCACTATTGTTTGTTCTTTTACAATTATTTTATGCTGAATTTGATTTTTATTAATGCCATTATAATAATGCATAATCATTGCATATAACCCTTGATATGTGAGAATATGGATTGTCTTGCTCGTGACAGATTATTTGTTTGTTATTATGTAGGTTAATACTTCAGATACACCATACTGTTCCTGGGAATCATGGTGAAAAACAGCGAATTCGTTTTATGCATGCTACATTTGAAGATAATGATGATACTCTGGCAGCTTCAGATCACAGAGCAAATATCTTCATTGTTGATCTAGCTGGTACCAAGTATGTATGCCATAGTTAATAAATGTTTTAGATTTATAAACTTATTAGTTTTCCTAAAGTCTTGGTACTGCCGTATGTTTCTGTAAACCAACAGTTCGCATATTGTGTATTAAAATTGTGTAAAAGTTATATCTGTACATGAAATTTATTTCAAAAAGAATAATTGCAATCTAGGCTACTGACGGTAGTGATGCCAACACCATACATTTTGAAATTTTCCTTTGTCTTTCTTTGTTTTTGACTGCCAGTCTCTTTCTATGTATATGTTGTAAGGGTACAAATACCATTTGGTTTTTGTAGTGGTCAGGGCTTGCGAGGCAGCTCAGAAATGGCTGAGGAGCAACTGAATTCCAGATGGGTGCGAGCAAGGATAGTGTAATATATGCAAGCAGAACGGCTCTGGACGCTAAGGAGTGTGAAGAGAAAGTTAATGTTTTTCGGAAGTGTAAACTTATAAGGGGAAGTTTATGACTAACATTTGGTAATTGCTTGATAAATGATGGATTTTTCACTGAGCAACAACAAATGGTTATAGTCGTCAAAAGCTTCACCCGTTGACATGTACGTAGCAAATCAATTAGATGCTCTACAGTCCTGCAGAAGTCAGTCTTCAATGTTGCATAATACAAACCAACAGTAATGTATTCTTCATCCCAGATATTCAAATCAGTTGCTGAAAATGGAATGAAATTAGTACATCCACAAAAACACACATACACAATCATTCAGTGTAACAACAGTCGACATAAAATAAAACAACATGCATCAAAAGAACTAACCACATTAAAATTTGATTTTGAAAACAAAACTTAATATTTTATTTAGTAAATGAATAGCCAATAGGACCAAAATTTGGTAATTATTGTGGAAAATGTTAGATACCACAATGTAATATCCCCTTGGCTGTAAGGATGTATTTTCATCAAAATTTTAGTTTATTTCTTTAATAATTATTAATTTATTTCATTTTATTCTAAAATTAAAGATCTTTCACCCATTTAATTTAATGTATATAAAAACTATTTATTTAATTATAAGTTTACATTAAATCATCAAGAGGATTACTGCAACAAGGGGAGGCCATAAGAAGTAAAGGCATTCGGGAGGACGGCGGTTCGAATCCCCGTCCGGGCATCCAGATTTGGGTTTTCCATGATTTCCCAAATCACTCCAGGCAAATGCCAGGATGCTTCCTTCAAAAGACCATGGATGAATTCCTTCCCATTCCTTGCTCCCCATCCTTTCCCATCTCTAAAGACCTCGCTGTTAGAGAGATGTTAAGCAGATAAAAAAAAAAGAGAGAGATGTAAAGTCCAGGTTTGATTCATACCATGTGTAACAAAAGCTCATGGCCAGTGGAGTAATGTGGCAAAGTAATAACATGCACTTCTTCTCTGTTGTGGCAACTTTTTAAAAAAAATTCAAATGTATATTGTAGGATAATGCATTGTGTAATCTACATATTATAATATGCAATTACTGCATATATTGAAAAGCCACTTGTATAAGTTCAAGATCTCATTTCACGAGCAGTATAGGGTCCTGACAGGAGATAGATGGGAGGGACTGCCGATTCCACACTGCGCTTAGAAGTCAGCCGAAACTGCAGGATACCAAAGGGAGACACTTGCCCATCCAAAGCTGCAGATGTTTGTGAAGGAGACTGGAAGGCCACCTGCAACAACACAGCTGACCGTCCTAACGCGAGTCTGCTTTCTATATGTCAATGTAACCCTCCTAAATGTATTTGTGCAAGACAGAGAAACCAAAATAGACAGAGATGACTGTGTTATGTGACGTCACAAATGGTCTACCCAATAAGAGACAAGAAAAATTCTGGAGGTGTGAGATATGTGATGGTTGCTGAGTGCTCCTCCAATAGCATAAAGTTTGTGTGAAAATGTTGCTAACATTTACAAATGTTCATTTGCATGTCGGGACATCTTGAGGGAGCGGGGGATGAAGACCATCTCTGGTTGGCTCCTGGATATGGAGGAATTTTCCTGAATGATGAAACCGAATTTACTTCAAGACTCACTGGGTTCTGGTGCCATGAGCCAACAGCGCGGGCCAGTTTAAGACTTCATCTTAAATGTAGAAGTTATCTGGTGAACTTATTAAATTTTGAGTGCTGATGTGTGTAAGCTGACGATACAAGTCGTGTATCTTCAAGTGATAGGTGTGACCTGCTGCGACCTCTAGAAACTGTAAAGACAATACTGCTGTTCATTCTTTCTTCAGTGTATGTGTCTATACTTTCATTGCCCTGCAATGCCCTGGACAAAGAAATTTGCCTGATGAGAGACTTGTGTTGTGCCGAATCCTGAACCCTGTGCTATGCTGGATACAGTTTCAGTAATTTTTGTTTTGATGAGTAATTTTTGTCAGGAGTAACTGGCACCCATTAACTAGCAAAATGATAGGTTATCAGTTGCATCGTGTCTCAAATACCTTTGTTAACACTGAATGCTATGCAATCCTTTAAAAATTTGTTACTTCAGAAATATGGCAATTACAATTGTTGTGTGTTCTAGGTCATTTGTTTTGTGATATAATGACTTGACCCAGTAATGTGTTTGATTGTGAACGAATTTTGATTGTTTACTGGGTTAATAATAAATACACCACATCCGGGGTCATTTTAAATGCCGATTTATCAATAAATGTCATGTTAGCTTACATAAATGTCTTGATAAATCACCCTACTCACCAAAATCTAATTCAAATATGAAATTATTTAAAATCAAAACTTTAATTGGCAAAATAGGTAAAACCAATTAAAACCCTGTAAAGGAGCTTCCCACTTCAATATACAGATAATTCTTAGTAATAAGTTTCAACAATTGTGCATATAATAAGTTTTATAATCACTATCACTGTTAACAATTACTAGATTTTCAGATTATGCCGCGTAGTTTATTTGATAGTCTAAGGTTTTGGATGCCAACAGTCTTGCAGTGAGACAGTCTTCCACATGGCAAATCCTGTGATGGGGAAGCTTTCCCCAGTTACGGGGTTGGTAAAGGTGGTGGAATATGGGTGCATATTGCATAATTTGCAGTGGGATCTGTTGCAAGGAAACGAACCTTGGGGCTGTCTTACAGACTGGGGGTTGGTTGAGGTTTGGAGATCTGCTGAAGCAGGTTCTGGGTGGGTGAGGGAGGATTTTTGGAAGGAAGTTTCTCATCTCGGGGCAGGCTCGAAGGAAGTCATAACCTTGTCGCAGGACTCGGTTGACGGATTACAAAATATTTTTGATTCATCACCTCTACTGGTTGTCACAGAGTCTTTCTGAAAACTGTTGTTGGTCAACTTTCTCTACCTCCTCCCATCAACTGTGCAATCCCCGCTCTTTCTTCTTGTTTTGTCTTTGGTTCATTCACATGGTAGAGATGGATGAATACACGTCTTTTCCCTTGCCATGTGTCTTGCCTCCTACATGAGTAAGATTATTAACCAAAAAATTGTAAATTATGTTTGTGTTCATCTGGCATAAAGTGTGGTAAGTGACAGGTTGTTTTCCCTGTTTTATTTTCATTGCCTAGTTGCATTTTCATTGTCATCATTAACCTTATGCATTTATGAATAAAGTGTAGATGAAATATACTCTCCACTCATTCAAGTTGAAGGGAGGAGGGTAGCAGCAGCAGCTTCCATACATATATATCTAAACTCTCCTTTCCATACAAATATCACCTCATGGCATTTCTTCCACTCCATTGTTAATGAGATTATTAATGTATTCCATTTTTACACCTAGATTTTGGTTGCTGGCAAGAGTTGAATCATGCACAGCCATGTCTTTTTCTTCGTACAAAAAAAAATGAGTTGCTGATTGGGACAAAAAATGGAAGCCTGTCTTTGATAAACACAGGTCTGTAAAAATATCTTTTGAGTATTAATTTTTTGTTTTTCATCTCATTATTTTTGGAATATTTTACTGTACTCTGTTTAAGAACAAATTACAGTTATCGTGCACAATTTTTTTTTGTATTGAGTAATGAAAGTTACAGTTTTTGTCATTGCTTTTAAGTGTTTTGTATTGTAAAATTTGAATTTCATTTTTATGCTTAATTTCACTGAATATTTCATGACTGAAAAGGTTCAGATGAGAGGAGGGTTTGGAGTCATGGAAAGTCAGGATGCAGGTGAAGATAGTGCCTGAATTTTACAAGGCATATATTGATGTGAAGCTTGGGTGGATACTGGTAGGCAGGGGCGGCCCTAGGGCGGTGCGAGCGGTGCGACCGCACCGGGCGCCGTCAAACGGGGGGCGCCAAAAATGCAGTGAGAGATGGTCTGCGCGAAAAATGATTAATAAGTAACATAACAACCCAGCTAGCTGTTTACAATTATATATATAATATATATATATATATATATATATTAATCATCCAGAAGAGCTTAGAAACATAAGAGCTTCAGCCTCGAGTATCTCCATTCAAGAAAACTACAACCCATCCTATAATTAGTGCTCTCCGGGGTTGCGGCGCGCCTCCCGCACCCGTTTCCTACCTTTTCGACTGTAGTCTTGAAGTTCATTCACCAGTGGCGGATCTACGAATTTTCTGAGTCGGGGCCAAAGCCTGCGACTGCCGCCCGCAGCAGTTTAAAGCTGTTCTTTTATTTTTCCTCCCGCTGAAGGAGGCCACTGAGGGCAGTAGAGCTAAGAATGAAGGTCGACGCTCACGAATTTGTCATTTACCGCTTCTTTAAACATAATTTTTTCACTAGGGACAAGTATCCTGGATTGCCCCCCCCCCCCCACCTAGATCTGGCATAGACATTTGCATGTGGGAATATGTGCAAGATGTGAGATTCAACCTACTTATCTATTTCTACAATGTTAAACCTTAGATGAGGGGTGGCCAATCCACGGCCCGCCATGTACATTTTTCCGGCCCGCGAGATTCTTCACACTTTTACAAAATATTTTTTATATTTCATTTTTAGTGTTCCATATTTCTTTACAATGTGCGTTTAGTATCATTATTATTATATTGTCTATGTTTACATGTAAGAATAATAGTAAACACAATAATAACTCATGTTTCACTCCAAAACAAATGTCTCTAGTGGGGATATATAATTTTATATGCGGCCCGCGGAGTTATGATGCACTTCCAAAGTAGCACGCGAGATCATTTGAGTTGGCCACCCTTGCCTTAGATAATTGCTTCCTGCTCCCCCCCCCCCCCCCCCACCAACCTTTTTTTTTATTAAAAAACTAAACCCATGCGAAATTGAGAAAGCTTCAAAATTGCTTGCAAAATTGTTTAGGTTTGAGATATCATCTGAATCGTCGTCATCAGAACTAGTTCAACAAGTGATGGAAGAAAACTTATTTTATAGAAGTTTTTCAGACGAGGCTCGTGATGATTCAGAGCAGAATGTACAGTACAAGAAGAGTTTGCTATGGTCGTAACGTCGTTACACTTGAAAATGGGTTATACTATCAATACCATCACCGTCGCCTTTTCAAAGTGCAAATTATGATGATATTTCAAATGGTCACTCTTTGACCCTCCAGTCAGAGATGAAATAATTATTCGAGCAACGAAAAAATAAGTCATGGACGTCATTTTTCAAATACGCATTTTCAAAGGGAAATGTCAAATGAAGAAATTTATAAAAGAAGATGGCTTGTTTACTCTAAATCTGAAGATAAATTATATTATTTTTACTCGTGTTTATTCAACAGAAGGTCTCACTCTTATTTGGGAAAAGAAGAATTTGATGATTGGAGCTACTTATCAGAGCATCTAAAAACTCATGAAACTTCTTCAAATCACCAGCACACCACGCTCAGTTGGATAGAAGCGTGGATACGATTAAAGAGCTTCAGTGTAATAGACAAGCATTTGTAAATACAAATTGAAGACGAAAAATCACGGTGGGTTGCGATCCTCGAATGAATTATGTCCAAAATATTATTTTTAAAGTGCAATAATTCTTTGGATTTGAAATACTAAATGCTTCATATAATGGTAACTAACTGGGTATACTGCAACTGCTAGGAAAAAAGGCACTGTGATGATAGAGCATCTTCGCCGTATTGCTAATGAGACTAATGTCTATTATTTTGGAAAATGTGTTCAGAACAATTGAATTCTTAATAAAATTTTGACTATGGTTAAGTCATCTAAATACTTTTCCATTAGACTGAATTGAACTCCTGATGTCAATCACGTCGAACAATTATCTTTAACATTGCTTTTGTTGACACTAATGAAGACGAAGTCAAAGTTTGTGAGTGTTTCATGCTTAAAAGCCGGTAAGTGACTGTTCAGGACCTGGGAGCTGGACTCAGTGGCCTGTATTTGAATGATACATTGCAAAAGTTTGATTTGGATTATCGAAGCCACAGATATGACAATGGATCCAATAAGATAGAAGTAGGTGTCCAAGCAAAATCATGATCCAATATCTTCCCAAGCATTTTTTAATTTATTTAGCTGTCATTAAATCTGGTAATAGCAGGAGCCACCAATATGAATATTTGTTCTGTTCTCTCAATCAAAAAAAGCGATGGGAAGGGGTATCGAAGAACTTAGAAGGAGCATCACCAAAATTTTTTACGAAACTCGTTTGGAGAATAGAGTTTCTAGCCCCACTGCTGTTCGTTAGGGAGCGTGCACAAACCACGTAGCTCCATTTTTGCCTCCTGTGAACCCTCCCTCCCCCTCACGTAGCCCTACGTGGCTTTTGCCTCTACCCCCCCCCCCTTTCCCACGTAACACGTAGCCTTTTTCCCAATTGACTCTAGAAGACATTTTGTACTGTTTTCTCTTGTCAGACTATCGTAAATTACATACGGGGATAATTAAATGGCGGAAATAAATATTTACATGCTGTTGTGTTTTCTGTATCTCATTTAAATGTGACAAATAATAGGAACGAAAGCTACGTGGGCTGGCTCGAAACCCCCCCTCCCCCCCCCACGTAGCCCAACGTAGCTTTCCACCCAACCCCCCCCACCCCCCCTAGACCGAGCCACGTAGTTTGTGCACAGTCCCTTATCTTCAGTTTGTGGCGCCCTTCTGGAAATGAATTTTCAAGAAAATATTGAAAGCAAGGCTATCCAGGATGAAAGTGAATTCAGAAGCACTTCACAATTGCTGGAAAAGAGCTGGTAATTTGAGAGAGTACCGGAGTTATTCGTCTGTTCTGTAACAGCTAGAGAGATGACTTCTCAGACTGGGAAATATGCTTCTATTAAGCCAGTCAGATCCCAGAAATTTTGACTTCGAGGCCGTAGATGAGATAGCAACAGTTCCCAAATTGATGGCCAAATGTTTACAATGAAATTGTTTTAGCATATGATCGGTACAACTGAGAACGCGTTGGTCACTCAATTTTCACATCTAAATTTAATGATACAGTGTCGTTCTTACACATTACCAAAACAATTCCTGAATTGTAATAATTGGAATAATCCTGTGTCGATTTAGAAATGAAGTTTAACTAATGGAGAAAAATGTGACATATCAGGTTGTGAATTGACTGGGGAACTTTCTAACTGAAACTATTGTTGATGGTGCTCGAATCAGCAGAACCAATAATAGATCAACTTATGAAACAAAAATGGTTGCAGGGTATATTTTCGAATGTATGGGCTGCACTTTGAATTTTGCTAAACGATAAATGTCACTGTCGCTAAAGGAAAATGAAATTTTAGTAAATTAAAACTTATTTCCGGTAAACTCGGACTCAAGATAGACTTTTAGATCTTGCAATTTATTATAGAAAATAAAATTGCCAAAGGGCAAAAACGGAGCTAGGCCTTATGGTTACGATTTTATTTCCTCATTTGTTTTAAACACCTTTATGTAAATTTGACGTAAACATTGTGTACACCATAGTGGCGTAATTAAACCTTTTAGCTACTGTTGTTGTTTCTCATTCATACCATTGCTATCCTATACTAATCTTTCAGAAGTTTTCTGCACCGGCTTGGCTCGACTGGAATTCATAACTCATTCATATATGAATTGGTATTCGAATCCCATGGAAACTACTTTTTCGATCTGGATAAAAGTAGATAGCCAATACATTATTCCAAATTTTCTCTTAAGCCATCCAGCCGTTTCGACGTGAAACAGTAACATATATATATTATATATATAATTTTAATAGGATGTAAAAAAATGTATGTTATCTTCAGTCTGTCTATATGGATACCTTTAATCACGAATAAGCGATTGCTCATTTAGGGCGCCACAATGAAATCTCGCACCACCTAGAAAATTGCTAGGGCCGCCTCTGCTGGTAGGAGGATTACAAATAGTATATGGAGGGGAAATAATAACTATAATCACAAGCTGACACTTAATCTAAAGTATAAGAGAGTAAGAAAATATTCTTTTGTAATTAAGGGAGTAAGGAACTGGAATAAATGGCTAAGGAAAATTTCATACAGTTTACCGCAAACACTGAAAGACTTTGAAATTAAAAATTTAAAAGGCAAAATACTTGGGTGGTGAAATTGCACTGAAAGAATTTTAAGATAAAAAAAGTAGAGAGAGAGAGAAGTGGTGCTACCAAGACATATGCTCCATCACATATAAATAAAATAATTGTGTCTTAATTAGTACACAAATGAGATGTGCATTCAAGAAGGTCCACTTGCTTGTATAACCTGCTGAAAGAATTGCTTTCCTCAGCATAAAATCTTCTGGCTCAATTAAAAAGTTTCAGTGCAGTTTCTGCAATTTTGTGCAGAAATTGTAGTTTTGTTCTGCTTTTATTTAGTAAATATACATTTAATATCAACAGGTTAATTCAGAATGGAAACTCGTGTGGTCACTATTTTTTAAGTCACAAATTTTTTTATATAGATTTGTTGTTGAATTATAATGAAATCTTCCTTGGTTTAACACCAGATTGTGTTAAAAAAAAAGAAAAAGGAAAAAAAAAAAGAAAGAAAGAAAGATATCTTCTTTGGGTATTTATCCATCTGTACTGGTCAACAGACTGACAGCTATAATACCACTGTACACCCATGAAAATTTCATGGCTACTATTAAGATCAAGATCAATATTCTTTTAGGTCTTGCACAAGACCTCTCTGTTAACTTGGAAAAAAAGGGGATTTTCACCCGAAATATGTTTTTTTCTTTGTTTGTGTGTTGTTTTGTGTTGCTGCTGCCCTCCTCCCTTCAACTTTGGTGAGTGTTTGTAAGGGCATAAACTGCTATACCGGGGAGAGTATAGGTTTAGGTACCTTAACTGAAAGTTTACTTGAAAAAAAGTGTTCTCTGAATTTGCATCTATAATTTTAAATGACCATGTTGCCGCCTGGATCTTCAACTGTAAAGCTTTAACGGCCACCACAAAGCTTATTTGAACCAAAAGCTGAGGAAAGGTTTCAGTCTACCATGAAATCGCATAAAAATTCACTTGAAGAAAAATCTGAAGTTTATTTTCAAAGTCACATTTTGAAATTTTGCATTTACTGTTGAATTGGCGAATCGAACTAAACTTTTCCAAAAGACTGTAGATTATGAAGAGCAGAATTTCCCAACAAACCCCTTTAAAAAATTTACAAGTTCATTATAGTTGTTAACAAGCGAGTCTGGTAAGAAAAATCGTCATGGCTGCTACACGCTCCTAGCCAAGCTTAACGGTTTCCGGCTATTACTTGGCCTAACCGACACATACTCGCACAGGTCTACTATACGCAACATTCCCAGAATAAAGACCACGACCTTGCTATCACATCACCCTTTATACCCCCCTCTGGATGATTGATGTATATAGACGCTTTCCAAAAATAGCGAAAAAAAGGTGTAATTATAGAATGTGTTCAAAATTTAATCGTGTGTAGCCTTGGCTTCAAGGATTATGAAAAGTCTTTAGTGAAAATTCCCAAATGATTAGCTTCCTTGTAAATGAATTTAGTTTGAGTGCACAATGTTAAAAAGTTTCCGAAAATTAACTAGTGATTTCCCAATTTATTTCTTAATTTGAGCACTTTTTAGGTGACCCTGCTGAATTACAAATTATCGTGTTAAAATTTATCACCAGCATAAGCTGAGTAGCCTAATAATCTGCAGACAAGTGGCTGACCTGTCTTTCTTCTTCAAAGTTGTCAATGGGCTGATTGACTCGCCAGAAATCTTAGCTGACTTTGGCATTGTGTGCTCAAAGTCTGTGCTAAGAACCAGAAGGCTGCTTGCAGTTGAAAGTACAAACAGAAATTATGTGTACCACGCACCCAGAAATAGAATTGCCAGGTTAATGAACCTGCACTCATCAGACATTAACTTTTTTGGAGGTTCACTTTAATGTTTTTCAGCAAACATAATAAATTACTGACTGATTAAGTTTACAAAATCTTTTTCTTGTGTCTGTCATACTGTGAATTTTTGTATTTAATCTAACCAATTATCCTTGGCTTGTTTGTTGTAAAATATTTTTTGTACAATGCCGATTGGCATAAATAAATAAATAAATAAAATAAATATCATTAAAATACAACTTGTTCATAATGCACAGGAATGTGGAGTATTATTTTCATGCTTTTATATTTAACATGGTTGTACTAAATTATTTTTTGAAAGTTATTATAAATTATTTGCCAAAACAACTCACTGATATTCAGGCGCGGATCCAGGGGGGGCTAGGGGGCTCAAGCCCCCCCCCCCAAACGTATCTAAGGTCCACCTCTGACATTGTAGTTTTGAGACTTTTTTTTTTTTTTTTTTAGCTCTACGGATTTGGGGCCCGAGGAGGCTATAACAATACCTTTTTCCCGTCTCAAGCCCACCGCAAAACCAAAATCCACTGAATGCAAGCCCTCTGAACCAAAATTCACTCAAGCCAAGCCCCCCCCCAAACCAAAGTCCACTCAAGCCCCCCCCCCAAACAAAATCCTGGATCCGCCCCTGCTGATATTGTAATGTGATGTATGGATTATTTTGGTGCCAGTGACTGCCCATACGTACTTTTCTTTCTTTATCTCTCTCTCAACCAGTAATATAACATTGACAATAATAGAACAGTGTTTCAATAACAGTTTGGTAATATATACCACTATTAGTTGAAACTCATCCCGAATTATGTGTGATAAATAATTAACTATGAGATTATTTGATTCAAATATTTTTGTAAAGAAATCGAACATTTGATCGGTGTCATCTGTATGCAATGTTTACCAAATGATTTCTCTAAGACATGGAGAAATCACAACATCTATACTATTATAAATCTGTAAGCAAGCTGCGTTTGTAGTGAGGCTTGATCTCTAATAACGCAAAAACTACCGCATCAATTTGCATGGTGTTTCCAAATTTTTAAAGCTAATGTTGCTGATCAACATCTGCAGAAGTAGCTAACGACTAATATGTACCATGGGAAGAAGCAAGTCAGTAAAAGACTTCAGAAATGTGAAACTGTAGACCACAGATAATTATACACATTCAGACGGTCACTCCTTTCATAAAGAGACCTGACAAAATTTAGGATTTCCCTTTTCTTTTTTTTTTTACTTCTGCGATTCATTTTTCTGGACCGCAGTACTTCAAAATAAAAAGAATACGTGAATCAAGTATAATCAGCATTTACTTGAATCGTAACAGGTCTGTTGAATTACTAATATTGAAGACATGTATTGTCTCTGGTGGACTGTTATACAGTTTGTCTCTGGAACAAAACTGCTACGTGAACGCTGTACACTACAGCCACAATAAGCCAATACTTAATACGAAATTCAGTTTTTTCTCGAAGAGCGATGTCTGAAAAACAGCTATTATAAATATCAGCAAGTAATAAAACATACTTCTTTCATAATGACTTGTGCGGAATTGCACATATTTGGAAGTACTTTATTCGATTAATATGTCTCGTGGCTATAACGTGCAAATATAACTAGGCATCCGAAAATTCAGGTACATGCGACTCAAATAATTACATAGAAAATACGGAAATATTGAAAGAAACTCAAATAAATTTTTTTTCATATCCTAATGATACACCGCGTAAATTATAAAGCTAAAAGCATCGTCCCTTTCGCCTACAACAAAGCATATCAGCTGTCATCACTGTCCAGGTTGCATTTCAATCGATTTACAACTTGCGATAATTTTGCCACTCAGAAATAATTGCTTGAGTTACATGCACATTAGTACATATACTGTACCGTGATCCATTTTGACATTTTTGAATTAATTATATCTGACTGAAATAATGACAATAATGATACGACGATTTGAAACCAAGATTAACTCCAATTCACGTAAATTTCTATTTTAAAGCAGGAATAATTGATGGTGTATCAACATAAAATAAAAACCAATATCCAAACAGCAAAAAATAAATAAATCAGAAAAAATTGAGATGCTGTGATTATTGGTAACGAATTTTTATTTCAAATATAACTAGGCATCCTAAAATTCTATTCTACACCGCGTAAATTTTAAAACTAAACCCGTTATGCCTGATGCTAAACAAAACGAGTCAATTGTCATCTGGTCCAGGCTGTTGTTTCGCCAGGTACTTACATGCGACTGGAATAATTACATAGAAAAAACGGCTATATTGAAAGAAACTTAAATTAAAAATGTTTCATATCCTAATGCTACACCGCGTAGATTATAAAGCTGCAGGCATCGTCTCTTAGGCCTATAACAAAGCATCATATCAGCTGTCAGGTTGCATTTCAAGCGATTCGCAACTTGTGATAATGTTGCCACTCAGAAATAATTGTTTTAGTTACATGCACGTTACTACATAAATTGTACCATGATCACATCTCGACATTTTTGGATTAATTATATCTGACTGAAATAATGACAGTAATGATACGACGATTTGAAATCAAGAGTAGCTCCAATTCACGTAAATTTCTATTTTAAAGCAGGAATAATTGATGGTGTATCAACATAAAATAAAACCAATATCCAAACAACAAAAAATAAATAAATCTGAAAAATTGAGATGCTGTGATTATTGGTAACGAATTTTTATATTTCAGCACACTTCCAAGAGGACTAAGTCGTAGATTACTGCTATATTAACATAAATTTATGGCACCGCGGTTATGTTGCAATCCTCGGTATCCACATTTAAAAATAAACTTTTATAGTTAAGTATCATGGAAACAATATTTTTCATTATATCCACAGATACATCCTTAACAAAGCTTATACTTAGCTATATAATCCCAGGCAAAGTTTACACATAAAATCGCCAAAAAAATTACACATAATGAATATAATATCAGCTTTCTTAACGTTACAACTGTTATATATCCATTTAAATTTTCGGTACCACGGTTAACGTGGAATCCTCCATATCAGCATTTAAAAATATTATGTTTTAGCTGAGTTAAATATTGCTTTCAGAAATAATATTATGTATTACTACCACAGATATTCTATATTGTAACCAAGTTTATGCTCATCTATATACTCGCAGCCAAAGGTCACGCATAGTGATAATTACAGCTGTGAAAACGTTTTAATTGTTAGTGCTGTGAGTTGGGTAAGTATAAAAGTTTATGATATGCCCTTGCGAAAGAGATCTAATCGTCCGGGTCAACTTCTGCAGCTAAAAGATGTCGCCGAAATCGGCTAAATGAGAGTGAAATAGACCGACAACATCGTCTGCAACGTCAAAGAGAACGAGATGAAATAGCTAGAGCAAATGAAAGTAACCTGCACCGAGAAAAGTGATTGACCTATAACCGGGTTCTATACGCTAAATCCATAGCTTCTGAAAGCGCACAGAAGAAAGAATGTCGTTTGAACCGTGAAAGCCTTTCTAAACAATAAATGTTTATACTTCGCACAATAATTACAACCACGAATTACTACTGTTAATGTTTCAGGAACCTTTTCTACTATTGAATCAATTGCATCATGTTAAAATATGAATAAAACAACTCTTTGACATCAGTATGAAAACCGGCCTAACGTATTAACCGAAACAAACGAAACTATTCAGAATACATTAACAGTTCATGCCTTTCCACATTAATGTCTGATAAGAGAATAAAATCGGTAAATAATTTCTACACCTGCCAAGGCACGCGCGCGTGAATCAGCGGGCAAATGCTAGTTACTTAATATATTCAGTGTCTCTAGGATTAGTTTTCCTGTCATTTATTTGACAATTAGAAAGGTTCACTATCTTCCCATGAAGCATTAGGCACCTGGAAACATAGTTGTGACAGACTAGCAGCATGTGAAAATATCCAAGCTCATAGAAATTGTCTGAAAATGATTAAACAGCGAAGTATGGCTAAGGCACCGGTTGACTCAAAATTAGATGAACACTTGGAAGATGAAAAAAATTATCGAAGAGTTGTGGCCATAAAAGCTCTGGCTATTGGGGGATTATCTTTCTGGGGCAGGTCTGGAGCAATTCAAGACAGAAACTTTATGATATTAGAAGCAATATCCGAATTCAAACCTTTTTCGACAAAATGAATAGAAAACAATGGGCCTTCCAGGAAAAGATGATGTGTCCTATTTGTCTTTTTTCACAAATGAAATTAACATAAAAATTATGGCAGTTAATTTAATTTATTTAATTGTGATGGAGCATATGTGCTAGTTACAATTTCCCTACACACACACACACACACACACACACACACACACACACACACATTTTCCCTGTTTCTTGTACTCACCAAGTATGAGCAGTGATTACTGGGATGCTTCCTTCAAAATTCCATGGCCAAATTCCTACCTATCCCACCTCTAATGACCTCAACATCGTCATAAATCTATAAGTAAAAAAAGAATAAAAAATCTTATACCCGCATACTTTTGCTCTCTGTGAATGTTAATTTTAAATCAGTGCTTTAAATCAAGTGCCAGCTTGATATCACGATCATCTATTCCCTTCCATGCACCTCTCTTAACACCAATATCTTCACCATCCTTCTATCTTCCAATGCAACCCATTTCAGTTCCTTTATCATAGCAGTTACTGCAATAATTTCCAGAGACAAATCTGGCAGTTATTCTTTCTCCCCCCCCCCCCCCTTTTCCAACTGCTACCAAAAATATAGGACTCATACTACACCATCATATTCATTGATCTGACCAAAGGTTTTCAACCCAATTCCCTCACTTTTGTAGCACATCCCTCATCACTCTAGTCAATAAATGAAGGATTTTATCCAATCTGTCAAAAAATCCTCATCACATTTTAGTGATGTGAGTACTCTTGATACCACTCACATTGAGCAACTTTCATTAATTATCAGATTGATCGAAGAAAACGGATAACCATTTGAATGGTTTTGTTTTATCCTAAAGGATTTTAAGCTTCAAAAACATAGTATGTACAGTCGGAGTATTTTCTCATGCCTTGCAGGCAGGTAACTTAATTCTTTTAGACACAGCAAAGTTTAAAGGCTAGCAGAAGTACTTCCTGTGTGAAACTAGTCTCCCACCCTACCAGCTCTAAAGCACTTAGTTAGGTTTAATGCGCCAATTATGGGGTGGCACGTGATCCCCCACTCCCTACTTACAGCCTTGTGGCTCACTCCTGAACTGACGCTTGAGAGAGTCCTGCTCCGCCATCATGATTGAAAGGATCTCAAGACTTCATGCAGAACTCAGAGGAACAGGCTAAAAGATTATTCACCCCTCTGCTGGCTTAGGAAAAATACTCTGAGTGACGTGATTTTATTAGTAATATTATTGATTTGCATTAGAGCTATTTTTTGTGCATTATTTACGTTTTTTTTATATGGTTGTCCATGTACTTAAATTAAGTGAATTTATTATGGGCACTTAATGTTTCCACTACTATTTCAATTGCTATCACTGATTCTCTAATCACTACTAGCTATAAGTAATAGTAGGAATGTAATTTCTTTGATCACATATCTGTGGTAAAACTAACTAAGGAGTGATTGATCGGTGACGTGCTCAAAGTTCTATGATATTCAATCACTTGGACACTACAGAACTTATGAATGGTGTCAGTTTTTGGGGTTAATTATGTAAAATCAGTGAATCATTAGAAGAGCGAAAAGTACCTTCAGACTGGAAAATCGCGCAAGTAACTCCGATTTTCAAAAAAGGTGATCGAAGTGATCCTGGGAACTATCGTCCCATATCTATAACATCTGTTTGTAGTAGATTTATGGAGCATATTATATGTTCGAACATTATGAATTTTCTAGATGATAATAATTTGCTTACAACAAATCAACACGGATTTCGGAAGAAAAGATCATGTGAAACACAGCTGGCCCTATTTACACACGACATAATGAAAGTTATCGATGCAGGTTCACAAGTAGATGCAATTTTTCTAGAATTCCAGAAAGCCTTTGACTCTGTGCCACACAACCGCCTTTTAGCGAAGCTTCGAGCGTATGGTATATCGGATCAGCTTTGTGAATGGATAAAGGATTTTCTAACTGGTCGGTCGCAGTATGTTGTCGTTGAAGGAGAAAGTTCTTCTAATCTAGATGTTACATCGGGTGTACCTCAAGGAAGTGTAATAGGACCACTTCTTTTCTTAATTTTTATAAACGATCTCGGAGACAAAGTGAAAAGCCTTTTTAGATTGTTTGCTGATGATGCGGTTATTTATAGGGAAGTAAGAAATTTGACCGATTGCTTAGAAATTCAGCGCGATCTGGATGTTATTTTAGCTTGGTGCGCTGAGTGGCAACTTACTCTAAATTGTAAAAAGTGGAAGACAATGAGCATAACTGACAAAAAGAATCCGAATGTTCAGAAATACGAGTTAAACTATTCAGTTATTGATATGGTCGATTCTATGAAATATTTGGGAGTAACAGTACAAAGGAACATGAAATGGGACATACTCATTAATTCGTTAGTAGGTAGAGCAAATTCTAGGCTGTGATTCATAGGTCGAATCTTGAAAAATTGTAATGAACAAACAAAGGAGATAGCGTACAAATCTCTTGTGCATCCACATTTGGACTATTGTTGTGCCTTTTGGGATCCTTTTCGTAAGGGGTTGATCGAAAGTATAGAGAAAGTACAGAGAAGAGCCGCTCGATTCGTGACCGCTTGCTACAGTCTTTATGAAATCGTCACAGAACTGATTAGTAGATTAGGTTGGGAGTCTCTGGTAGATAAACGACACACGTTTCGTTTAAACTTATTGGTAAACATGCGTACTCCCACTTTCACTTTTGAGTGTAGTGAAATACTTCTTACACCAACCTATTTGAGTCCGAAGGACAGAAAAGATAAAATTAGAGAAATAAGGTGCCGGACTGATTCTTATATGAATTCTGTTTTCCCTCGTACCATTAGGGATTGGAATGCACAGCAAAGAGATTAGCTTTGGTGCTGAGCACCCTCTGCCACCCACAATTTTGTGAATTGCAGAGTATATATGTAGATGTAGATCAGTAATAGCTGAAATTTTGGGAATGTATTTTCCTATCAGTACGGCATAGAGACAAAATTTCTCTTTCGCTGTATAAACGTTTCTTATGTGTAGTAACCACAGAGGTAAATGCTAAGCCAGAAACATTACCAAAAAGTCAGTATAGCAAAGTTATTTTTGGAGCTTCAAGAGCACACTTGGAAAGTTGAAAGCAGATATCTCGGGCATGGCAGCCAGATAAGATGTTTCCACAAGGAGTTAGCAGTCCGTCAGACAGAGGGCAGCTCTAGCAGACCTCCCAACTGCCAGTGCGATCGCAGTGGTGGGGTAGAGAAGCCATTAGCCAACCAGAGGGCAACGCCATAAAACAGTCTGGTCCGTGCCATATTTCAAGTCAACGCAGTCAACACAGTCGACAAGACATCAGAAAAGTGAGTACACAGCTCACAGTATATCAAAATAATTACTGCAATGAGTGCAGTGTGTGCTGATGATAGCAGCTAGCTATCTGTTTCAGAAGCATTAAGAATGAATTCCAAATTCATTCTGTGGTAAACAAGAGGAATTGCAATTTTTTATTGAAAATGTTTCAACTGCCTTTAATTTAGGTGGTAAGCAAGATCATGATGTTCTCCTTCATTTTGTAAAATCAAATATCTGTGGGGAAGCCAAGAGTAAATTGTTAGTTTGATAGTTCAGAAAAATGTGGGAATCTGTAAAAGATATCTTGATTGAAATTATGGAAAGAGGCGTTCATTGGATCATGTCAGGGAGAAATCGGATATTGGGGTTGGGTTATCGGCTTCATCACCTGAACTAGTCGTCTTCCAAAATTATTCTAAGTCCTGAAAAGTTCGTTTACCGTGTTGAACCAATGGTATGCTAACTGTTAAGATTGACCACAGTCGCCACTTACAGATTTAACCTCCTGTAAGAAAGGTGCTAATGTAGAAATAAAAATCAAAAGTCAAATAACAGCCGTATATTCTTGAAAAATTCACATTTGGTATAAAGGTTTACAGTTAGCAAAGGCAATCGGATTAAATCGTTCACCAAAGATCACAGATTGAGAGACAGAGCAAAACCGCACTAAAAACCCCAAGAATGAATTTGAAAATTAAAGTCACATTGCCAAAACTATTTGTCTGATGTTAACGTTGTCGAATTTCCAACATGGCTGCGGCCGAGCGTGGCTGTTGAACAAAGTGCCAAACACCCCCCCCCCCCCTCCTACTCCAACGGCTACTCCACACGTCCTCTCTCTTACAAGTTTGAAAAAAGACTGATTCACCGAGCCTGTCCACATGCACACCCTCGAGCCTATATAGTCTTGACTCACGTGATGCCGTACCACCGCTGTGCGCATGCACTCTGCTAAACATTTCCTTATGTTTAATTTAATAACTTCTTTATTATATGTTTAATTTAAACTCGGGAAACGGAAAAGTTATGTGAGTTTATGGTTACTGTGTTTTGTGTCAGAATATAGCTTTAATTGTACCTCTCCGAAGATTACGAAATATGGTAGTCTCTAAAGTCTTTTAACGTTATTTCGTCATCGCCAGATTTTAGAACATTTTTTAAATCGGTTTTAATTACCAACATGAGAATGGGCTCAAATTGTGGGTCTTGATTTTAGCCTCTCAGAAAAGTAAACTTTATTTAAATCGGTTATGAGGTTATTGAGTTATTGAAAAAACAGTGACTTCTAACAATCCAATATGATTATTATTTATGTTTTTATGTAAAACTCTGAAGGTATAAGGATTATTAAGCCGGAAAAATTACCAATGTGTATCCTGAATTAAACTGCATATTTTAGAGGTTATTTCATCTTTGTAAGTGATATAACATGGACACAATAAATTGTTCTATTAGTTACACGTGTTCTATTACAGAGTGTTTTAGAAAATTCTTTAACATCGGTTCTATTACTTTAAATGGCATGAAATTTATATGTATGAAACTAGAAGAATGGGTCTTCACGATGAACTACTTTTTATCCCGGAAACTAAGTAGGCTTTTAAATGATAAAATGTTAAAGTCGAGTGGTCTATTTTATGTGTTTAGATATCATTTAAAAATACTTAAACGGCTGAGAACTACAGGATTTAGTTGAATTTAACTCGCTTTAGGACTGTTTTAATTTATTATTTACTTTATATTGGATGACAGTGTTTAAAATCAGTGAAAAAGCATATAATGTGTACTGTGCCTATAGCAAGTTACTTCAGAATTGGATTAACAAACAACAGGTTAGAAAAATGTCTTTAAATGGTTTTAGAAAATTAATTATGTGGGTTTACTGTTATTTACATGCTCTTAGCACTTTTGACATGGTTTAATTTTACCGGAATTAATTCTGAACGTCTCGAAAATTTAGTCGATTTACCGGCTCCTGGTTTTTTCTGATATTTCATATTTTACTGACTGAACCTACTTGAAACCTATTAAAACTGAAAGATTAGATTATTTACTGCTTATTTATCTACTTTTTACATCCTGAAATTACTTAAAAGGCCTAAAATTGTTTATGTGAACTGTTTAGGAAAATGAGTGATCAAATTTCTTCATAATTAATTCTTGTGAGTATTAAATGCTTTAAAACTATCAGAAACCTGTTAATTATCCTACTAAACTGTCTCAGGTATTATTCTATTTACTTTTAGAACTTTAAACTGGTCAAATTTCATCACAATGTGATATCTTCATGCTACTTCAAATCTACTATTCAATCATCCTGTTTATTTCTTTAAAATACCTGTTAAACTCTATTTAAGTGTAAAGTTATGGTTATGGTAGGTCTAGGCCAGCATATTATTAGTTCTTTACACTCTTTACTGCATGAAAATCTCTCCTGAAATACCAAAATCTGTTATAAGCCAAACTTTAGGGTTAGATTTGATTTATATTGAAATTAACTATTTATCTCAGGAATAATGCTTAATGATCATGATAAAAGGTTTGTTTATGCAATATATTTTCTATTATTTATTATTCACTTCTTTTAAATCCGTTCAGAATATCTCTCTGACTAATGTTAGGATATGGTATTGAAAGTTTGCTTTTATGTGAAATAACCTATTTCCTGCTGAAATATCATGGCTTTATGACAATTTATAGTTTATTTATGTTGGTTATATGTTATTCATTCACTTTACTGTACTAGAAGTGTTGCCAACTCGGTTTAAACTTTGGTATCGTGTACTGAAGTTAACCTTAAACTTCGCCGGATTCTAACGAAATATTGAAAATAGAACGAGGGATACCTTACATGCCCCCTGAAGATTGAAGTCATTTTTGGAACAAAAACTGGCTGAACATCTTGAAGAGAAAATGAAAAACCCAAAAAGAAAGTTAAAATCCCCAAAAATTACTGAAAAACATCCCAAAAATTTGAAAAATTCCCAAAACTCAACTTATCCCTAAACCTTTGCGGTCGCTCTGTTCCTTCATTCATACCAAAATTATCACAAAAATATTGAACCGTTTACTCATTCATACTTCCAAATTATCATCAATATCAAAACATAGAAAAAGGCAAAATATCAAAGTCATAAATATACAAATATTATCAAAACCTCAAAAATTATCAAAGGTTCCACATATGGAACAGAACTTCAGTTCAAAACATGACAAAATTAATCAATATCAAATTGACATTTAAAGAACAACATATACACGAAAATCAATAGATCTTAAGTCTGAATATTCACAAAATTACAAAAAGAGGGAAAAATGTGTTTTATAAAAATCAGATATTGTACAAAAATAATAGTGTGTTTACAAAAATTATATGTGTATCACAGAAAACATAAGGCTTTGCCTATTCCTGTCCTTCGTTACTTGAACGTCTTTCTTATCTCTACCTTCACTCACACACTTTGCTCAAAAATGGGTTAAATGCCCAAGTCCTGTTCGGTCGCAGATCGTAGTGCTATAAGTTATATAAAACAAAAGGTCCCTATCACTGCTGAGAAATGTTCATGTCCCGGGTTCCTGTCACAGCAGTCGCCCCAGGGACCTCGGTCAGTCAGACAGTCTGCGAACAATCAAAACAAAACAAACGACCTGTGTGAGCAATACCATATGTTCCAACTTAATCTAAGCACAGAAGAAAACTTACAAACTAAACAGTAATAAAAAATAGTAAATTACATGAAAAATTAGATAGAGGAAACAGAAAATTCTACTCATGCCAAAATCCGAAGATAGGCAGGTTATAAGAAAAACAATGTCTATACATAATATGAAGTACACAAACAAACTACAATATTGAAGAAAAAAAAAAAAATTCTATCAGTCCCTGGACTGGCTTTACAAGATGGGACTGCTCTTAACACTAGGGAAAACATCGAAATATGAATCAGGATATCTAAGCTGTGAAACTAGATACTAGAATTATCCTCAAAATTCCAATCTTAAAACTAATAGGATCCCACAGAACACTATACAAATTGTAACTTACACACTAATGGAAACGCAGTTTCCTATCAGCAGTATACAGCTGCGACACAATTGGGGTAGTAGTGGCAACGATGTTGCGAGGAACCAGTACACTGGTTCATAGTGACAATCCTATAGGGAAATGTATATCATATCGCATCATATGATATAAATGGGTACCACTTGTAAGCCAATGTAGGTGTATATGTATTAGTGTAATGTAGTGTATGGAGTCTACCTCCTATAATCCTCATTTGCTATGCAAAGGGTCACAAAATTCAAAACCATATATGGTGTGAGGGATTAAATATAATAAATGTTGGGTTTCACTGTTACAAAGAGTAATGGAGTATATGTATGCCTCCTATCATCATAAACTTCTAGTAATTCTCGCAGCGCAAGGAACAATCATCTTGCCTTATCCAAGTCTTCCCAATGTTACATCTTATTAAAAACACAAGGGTAAATATCTACACAAACTAGTTCTCAGATCCATCTTCCACAATGAAAAACAAAACTAACATCTACGTCGAAATCTCACCTCAGAAAGTACAATACTTGCAAATAAATCAGTCATGTCAGCGCTAATCTCCTTAGAGTATGTTGATGTACTGTGTGTTCTATGTTTTCTTAATCCTAATTGTTTGTGTGAAAAACGACAGTGGCGCCTATGGGGTAAATGGGGGGGTGTCGTGCTGTTCGTGTACAGTCACTCTCAAAGTGTGGGGAATGGGGAAATGTGTCACGCCCATATATGAGATGTACCAGGTATGTCATTTAACAGGAAACTCCTAGAGCTCTGCTACGCCTGCGGAACTGAATCAACACAGGAACAGAGTCCTGACTATCCTACTGCACCTCCTTCACGTTCATGTACAAAATGAGGTCGCCCTGCGTGTTCCTCCAGCAACGTACTATAAGTAAGGTCATCTCCTCTCTGGGCCGATGCCTAAAATGCCATACTGCTCATAATAATAAGGTGGGATAATAATAGTAATGTGGGATAATAATAATGTGGGAAAATAATAATATTGTGGGATCCACAGGCAAGTCTTCGCTTCCTGGCCCAAGGGTAATAATAATAATAATGGGAATGGGTAGGAATGCCAATTATAATAATATGTAGGGATCCACAGGCAAGTCTTCGCTTCCTAGCCCAAGGGTAATAATAATAAGGTAGCATTCCTCCCTTTTTGGTACTTCTTCTCTTCCAGCCAACCCCCTCCTTTTTTGTAAACATAGAAACACCAGTATAATCTCCACCCCTTATTCAAAAAGAGGTTTCACTTCTTCATCATCACAAATAAATTCCCTTCCTTGACAGTCCTTCTCAGCATCTCTCAGCTTCATCTCCAATGTATCAAATCTCTCATCAAATCCAGCCTGGCAAATAACTTCCCTAGGTAGCTGGTTACTAAATAACATATGGATGTACACAAAAGAAAAAACAAGGTTGGGCAAAAGTTCAAGCTCCCATATAACCTTAAAAATTATTATCAGCTTCATGAAGAAGTCAACAAAACATATATGCAATATAGCAAAAGGGAAAGAATAAGCAAAATCTCTGGCAATATTAACTGTCTTATTATTTTGAATATAGTTGCCTACTTGTGCAAAATTTGAAAAAATGTCAACTGACATATACACCATAACATGACTTACTGCTTGTGAACCTCCCTGTATATCAAGGGCAAATATTTTAAGTTTTATGACATTCCTCCTTTCATCAAACAAATTTTTCTTCTTAGGTTGGCAAGGTTTCAAGTTTCTCTTAATTTTGGGTCCCCTCCCAAAACAAACAGCCTTCGAAATACTGCTCTTATCATGTGGGGGTAAGGGGTACAACCTGCACTTCATTTTGGTGCCCCTCCCAAAACAAACTGTTTCCAGAATAAATCTTTTCCTCCCAACCTTCCTGTGTTGAGAGCCCAATGAAAAAGTGGAATGTGAAATCATCTCCATTACAACTGTTGTTTGGGAACAATGCATTAAATGATCATCATTTTGGTTACTGGGTGGCTGGCCCTTGGAACATCTGGCATCCCCGCAGTGTATACTTTCCCAAAGAGGAAAAGAAATCAAAATGTCAGTCTCATGCTGACTTGAATAGTTTTGAAAAAGAATAGTGGCCATCATATGTTTTGGAATGTGCAAAATATTTGCTGGTTGTTTGGGAAGCAATGGCCAATTTTGGGTAGTAGAGGTAGGGAACATCTGGTTGTGGATTTTCAACTTTAGTTTGTCCACAAAGGTAGGCTTGTATCGCCGTGAAAGCTGCGTAGATTTGGAAAAATTATTTGAGCAAACAGCCTGTGGTATAGGATCAGCTGGATGTATATAATCAGTCTGATTTTCATCTTGTACAGTCGTGAAGTCAATTAAATCCTCACTATTCCCTAAGGTTTCAAATATGGGAATGTTATCCCCAAGAATATCAGAAATCAACTGTTCTGCTTTGGTGTTTACCAAATCAAAACAAATGTCCACTTCAGGTGAAGCCTGTGTTTCAAAATCAATAAGTGGAGTTGTAGTAGGTTTCTCCTCCTCTGAGGGCTGGGTTATATTGGTAGTTGGTGATGAATCTACTGTAGTTTCCAAAATATCTACTGTAGGTACTTCTGGCTGAAGTGTATTAACAGGTGTAGTGGGTGTAGGATCACGAGTATCGAAATTCTGATTGATCTTCTGGTTCCAACGATCTATCATAGCATTTTGTATGGAAAAATGTTGATCAAACATCTGTTTGATTTCCAGTCTAAAATTCTGATTCTCTTGACTCTGAGTGGTAAAATTCTGATTTGATTCTTGTCTATGTTGATCTATCTTAGCATTGATTCCTGTGTAAACTGGCGAAGGAGTGACTGTATATCCATAATAGGTATTGTGGGTGTGGGTTGTTCCACTTGAACCTGAACTAGCGTGGGTGCCACTGTTTGTGTATTCTCTTGATGCAAAGGCGCCTGTGATCTGGCTACTGTAACCGGGTTCCCATGTGCATCAAATCCTACTAGGAGGCTGCTATCAGAACTACTAAGCGAATGGTCCCCCGAATTCCTGCGTTCCCCATTAGCTAGTGGTAAATCTAGTCTTGGCACGCCTTGTACAGTATATTCTCTTCAGGTTAATAATCAGAATCAGTATCACTAACTTGTAGGATGTTTTCAGCCATATGGGCAAGCTGGAATTGACTGGGTTGCTGTTGGTCAGTTTGAAAGTCTTCCTGAACTGGAATAGTATCATTACTAGTATCAGGTGAAATATCTGGTGGGTTGTCAGAACCAAGATGCTGTGAATGGACAGCTGGAACATTTTGGTCAAGGGTCCCCTTAGTCTGTGAAGCAGGCTGAGGCATATTAGCTTCAATGGGTTGGTCTAGGTTGCGTAAGCTGCAAGATCTGGTGTTAATCGCATGGGGATTTGTAATAATTTCCTCACTAGTACTAGCCGTAGCTTCAGGAAAAACGTCATTGGAAGCCATAATGAATTTAATAATATTAAACAAGCAAAAAATTTTCTTAGATAGAAGGGACAAAAATCCAAAACTGAAGCTTAATGTTAATATCACTCTGCTATTTTCCACAATTGGCAAAAATAAATGCTGAGATACCAAGGAAAACACAAAAACCACAATCCCAAAACAAAAATGCATGAACAGAACCTCACAGCCAGAACAGCTGTTCACAAAATATTTCGAAGATGTTGGCACAATATACACAAAAATCCCAAATTCTCACAAAATGCACACACAAAATAATATAAGAATAATCTGGAAGTAAGCACACACAAACCTGAAAGAGAAATTACAAAGGATAGAGAAAAAAAATTTTTTTGTCGAAGTCGAAATGTAAACAACACAGCGATGCTAACACACGGTATAGATGTCAGCTGGCACTCTGTAAAGAATCGTTGACTTGGCAAAATTGCACATCTGTGGTTTGAAACTCTTTGGTTTGCCCACAGATGATTGTGGAAACGTAAACAGAATAAAAACACTGTCCCGCGGTAGACAAATTTACAAAAACATGGAAAATCTCGACGAGTGAAAAAGATAAACAATGCAGCGACAGTAGTGGACAGTAGCCAGTATCTATGGCACACACTCTGAAGTTAGCCACTGTATCTCAGTTAACTAAGATCGCTGATGTCTTAACAGCTGATTGTGATGTATCTCGAAGAAAAGTTGTACACAAAAAGAATCTGTACTTGTGCTGCAATGGTGTGTGTCGAGCAGCGGCATGCGGGTAATCCGCAATGTAGTCGTCACAGGAACAGTAGTAGATGTGTGAAGAGTTGTGGCAGCATCCCTGGTGGGTGAAGAGACGCGGTTGTTGTCGCCCTCTCCGTCTAGTAGTGGACAGCAACCGGTAGAGGCCCACGAAGAAATCTGCGATGAACGTTGAAGAACCTCCCGTCCTGGCAGTAGGTGATGCATCTTGATGTGGTGTCGGTGGTTGAGGAGGCGGGAAGTTTGGCGAAAATATCAAAAAATGGCACTGGATGTCGAAATGCACTGTGCGGTCTGCTTCTGAATCACTGCTCGACTTGAGCACGTGTCACTACGATCCCCATGTCAGGGGTAAAGATTTCGCAGTAGGCATACTACGAAGGAAAAACTTGCAGAAATTAAAGTTCAGTCATCTCGGTGAAAATAAAAAAACTTCAAGTCGTTCGGCGAAAACATAGTTTCCCGAAACAGAGCAAAGAGCAAAGCCCCCATGAATGAAAAGTAAAACTTAGAAAGTCATAGCTTAGTATTATTGTCACGGTCGCCATGTCAGGGAGAAATCGGATATTGGGGTTGGGTTATCGGCTTCATCACCTGAACTAGTCGTCTTCCAAAATTATTCTAAGTCCTGAAAAGTTCGTTTACCGTGTTGAACCAATGGTATGCTAACTGTTAAGATTGACCACAGTCGCCACTTACAGATTTAACCTCCTGTAAGAAAGGTGCTAATGTAGAAATAAAAATCAAAAGTCAAATAACAGCCGTATATTCTTGAAAAATTCACATTTGGTATAAAGGTTTACAGTTAGCAAAGGCAATCGGATTAAATCGTTCACCAAAGATCACAGATTGAGAGACAGAGCAAAACCGCACTAAAAACCCCAAGAATGAATTTGAAAATTAAAGTCACATTGCCAAAACTATTTGTCTGATGTTAACGTTGTCGAATTTCCAACATGGCTGCGGTCGAGCGTGGCTGTTGAACAAAGTGCCAAACTCCCCCCCCCCCCTCCTACTCCAACCACTACTCCACACGACCTCTCTCTTACAAGTTTGAAGAAAGACTGATTCACCGAGCCTGTCCACATTCGCACCCTCGAGCCTATATAGTCTTGACTCACGTGATGCCGTACCACCGCTGTGCGCATGCTCTCTGCTAAACATTCCTTTATGTTTAATTTAATAACTTCTTTATTATATGTTTAATTTAAACTCGGGAAACGGAAAAATTATGCGAGTTTATGGTTACTGTGTTTTGTGTCAGAATATAGCTTTAATTGTACCTCTCCGAAGATTACGAAATATGGTAGTCTCTAAAGTCTTTTAACGTTATTTCATCATCGCCAGATTTTAGAACATTTTTTAAATCGGTTTTAATTACCAACATGAGAATGGGCTCAAATTGTGGGTCTTGATTTTAGCCTCTCAGAAAAGTAAAATTTATTTAAATCGGTTATGAGGTTATTGAGTTATTGAAAAAAAACAGTGACTTCTAACAATCCAACATGATTATTATTTATGTTTTTATGTAAAACTCTGAAGGTATAAGGATTATTAAGCTGGAAAAATTACCAATGTGTAGCCTGAATTAAACTGTATATTTTAGAGGTTATTTCATCTTTGTAAGTGATATAACATGGACACAATAAATTGTTCTATTAGTTACACGTGTTCTATTACAGAGTGTTTTAGAAAATTCTTTAACATCGGTTCTATTACTTTAAATGGCATGAAATTTATATGTATGAAACTAGAAGAATGGGTCTTCACGATGAACTACTTTTTATCCCGGAAACTAAGTAGGATTTTAAATGATAAAATGTTGAAGTCGAGTGGTCTATTTTATGTGTTTAGATATCATTTAAAAATACTTAAACGTCTGAGAACTACAGGATTTAGTTGAATTTAACTCTCTTTAGGACTGTTTTAATTTATTATTTACTTTATATTGGATGACAGTGTTTAAAATCAGTGAAAAAGCATATAATGTGTACTGTGCCTATAGCAAGTTACTTCAGAATTGGATTAACAAACAACAGGTTAGAAAAATGTCTTTAAATGATTTTAGAAAATTAATTATGTGGGTTTACTGTTATTTACATGCTCTTAGCGCTTTTGACATGGTTTAATTTTACCGGAATTAATTCTGAACGTCTCGAAAATCTAGTCGATTTACCGGCTCCCGGTTTTTTCTGATATTTCATATTTTACTGACTGAACCTACTTGAAACCTATTAAAACTGAAAGATTAGATTATTTACTGCTTATTTATCTACTTTTTACATCCTGAAATTACTTAAAAGGCCTAAAATTGTTTATGTGAACTGTTTAGGAAAATGAGTGATCAAATTTCTTCATAATTACTTCTTGTGAGTATTAAATGCTTTAAAACTATCAGAAACCTGTTAATTATCCTACTAAACTGTCTCAGGCATTATTCTATTTACTTTTAGAACTTTAAACTGGTCAAATTTCATCACAATGTGATATCTTCATGCTAGTTCAAATCTACTATTCAATCATCCTGTTTATTTCTTTAAAATACCTGTTAAACTCTATTTAAGTGTAAAGTTATGGTTATGGTAGGTCTAGGCCTGCATATTATTAGTTCTTTACACTCTTTACTGCATGAAAATCTCTCCTGAAATACCAAAATCTGGTATATGCCAAACTTTAGGGTTAGATTTGATTTATATTGAAATTAACTATTTATCTCAGGAATAATGCTTAATGATCATGATAAAAGGTTTGTTTATGCAATATATTTTCTATTATTTATTATTCACTTCTTTTAAATCCGTTCAGAATATCTCTCTGACTAATGTTAGGATATGGTATTGAAAGTTTGCTTTTATGTGAAATAACCTATTTCCTGCTGAAATATCATGGCTTTATGACAATTTATAGTTTATTTATGTTGGTTATATGTTATTTATTCACTTTACTGTACTAGAAGTGTTGCTAACTCAGTTTAAACTGTGGTATCGTGTACTGAAGTTAACCTTAAACTTGGGCGGATTCTAACAAAATATTGAAAATAGAACGAGGGATACCTTACAATCATTACTCTTGTAACCTCTTTGCAACTCGTCAGGGTAAAGTTGAGCCAATTGTGGAGTGGGCCGCGAGAATTTACAAACTTGCACACGAGTTTAGAAATGCAGTAGCCAAAGAAATTCCTGAAGAAGACATAAAATAGAGTTTTACATTGGTGGATCACCTGGTGCACATTACGTTCATACAAAGCTTAAATAATGACAGAATTCAGACAATAATTAAATCACGGGGTTCCACTGTTTCCTTACCAATCGCCGTTGAATTGGCATTAATGGAAGAAAGTTCCTTTTTATTATAGATGGAAAAAATCTGTTATAGGGTGTTCAGCTAAGCACACCACACAGAGTTGTGCCATTAAGAAGTGCTATTTTTGCAATAGACAAGACCAAATCAGTAAAGAATATAGCAACCAACCCATTTGTCAAAATGCCATCTAAAAGGTCACCTTGCCACAGAATGTACCGCACGTACACAGTTCAGAAGAATTAGGTATGTCACATGTAACTATTGTCATCAAAGGGGCATGTTATTTCAGAATTTAGAATAAAGAAAGCATTCTGCTACAAATGCAATAAGCTAAGGCAGCGGTTCCCAAACTATGGGTTGTGACCCACTAGTGGGTCATGGCATGTGTTTTGGTGGCTCGCGGAACAATCAAGGTTTTAGCCACAAAAATATAATATATCTTTTATTTCATCTATTTCCTGCTCCCAGTCTCCCATATTTTCATACATTTGGGTGCAGTCAACTTTATGAGGTGATGGTCTATGCAGCCGCTTCCCCGTCTATAATATGTTTTTTGTACAAGGGTGAGTCAAATGAAAACCTTAAATATGAAATTAAAAAAAATCGAAATTTCGCGCCGTTATCCTGTAAGTTGGTAAGCATGCTACAAGCAGCGTGCAGAATGGCCTGTAGGTGGCAGCATAGTGCAGATGCACAAATACCTTCGCAGTATCAGTATAAAGTTGGCTGCCCCTCTTGAGAATTGCACCAGGGAAGAACAGCATTCTGTTATTCGGTTTTTGAGTAGTCAAGGTGTGAAACCTATTGAAAATCATCGAAGAATGAAGTTTCAATACGGTGATGCATCTTTGTCACAGCAGCAAGTCTATGAATGGAGTAGGAAGTTCGCAAATGGTGTGACTTCAGTGGAAGGTGCTCCTCGTCCAGGTCAGGCACAACGAGTTGTGACTCCACAGAACATTGCAGCAGTTGAAGTCATAGTGATGGAAAACTGCCGAGTGATACTGAATGATATTGCAGCATGTTTAAAGATTAGTCATGGTTCAGCACACCACATTGTGCATGTTGTGCTCCAGTTTCACAAAGTATCTGCAAGATGGGTGCCACAGCAGCTGACTCCTGAAATGAGAGAACGGCGTGTTGATGCTTGTGAAGAACTTCTTCGGCTCTTTGAATGAGAAGGTGATGGCTTCCTTGCAAGAATCGTTATTGGGGACGAAACCTGGGTTCACTTCCACTAACTGGAAACGAAGAGAGCGAGCAAGGAACGGCGCCATTCCTCATCGCCAAAACCAAAGAAGTTTCGAACAGAACCATCAGCAGGGAAGTTTATGCTGACTCTCTTTTGGAACAAAAGAGGCGTCATTTTGGAGCATTACATGCCTAGAGGGACCACTGTCATCAGTGCATCATACACAGATCTCCTAAAAAATCATCTTCAGCCTTCAATCAAATCAAAGCGAGGTGGATTGCTGTCATCAGGTGTCCTTTTGCAACATGACAATGCAAGGCCCCACACTGCCCATACAACAGTTGCAACAATCACATTTTGAGGCCTAGATACGCTCGTGAAAGAAGGCATACCGTTGCCCCCTTGCGCTGCCTCACTCCTTACATCTGAAGATTATGCTATTTATAAGATTTTGTACCAGCACATGGAAAATATTGCCGCCACAATCTAAATCAATTGTAAATAACATGATATTATTATTAGTATATTATTGATGTTATTCTTCAAAGTCAAGTTGCTAATTGCATGATATTAGTATTGTTATTCCAGAGATGTTAATCTGTAATTAAAGTGGTTATATGGTTGCATGCCCAAATGCCAATAATAATAATAAAAAAAAGTGATTTGCCAAAGCATTTTTGTGTATTAAAGAAATTTGAGCATTTATGTCCAGGAGGAATAGAATTTCACCATTGTTTACTTGTTCATAGTTAATCTTAATGAAAATCATTCTCATGTCCACAGGCTACAGTATGTATTTTACAATATTGACGAGCATAAGAGGGCTCATTTCTCATCCACTTCGGTCGTTTCCCGAACCTCTGTTTACTTTTTGTGTTGTGTCATAGTTGGGACAATGTGATGCATAATGCCCTAGCTCAGCGGTTCCCAACCTTTATTGGTTCATGACTGATTTTTAAGTAAACAATTTTTTCTCGACCCACCTAATACGAGAGTCTATCTAATATCAGAATGGGAACTGTTGTATGACCTCAATACGCTGTCGACTATCCTATCTTACGAAAAGGCAAATTTTCGTACAAAGGATATACTATCAACAAAAACAAGAATTGATAATACGAGGGTGAGTCAAATGAAAACCTTAAATATTTTTTTAAATATTATTTGCTGTGCAGAAGTGGTACAAAGCTGTATCACTTTTCAACATAATCTTCCCCACGCTCAATGCAAGTCCTCCAGCGCTTACAAAGTGCATAAATTCCTTTAGAAAAAAATTCTTTTGGTAGTCCACACAACCACTCACGCACTGCATGGCATACCTCTTCATCAGAACGGAACTTCTTTCCTCCCATTGCTTCTTTGAGTGGTCCAAACATATGGAAATCACTTGGGGCAAGGTCTGGTGAGTATGGTGGATGAGGAAGATCAATCTCCATCTTCTTCTGTCGGCACCCAAATAGCAGATGGTTTATATCTTGAATTTCGCCACAGGGACAGTTGGGAGAGTCTATAATGTGTAGTCTATGAAGGTGTTTCTTGAAACAACAGTGGTTGAATTTTAGTCTAGCAATACAGGTCCTGAATCTCTGAGAACATTTGTGTACCTCATATCATTGAAGTGAGGGTATCTGTGGGTGAATGCACTCATAGTGTTGGCCTTTAGTCAAAAGTGTGATTTTCCATTCCGTGTTCCACTTTAGTTTTATGGAGTTTTTGATCTGACCAACTGCGTCAGGAACAGGAATCATTTTATTGTGTGTTGCACCTCTGTGAGCAACTTGCTTGCTGCCATCTCGTTACTTAAAAGATTGCAGTGTACTTTGACCCATTTAAATTTCACTGTTTTGTTTGAGCATCTTAACTCTAGAACCACGCTTATGATATCATATACTCTAGGGTCATTGTGCCATTGCCTGTGATGGTTTTTTAGTAGAGATGGTGCTGATCTTTATTCGGATAAAATTATGAAGTTTTTAAAGTGAGAAGTCTTAGCATGTTTAAGTGCTTCCAAGATGCCCGTCAGCTCTGTAGTCATGATAGAAGCCTCCGCTGGTAACTTGAAGACCCCCTTGTCTCCAGATTTTGTTGTCTAAAAGGCGCATCTGGAAGCATCAGAAAATTTGGAGCCATCCGTGTATATTTGTACCATATGGGCTCAGTTATGGAGATACTGATGTCTATATGTACCTCCAAGTTTTTGATGGAGTCCCAATACGAGCCTCAAAGGAAGCAGTTTTTTAAGTGTGGTGCATTCTGCCTCGTAGGTTATAGCTTGATTCAAATTCATGCAAAGAAAACTGTAGTATCAAGGGAATTATGTCACACACAGTAGAACAAAAGGAACGGTAGTTTTCAGATATAGTTAAGGAAGGGTTAGTTGGGAGAGCTCTTTTAAATCTTTTAATCAAACAGGGAGCCTTAATTAATTATGAAAACATGTCTGTATGTGTCAGTTGTCATTCTATTCCAATACTCACAGAGCCAGAAAATGTTGGTGAACATAGTGAGCAGGCTATAATAGTCTCAAAGGGGTCAGGGATTCACTACAAAAATGCTCTCAAATACAGGGAAACCTAAACACTGAGGTACCGCATAAAAATTCTCATAGAAGGCGAGGAAATAATGTTAACAGAATAAATAGGAGTGGGAATAAAAAACAAGAATAATGTTCAAAACAGTAATGAATCCCCTACACAACCCATACAGAGTCAATAGCAGGAACATAAACAAACCCAAACACAACATGTAGAAGTTTCTAATCGGAGAGATGCTAGTAATTCCAGTCGCCATAAGTGTAATTCCCATCAGCTGAGCAGCAGTTGTCAAAAGGCAAAAGAAATTGTATGTCTTCTAGATGATTATACAGTAAAGTTGGGGCCAAGAGAAGAGCGTATTTTACATGTTCAGGTTCAATGCCAAAATTGTGCAGAAGCTACTATTAACAAACAATAAATTATTGAAGGTGTTTTCATTCCTGAATCATTGGTCAAAATAGACAATGGTACTTGTATTTTATCTATGTTAAATACAAGGGAGTACAGTGTTGAATTTTATTGTGGAGTTTTAGCAGTATAACCATATTGCGCAGAGCGAGATTTGACGTCAGTGTCACATGGTCATCCAGCTGACAGACGGGCCGCCATTAGAGTTTTAGAAAGTAAACAAAAGTCTACCACATGCAACCAATACAAAGGAAAACACGCACCTGTTTATCAATGGAAAATTTGAGGGTAGATCATTTAAATGAAGAAGAAAAGCAATCCATTCCAGAAATTTATTTATAGAGCAATGTTATATTCCATCTTCCAGGAGACAAGTTGAAACACACCAACACAATCACAAATGAAATTAATTTAAAACAAGAAGTGCAAGGTACAGTCATCAATCAGAGATCATATTGGATTCTAGATACTGTGATCCCATTTTACAGAAAGAAATTTATCAAATGCTTGAGAATGAGATCATTGTTCCATCGACTAGCACTTTTTCCATTACTTGTATTACCCAAGAAACCAGATGCCAGTGGTCAACAGCATTACAGAATTGTGGTAGACTTTTGTAAATTAAATGAAATCACTGCAGGAACCATTTTTCTGCTTCCACAAACTTCAGAAATTCTTGATTCATTAGGGTAGGCAAAAAACTTTTCTACCTTAGAATTAGCTCAAGGTTATCACCAAAGTTTGATTAAAGAATCTGATCAACCATTAACAGCATTCAGTATAAGCCAAGGTCACTACATGTTATGAAAAATGGCCATGAGTTTAGCTTCCTGACTGGCTTCATTCCAAAGATTTATGATTGTAGTTTTCAGTGGAATACAAAGCGACAGATGTTTTGTTTATTTAGATGATATCATCTGTTTTGGTCCAAATGGAGTCACACAGTGAGAGGCTAAGAGACATTTTTGATAGATTAAGAACACACAACCTTCGTCTACAGCCAAATAAATGTGAATTCTTACAAAAAGAAATTTCTTATCTCGGACACATGTTGATAGAACCACAGAAAATTGAAAAAGCTCAAAATTACCCAACTCCTCAAACTACAAAACCATTAAAAACATTCCTAGGTTTTGTTAGTTATTATCATCGTTTCATAGAGAACTATAGCTAAACCATTGTATGAATTATTGAAATGTTCCATATGAGTGGAGTCCAAAAACTGACAATGCTTTTCAAATTCTCAAGGACAGGTTGACTTCAGCACCTATTTTAGCTTATCCTGATCCTAGTCTTCGATATATTATTTGCACTGACACATCCCAGTATGCAATCGGAGGGATGCTTTCCCAGGGACAATTAGGATCAGATAAACTAGTACCATGTATTTCCAAACTTTAATTAAAGTATAAATCAATTATTCAGTTTCCACAAAAGAGGCATTAGCTTTGACATGGACAGTAAAGCAATATAGACCTTTCATCTTTGGCAGACATTTCACAATTTGCACCTTCTTTGGATCTTCAGTGTTAAAGATTCACCTTCCAGATTACTGAGATTTCTGTTAAAACTTGTAGAATATAATTACACAATTGTTTATTGTAAGGGGAAATACAATATAGTCATAGGTGCACTTAGCAGAATTATGGAAATAAGGGAAGTACAAGAGTCCACCCAACCAGACCCTGTCACAGATGAACCCATGAAAAGAAACACCAACATCCACAGCTGATGCACAGATTCAAACGAACGAAGGGGATTTTTCAACATTAAATTAAGAAGAGAAACGAGCCATACTTAGGGAATACCATGATATCCTTTATCTGGTCACCAAGGTATAGCCAAAACTTATGAGCAAATTAGGGGATATGTTCAGTGGCCAGGAATGAAGTCATACATATAAAATTCGGCTAAGCAACGTGATAGTTGTCAGAAAAACAAATACACGGTGCCACATATAAAAATGCCTTTAGAACTCACAAAGACACTCAAGCATGTATTTGAACATTGTGCTACAGATATTGTTGGCCCGTTTCCTTTAAGCAATAATGGGAACAAATATATATTACAATTCCAAGATGAATTGACAAAGTTCATCACAGCCATTTCGATATCCAGACAAGATGCGGATACAATGGTTCGAGCATTTGTATTAGAAGTAATCTTACGCTTCAGGTCACATTATGTTTTGTTTACTTCATCAGCGAAATGTTGCAACAGGTATGTAAACTACTAAAGATCGATAAGATCCAAACCACGGCTTATCATTCCCTGAGTAACTTCATTGAACGAGCACATCGTAGTCTTATAGAATACTTAAGACAGCATATTGATAAGAATCAGAACACGTGGGATAATTAGCTACCTTATTTTGTTGTTGTATATAACACTAGCATTCATAATGCCACAGGATAAACGCCACACGAGTTAATATTCTGTAGAATCCCAAACATACCAGGAATACTGCAGATTGATCCAAAAGAGATTCAACACTCTTATGATGAGTAAGCTGAAGAATTAAAAGCCATCCTACAGACCCTACACAAACAGGCTAGAGAAATAAACCAAGGACTTAAAGAAAAAAAATAAAGAATATTATGATAAGACACAAATTCCATGAGACTTTAAGATTGGGACTAAGGTTTTGTTAAAAGATGAATCTGTTCGAAGAGGTAGATCACAAAAATTTGACAGTAGTTATAGAGGACCATTTTTTGTGATTGGGAAATAAGGTGTAGTTGTAACAATTCAGTCAGGATGGTATAAATGACTCACAGTGCATGCAAATTGATTAAAGCCATACCATTGAATAAATTTGAATAATGTTAAGGAAAGAAGTCAGCCAGTAGTTAAAACACATCATAAAATACAATTAAAGTAGGTTATGGTTGTAAGCACCTTAGAATTTTGTTAAATTTCACTTTTCTTGGCTATAAGGCTTAGGGGAGGGGGTGAGCCTTCCAGAAATTGTAACTACAGCATATGGGAGGAACGATTCATATAAAAGCTGATACTGCAGATCATTTCAAAGTAGAAAGTGTTTCAAAGGCAGAAACACAATCAAACGTATAATAATAGCCTTAAATAAACAGTTAATAATAGTAAATTGCTTGTAAATTTACATAAATCAGTGAAATCCTCAGTTAGTCAACTTGTAAACAATCAATTTTAGTTACGTGACCATATCACTATTTTGCAATACTTTTCGGTGCAGTAAAGTATTTTTGTAATAATAATAAAATACTAAAAGCTAATAGTTTAAGGCCGTATAAATAAATAAAGCAATTTTAAAACTTCGTTGAACATACTTGCATTGTTAACACACCATTAATAACACGTTTTCAGTAATTTCTGGAGCTAACAAGTAAATTTTAAGTAATAATAGAGAACACTGCATAACATATAAACTGAGCGTGGTGGTGTAACGGATAGCGTGCTAGCCTCGCGTTCGTGAGGTAGGCGGTTCGAATCCCCATCCGGGCATCCAGATTTGGGTTTTCCATGGTTTCCCAAATCACTCCAGGCAAATGCCGGGATGCTTCCTTAAAAAGGCCATGGCCAAATTCCTTCCCATTCCCTGCCCCCATCCATTCCCGTCTCTAAAGACCTCGTTGTTGAGAGACATAAAGCAGTTAAAAAAAAAAAACATATAAAAGTTTTAAAACATTCCACATAGTTTAATAAACACTAAATCACTTTCAAACAAAATTACACCATGAAGGAAAACATGGCAAAAGTACATTGTGAACCTCCAAGACTATCTCTGTAAACAAAATCACTTTTAAAATAAATAATAAAATTTATTCTCTCGATATGAACCGTAAATAAGAAAGTATTAGTTTTGCACAATGGCAAGTTGCATCACACATCACCTCAAATTTCGAAGGTCAATAACTTTTAAAGTACTTAACGTATCAAAATTCTAAATAGCTCCTCGGAAACTGCAGAAATGATGGTACAATCTGATAAGGGTTTAAATAAAATATTCTAAATTTTTTTACATAGTTAAAACAATAGACTGGAAGTAGAGAAACTAGTCAAAATAACAGTACCATTTTTCTAACTCAATTAAAGTTATTTGGAGAAACTTTAGAGCCATAATCCCCATAACAAGAAATATTCCTGAGGAGTCACTCTATACACTGTGAATTTTCGAGGGCTCTCCGTTATAATATTTTCATTTAACCCTTTTTAACGTGCATGGTTAAGGTGCTAATCTACAAAAGAGCTTGCAGGCCTGACATCTTGGTCTTTTGTCGGGGAAGCGTTGATGTGTTAAGACGTATCGTTTAGAACCTCGTGGTTAGGCGCTAGGCCTGATGGGTAGCAGAACCAGGAAATGAGAATGTACGGCATGGAATGACAGCCATAATGGATTCTGAGCGGTGGCGCGCATGTGAACATACATGATATAACTTTAAAATTTTCTGCTTGGTGTTCATTTGGTCTGTTCTGGCTTCATAATCTGTAATTTTTGTGTGAAGAATAGTCTGATTGCCTATACCAACTGTAATATGTGAATTTTAGTGAACTTTGGGGAATATAATAACTTTATTATTTGGTAAACACAACGCTCATGGGTGTTCTGTTTGTAAACACAGAACACGTGGCAGGAGGACATGGGCTCTCCCACACAGTGCAATAAACTCGGGAATTTATGATGGCTACTGTGCTGTCTCTAGCGCTAGGCCGCCACCGTAACCTTGCCACTCGTGCATTGATAAGGCCAGCTGTGGACCCTGCCCACACATGCTGAGGCTTTCAATACACTCACGCGGAGCTCTTTAAATCAACGCCTGAGCACAGTTGATTGTAACAATATGATGTACAGTTTCGCATCTATTATTAGAATTATGCACTTTGTTTTAGAAATGTCAACAGTAGACCTTACGAAGTTTTAATTTTGCTTTTCAGATGAAACTACTGTACAGCCATTTGTCAATACTTCACACCAGCCTAGCTATACAAGATTTTGTGATTGAAAAGTTCAGTTCATCTCCAGGATTATACTTTGACTACATAACCAGTGCACAAATCTTCACATTAATTTGAAAAATTGTAACATATGTGAATATAAAGGAATTAGAAGATGCTTGTGAAAATTTGGAAGATTATGCATGTTGATCTATTGCTTTTTGCAAAATTAATCAAACTGAATGTAACAACACATAAAGTTGATGAGATCTCTCAAGAAATACTCTGGCATATTAACAAATTAAAACAGTCTCAAAATTTAATTGGACAGATTTCGAAATGCGACTCACCTAGAAAAACGAGCTATTTTCGAATTGATAGGCCAATTTTCTAAACTTTTATTTGGGACCCTTTGTAGATGCAGAATACTATAGATCTATGATAGATATCCTTGGAAAGAAACAACGTACTCAATTGTCCAAAGAACAGCAAACTGTAGTTATGAAATCTTTGACTGAAATAAATTATACCTTGTCCAGTGTGAACCGAAAACAATATGTTTTGGCTCCAGGTATGAAAAGATACAAAATTTTGTACAAGAATTTTCAAATCATACTGATCCTTCCATTCGAAAATTAGCAATTATGACTTTAACAAATGAACACTTTATAAGATATTTATCTGTTATTTTTGAATTGCAAAGATAGTATGATTTAGTTACCTCAGCCATGTATACTCACAGTATGGATTTCTACAACCTCTTATCAGTAATCCATCACAAGTTGTTAGTTATCTAAATTTAATCAGAGATGATATCAAAGATAAACGATTTCCTGTACCACTTACAGAAGAAAACGTCAATCTCTTGTTAAAAATGGTAGATCTGGACGTATTCCTATCTAAGCATATCTTCAGTTACGTCCTGACTGTCGCTCTCACAAATAACAATCAATTTAACATTTACAGAACTCTCCCAATGCCAGTTGCAGTTGGTAATAATTATTTGTTCATCTTGCCAGAAAAAGATACTTTGATTATTGACGATTCTCGCAGATTGTATGCTTAAGTAAATAATAATGACCTAAAATGTAAGCAGTTAACATCTGAGCTTAGTATTTGTAAACAAAATTTTGTACTATCAGCTTTCTATGAAAATGCTGTACGTGAAGTCAAATTATTACATCCAGTCAGAACACTCCCCAGTGATTATACAAGAAAATTAATCTCTTTAAATGAAAGTTTGTTTACTAAGCTAAATAATAATGAATGGTTATTTGTCGCTCCTAAAGAGGAAGGCATTACAATTTTAAGTGGTGGAAAATCAGCCAACTGATGCAATTTTCCTAGGAACTGGTAAATTAAGATTTATTCAGAGATGTCGTGGATATGGATAAGATATCTTAATCAAATCACAGCAAGTGATAAGAACGAATGTTTCATGTCCAGATATTGTACCTGATCTGAATTTAGAAGTTGATTGTTGTATCATAAACAAAGAAAAATGTAATATTTCAGAATTAAATTTAAATTTACTAATGGAAAATATTGTCAAAAATCTTGATTATTTACGAGTTTCAGGATTCAAAATTGATCAAAAAGAGAGAGATGCATTTACAAATTATTCTTTGTATTTTTGTGCAACTACTTCCTTAACAAGCAATTACATTTTACTTGGCATCGCAATTACACTTTCTTGTAACACTATGAGGGCAAGAAAAATAAAGTAAAATTATCTATTTGAATATAATACAAGCACAAATATAGTCAATGCAGTTATACATTTGAAGTTTCCTCGTCAGCCTAGCAGCTCTGTGGTGGTAATCAGTGGAACTAACACTTCGGACATTATCGAGACTCGCCGAAGATTACCGAGTTATTGAGTTGAGGTCTCCAGGCTCAAAGCATTTTACCAATAAACCTTCATGTATGTTGCCACATATATCTGGGACCGTTTTCAAGTAAGATTACATAGTATATATTTTCGTCGTTTATGAGGCATATAACTCTCTAATTTTTTTTATTTTTCTAAATGAAGCGCTAAAACATCTTTCCTGATAGCGATAGTTATTTTGATCGCCGAAATATTGTGTGCAAACTCCATCGTTAACTCGTCACCTGAGAACATTAAATTGTCACACTATTCGATCTTGTCATATGTTTGTGTATTTCTAATCTTTTGCATCACAATATTTTGAATATGTAGACATTGTAGCTGTTTACGAAATTTTTTAAAATGTTTTTGACATAATACTGTAGGTGAATGATGTAATGAAATTTGTGTAAGAACCACAATTGTGAATCAATCAACTGATACAGAACTACCTTGTAAAAGAGGTCGTCGACCTAGTTGTAGTAATAATGACATAAACAATGAACTTAATGATGAGATTTGTAGTCTTCGAAAGACCTACAGCTCACAGACATTCCAATGATCCTGACCAGGTGTTGGGTATCTCTAGTTTTGATCAGACATAAATATTTTGATAATTTCATATCTTTATTGCTTTTAAATGTGTATTTAGTAAATGTAACGTTGAATTGAATTTAGTCGTTATAGGAATTGCATCATAGTAACTAAACATTGTAATCAGTGGAATTAGGAATATGTAATCAATATGATTAGTTCAAATGTCCAATCATTTTGAAGGAATTTCACGTAGTTAAAAATTCCAGTAAAAGTCAATAGTGTATTCAGTATTTGTTTAAGCTCATCTGAGTGCATATTTTTGCAGACCACCAGGTAAGAGTCTCACTGAAGGCAGAAGCCCAGGATTTGACTCTTCCCAAAGGGGAGAAGTGTGTTATACTGAGGGATTTTAAGCTTCAAAAACATAGTATATTCAGTCCAAGTATTTTCTCATGCCTTGCACGCAGATAACTTAATTCTTTTAAACACAGCAAAGTTTCAAGGCTAGCAGAAGTACTTCCTGTGTGAAACCAGACTCTCACCCTACCAGCTCTAAAGCACTTAGTAAGGTTTAATCCACCAATTAAGGGGTGGTATGTGATCCTTCCCCCCCCCCCCCACCACTCCATACTTACAGCCCAGGAGCTCACTCCTGAACTGACATTCGAGAGAGTCCTGCTCTGCCATCATTACTGAAAGGAATGCAGAATTCAGAGAACTAAAGCATTATTCACCCCTCTGCTGGCTTAGGAAAGATACTCTGTGTGACGAGATTTTATTAGAAATGTTATTGATTTGCATTAGAGCCATTTTCTGTGCATTATTTCCAGTTATTTCATTTGATTGTCCATATTTATATTCAGTGAATTTATTAAAGGCACTTAATCTTTCCACTACTATTTCAATTGCTATCAATGATTCCCTACTCATTACTAGCTATAAGTAATAGTAGGAATGTAATATCTTTGATCACATGATCACATATCTGTGGTAAAACTAATTAGGGAGTGATTGATCAGAGACGAGGTCAAAGTTCTGTGATATTCAACCGCTCGGACGCTATATTTTTCATGGTTCCTTCTTAACAATGGCCATATATCATAAGACATGTTGAAAGCAGTCATTGACAACTTGGGTGTCTTATTATCTATATTAATACATGCAGAGGTTAATATTAAGATGATACCAGCAATATGTCTGGAAGCTACAGTGGTCTACACGTAAGAAAGAACCTTTGGTTGGAAGTGAGGCAGCATGACTGCTATCACAAATATCTACTTTAGAGGCATCCGTTATGTCCATAATGGGTCTCCATTTTGAAGCAATTTAATTTAGTATCAGAAATGCTGCCAGACATACATATTGACCTGCAGTCTTTGTAAGCCTCTATGTATCATTAATTTTATATATTGAGAGAAAATAAATTCTTTAAAAATGTATGAAGAGACTGGCTGGAGTAAACCTCAGTTAAACTCTCGAAAATGCTCCATAGAAAGAAAACTTAGTTGTGATGATTGTGAGGAGTAGGAAGTGTTATTGCAATCTAGTGAATATTTTTGAGTGCACACATTTCTCTTAATTTTTGTTTAGCTTTTAAGTGAGCTATAAAGGCAAAAAGGTAATTTATTACAGTATTAATAAGTTTTATTTGCTTTTGATAATTGAGAAAAAGGAGGAGGAGTTGTGCCAAAGAACTACAACTGCTCTATCCAGAAGACCTTGCAGACAGCCTGCAAGATGAATTGTTTTTCAAATATTATATGAAATAAAAAAGTTAAAAAAAAAACAAAGTTTGAGATAATTGGCAATTTTGAACAGAGAAAACAAGCTGAAAGAGGTATTTCTGTACATTGATATTAAATTGTGTATATTCACCTGTACAGAAGTGACGAGTTGCAACCAAAGAACTTCTTGCAGACAACTTTTTTAAAAACTCAATATTCTTACACTGACTTCTCAGTATATATATATTTTCTCTCATGTGCTTTGTCACAGATCATTTTAACCTGTTTACTTCTAATTCACAGGTACACAATTTCTATACAAGAAACAGAAATAACTTGCACAAAACACAAACATCTCTGTCATTAGTACAAAGAGGAGTTAATTATTCTGGTATACATCTGTTTTAATAAACTTCCCAAGAGTATAAAACAGTGTGCAGATAATAAAGATATATTTAAAGAAAAACTGAGAGATTATCTTATTGGCAACTCCTTCTACTTCATCCAAGAATTTGAACAAAATAATTAATTGTATTCAATATGACGTTCGCAAACTCCAGTTGTAAAAATTAATGTTTATTTTTATTCTCTTAATTTGTCTTTGTAATATATAATTGTTTTTACTATGATTATGACTGAAATTGTATGTATGTGTATTAACCATGACATGTTTCACATCCCAGAGGTCCTTCCTCAGCAGGGATCCATGATAAATAAACAAATAATAAAATAAACAAATGCTGATTGATCATTTTCCATGCTATGATGAATTAAAAATTACATGTGCTCTCGAATAAGCAAAGAACACTTAAATAACATAGGGGCCAATTTGACAATAGCATTGAGCTATGATGATGCTATTGAAGGTTTTTTCAACTGTTTAGCAAATCACAAGCAGTTATTGTAATATGATATGTTTAGAAAATTAATTTTATTTTACTAATTTTTTTCACTTTTCTCAAAAAGGGGCAAATAATAATGTTTTGAACATTTTTGAGTACTGAAATCTCAAAATAATATTTATCATGAAATTTTCATAATTGTTTTGCAAATATTAAATGGGCATTTTAAAAAAAGATTACACGTTTTTGTTCATAGACGAAGCTTGTCATACCTAATTCTAAAAGTGGTAAATAACTATAGAAACAAGGTGTAAATTTTTACTTGTCAGCTCATTGTTTTCTTCACTTTTGATATTAGAATCTGGGGCGACCATTCATATATGCTCAGGGTGCAAAATTTGAAAATACGCTACTGGGTCTTCTTCTGCATTGTTCATTGCATTGTCTTCAGTGTTACTACCTGTAATATCATTATTTTAGTTAAAACTGATAGTCTCTCTCTGTTTCAATTATTTGAAGATTTTTTCTACTTCTTCACTCGAACATTCTTAGGATACACAGCCAAGTATCTTGCATCTAGATTCTATTCCCACATCCATATATTGCCTATCCAGCTAAAAATCATTTTTTGGCTCTGACTGTGAGTTTGAGTGGCATTTTTGTTTATGAACACACTCATAAACTTCTCAGCCTATTGTCCCAAGATGATTGGCACTTGGCTTCGTTCAGTATATATCAGTTCAGCCCAAGATACCATGGGCAGCCTACTACTACTGAATTCATTCCTCACTAGATCAATAAAAGTTCTATTGAGCTTCTCTGCTACCCCGTTTTGCTGTAACGTGTTGGCCATTGTCTTTTAGTGTACTATTAATATTACTACTACTCCACAATTTATTAAAAGTGGGTGGTGGAGGGTGCATTGCAGCTATCCTATTGTGTGATCATTTATGTTTCGGAAGGGATATATGGTATATGGCAGGGGGCATGTATGGGCTATTTTAAGAACCATCCCGGCATTCACCTGGAGCGATCTAGGAAAACCATGGAAAGCCCAGATCATGATGGCCGGATTGATTTCTTGAGACCTACTCCTGTCAGATTCTAATTTTCTTGCCTAATAAATCATTCCTATTCCATTACCTAATTACTCTTAAAAAAGAATTGGTTCTGGCCCTCATTTCTCTTATTTTCTCAGTCATTCGGAGATATGAATGTTGATGGCAGTAATGTGTGTTTGCTGTCATCCTCAAATAGGTCTGCCATGAATTTTTCAATTAGATTCTGCTGAGAGCAATGCCTTCATGTTTCAGACTATCCCAACTTAACCCTTTCCCTTCAGCTTTATATACCTGTTACAAATCTATTTATTCTTCTTTGGACCTTCTCCAGTGCTTCCATTAATCCATTTTGATTAGGGGCCCAATACAGCAAAACAATATTCTAAGCGAGGTCACACCAGTGCTTTGTGTGCAATCAATTTAATTTCTAGTGTACACTGTTTTAAATTATGACCTAGAAATTGGAGCATATGGTTTGCTTTCCAAATTACATTCTCAATATGTTCATTCCACAACAAATCATTACAAATTGTTATCCAAGGTATTTACAGGACTTTCTTGTTCTAAGGACATTGCCATTAATAGTATATTCAGAGTTAATTATGTTACCTCTTTACTTTTATATATGACTTGGCATTTTTTAGCATTTAACTCCAGCTGCCAGTATTTGCACCAGGCAATTATTTTCATAACATTGGCTCGTAACAAAGTGCAGTTGTTCCGAATTTTTATTTCATGATAAATAATAGCATCATTGGTAAATAATCTTTCCTTCCCATTTATTACGTCGCAGAAATCAGTGATGTGTATGAAAAACAACAGGGACCCTACCACACTTCTATGGGGAACCCTGTATCTCACTTCGGTCAGTGATAAACACTCATTGTTGTCAAGCACACACTGTATTCTACCCTTCAGAAAGTCTGCAATCCATTCACATATTTGTTGAGATATGTCTTAGCTACAAAGATTTGTAAGTAACCTAGTATGAGGCACAGCATGAAAAGTTTTTAAAAAAATCTAATAACAATAAGTCAATCTTAGATCGCGCTTCTATCATATGACACAAGTTGTGAACTAAAGTGCAAGTTGTGTTGAGCAGCATTGACCTTTTCTGAATCCATGTTGATTTGGGGTTAAAAGCTCCCATTCACCCTAAAAATGCATGATATTTGAATAGCTGACATGTTCTAAAATTCTGCAAAATATTGAAGTTAACGAGATCAGCCTATAATTTTGAGGATCATTAACATTCCCACTCTTAAACACTGGACTTATTATGCCAGTCTTCCACGTAGCTGTTACGATTCCATGATCCAAGGAGGCAGCATATAATTTCATCAAATACGGTGCAATTTCCTTTGCGTACCTAGAGTAGAATATAGTGGGGATACCATTTGACCCAGGAGCATTATCTGTTTTTACTCTTATAAGCAGTTTTGTTATTCCCTCAGCTTCAAAACCAAAATCTTTAATAATTTTTTCAGTACATTTAATAAATATCGGGATCTCCTCTACATTTTCTATTGTGAAAGCTTTGTTAAATATATTGTTCAAAATTTCTGTTTTCCTTATACTAGTTTCCAATAACCTCTCTTTTTCATTAATCAGTGATGGCAAAACTTTATGAGAGCCTCTTATTTCAGAAAACAACAAATTGGTACATATCCATGCCTCATCACAGAACATGGAGGTCAGAGGCTTGTCTGGTCTGTGAAGCAGGATAGTGTATAATCTGATAGCATGGTACAATTCTTGTACAGGTACAAGTATTTTGGAGCACAACAGTCAGTGCACTTTGTTGTACATGGGGCTCTGCAGCAGATGCACACTTCACATGACCCAAAAACATTGTCATTTACAATTGCAGTGGGCACGAGGTCATTGAGATTGGACTGAGGAATATGTTGCCTGGTCAGATGAATCACAATTCTTATTACACCGGGTCAATGTTTGTGTCTGGATATGCCATCTTGAAACATACATTGCTTCATAGAACCATGGCGGTGGGGGCAGTATTATGCTGTAAAGCACATTCACCTGAGCTTCCATGGGATCCATGGTGGTGACAAAGGTACCATGATAGTTGGGGATTATATGAAAATTATTGCAGACATCTGCATATTTTCTAGGACAGTGATATCTCTCATCACATTATTGTCCATGTCACAAGGCCAAAATCATGTTACAATGGTTTAAGGAACATGGTTGTGAACTCACACTCCATATTTGCCTGGTCTCAACCTGATAGAACACATCTGGGATTCAATTGGGAACCCAAATTTAAAGGGAATTGCATGACCTAGTGCCACATACCTTCAGAAAACTACAAAGGACTTGTCAAATCCATGATATTTCTAGTCGCTGCTGTATTGCATTCCAAATGTGGAACAATATATTATTAAGCAGGTGGTCATAATTTTTTAGCCCATCAGTGCATCTGCTAACATCATACACTATGCTAAGAACCTATCTGTTGCTACCAGAGCTTTTCATTTTAGTTGGTCCAATCTGCATGTTTAAGATACAAAACTGATTCATCACTCTTTATGATATTTGATGGACTTGTCTGAAATGGTAGTCGTGTAGCTTCTTCTGCTATGCAGTTTTTACATGGTCCATAGATTGTTAACTCTCAACTCGAACCAATTGCAGGCTGTGTTTAATCATTTTTATAATCTAATTTGCATCTAACTTGCACTAGTCTTTGATGCCACAAATTAAATATTAAATCTAATGTTTCTAATTTTCCTCTTTCACACTGTAACTACATTATCCCTTCAAATTACATTTTTTTTCCGAACTGTAAATGCAACGTCATTTTTTGTACTAAAAACAACTTTCTAGTCATTTCCAGTTAACTGTTTAACTGATAAAATTCCACAGCCAATGCCAGGTAATAAATGTTTGTAAGTGGCATATATTCGCCAATAATTTTTCCATTTTCCCATTACATTTTTTGACACATTTGTAGTGGCTGAATTTTTTCCAATACAGGAAAAACACTTTTTGTCTGGAGATGTGATGGATTGCGCCAAAATTTATGGTTCAGACATCGCTGTTTAATATAGCTTATCCACACAAAGTGCACAAGGTAAATGCATTGTATGAGCATCTGTTGGTTGACTTGTTCGGACTTGCAAAATGGCTAACTTGTTTACAGTGAAAACCCTTTCTTTTGCCAGATTTGCCTTTATGTGTTTCTTTCTTAAAATAGTTTTCAGCTTCGCTGCTAGGTTTCATGTGCATAGTTTTCTAGTATTGTGTATTCACTTTCTTCAGAAACAATGCTCACTGCCTTTGTTTTCTTGTCATTGTGAGTCTTCAGTAAGGAGGCTCATTTTTACTGTTGGAGAGGTAAATCCTTTCTGGTAAGTTACACAAAGCTGATACAGTTGTGTCCCATTTTTTGGATAGACCACACAAAATTGTCATAGCATCATCTGTAGCATTGCCAACACTAGGAAGCTGTGGAACGGTCTTGTTTACATGTTCCAAATATAATTCCATTCAATTATAATCAGTTATTTCCTGCAAATGAAGTTTTTGTCTGCACTACACTTTATGAAATTTGCTGTCACATAATGTGCACAAGTGTTCCAGTTTGCACCATACTTTTATGCATTTGTTAAGTTTTAAAATTAGTATTTTGTTCATCACACATGATCTTTGAATAAGCCTTGTTTTGTCTTGATATAAATTTGACTTTTTCAGTTGAATCTGTGTCCGTGATTTGTTCTTCTCACTAGTTCCACAACAGTCAATAAATCACTTTCCATCATTACCATTTTCATTTTGTAACTCCATGATGTATAATTTATGCCATTTAATTTGGTTATCATCATAGACCTAAACCAATACTCAGACAAGTTGAATCAATTTAAACAATCTCTTTCTGTCGCAATTTTCAGTTTAGAAACAAATAACGAATTTTTGAATCGGCTCTGCAAACTGTTTAAAGTTCATTATTGACAGTGTATAACACACAAGAACTGTAATTGGGCTCATAACCATTGTTATTATTAAACACAAAACCATGAATGCTTTGCAGTTTACAGTATTAACAACTGCTGTACAAAAACAGTGGTGTTGCTTTTTGTGTTAAACTTAGACCCATAACTATTTTCAGAGTTTTACGTCTTACTTTTTTTTCTCTTTTGCATTAAAATCTCTTTTAATCAGAAATTGCACTTCAGTACTTGTTATATTTATGGCATAAAATTAAATGATTGAAATTTCAATTATGTAATTGATTGGAATTTGTAAATAGTGTTTGTAAAAGGCATGAAACAGATGGCTGTCAACATTGTGAGATTTGCTTTTTCGTATGATAAAGGGGGATCATGTTCAGTGAGGAATAGTTTTAGAAAATTGATGTTTCACTGATTTTCCATAATTCAAAATTATAATGGATGTTATTTTTTATTTCTTACAAGTGAAGGTATGCTTAATTCATATATTATAATAATTAGCAGTAACAGTTTTTTATTTTTTTAATAATATTTAGACCACCAGTAAATGAATAATTTTTTTGATAGATCTTTTGTTTTCTATTTTCCATCAGAGACGGGAAAGACTACTGGTTACTTACATGGGCATACTGCACCAATTAATCAGATCTCTTTTTCTCAGATGAAGTATTGTCTGACAGCTTCATCAGAAGAGGCTTACATCTGGGATCTGGTCTCAAATACTCAGATACACAAATTAGCTATTAAAAGTGGTTTAAAAGTGAAACAGGTTTGTTAATCATTTTTATAAGTTAAAAATCACTAGATTCCAAAAAATAATGATATTAATAATTCTGAAATTAATTTTAAGGTAACATGTAGGTAATGTTTTGCTCTTCAAATCATTTATTTAAGCCACTTTGTTGCCTTTATTTATAGTCAAAGGATTTATTTTTTATAGGTTCTGTTTATGCCTGTGGTAAACCATATTCTTGCTTGTTTCCAAGATGATACAATTCATGTGTGGAAAATGGGAATCTATGGAAACTTTGAATGCTTTAAACAGATTGTACCTGACACGTGGAAGAGCCATCATATAAATTCCATTTGTTTTACAAGGTAAGATTACTGCATAATGTTGTCTTACTTGAAACTGTCTTGTTATGTGCTAATGTACCCTATTAACAGACAAAAATTTGAAAACAATTATTATGACTTCAGAGATTGCCAAATAGCAAAATAGCAGATTTTTTTACAAAAATATCTTGACCATGTAGGCTATGCTCTATTACAATTTTATAGTTGTATAGATATTTAGTCAGTGTTAACATGTTATATTTTTGCACCATTTTCCAACATCTTTTATTTTCTTTTTGGACCTAAGTTCAAAAACTTCAATCCATGTTAACTATAGATATTTATCTGTTGTGTTGGATATTACAATTATGAATATACTTCTAGGAATGGGAGAGCTATGGTTATCGGTTGCCAGTCCCAGAGCCTAATTGTAATCTCATTAGATGACTGGTCAGTGGTTAGAGTGATTGAACTGCCAAACAGCATTCCAGGAGTAAAGCACATAGAATTCTTACCGCAACAGTTTGATGGGGGATGTAACAAAGTGAGTAATAGCAACAGTTTGTTATTATTGTTTCACATGCTGGAAAATCTCAATTATTACAGTATCAGCTGTACTAATCAATAATTTATTCCAGATATTGTGTGTGTTGTCATCACAGTGCGCTCTTCATTTTTTAAATATTGAAACATCAACTCTGTTGCCAGCCTCATTGAGCCTTCAGGATGGAATAAGTAAGTTCAAATTCATTAAGTGTTCTTTACTTATAAATTATTTGAAATAAGCAAACAAGAAAGAAAACATGTTAACAACACTGTAATGTGCTAAAGATTATAGGTTATTATGATCCAAATCTTATCCTTATTCAATCTGAATACAGGCAGAAGGGCCAGACACACATGAAAACACAAAAACCTCGAAGCACTTTACAATATGTAATATATTGGTTCTTCGGGTGGAGCTGCGTTGATTTATTTAAAACTAACGTTTGTGCCATCATGTTGTGACTTTCATCAGTCCTCTGATGAAAGCCATAATTCAATGGCAGAAATGTTAGGTTTAAATAAATTGACGCAGCTGCAACTGGAGAACCAAGATAATACATATAGTGGCTGTGGAAGCTTTCAGAATCACTTAACAATATTTTGGTTTAAAACCTTGTTCATGTATATAGTATTGCATCATTTGGTAAGGAGTGGTGTGTATTCACCATGGAGATTTGTATATATGTATAGATATATTGCAGCTGGTGGTGAAACATCAAAGTAAATATTAATGAACTTAAAAATGTAAATGATATTAATTGACCGGTGGGAGAAAAACATAATAAATAAATATAGAAGATTTTTGCTTATGTTATTAATAAATATACAATAAGTGATTGATTATTGGTAGGGTCTTACCTTGTGTTGTAAAAAAAAGTTTTTTTTCTGACTTGAAAAAAAAAAACACGTTTTTTTTCTGGGACAAGTTTTTTTTCATAACTACTAAATCTCAAATTTGTAAGGCATTTATCGTTTAATATAACTGTTTTAGAGTTTATACTAAGTACTTATCTTAATTTTTAAATCTACTATAATTTTCTGGTTCAGTTGAAAAGAAAATTACGAAAATATTGGCAAAATTATGTAAGGAGTTTAACCAATATACCGGGTTGTAGTATAGGTTTTAATCACCTTAACTGAATTTTAATTTGTCGAAAGTTCTGAATTTGCGTTAATAAATTTAAATGACCATGTGTCCGCCTGGATGATTCAACTGTAAAGCTTATCGGCTGCCACAAAGTTTATTTAAACCAAAAGCTTAGGAAAGGTTACTGTTCACTACGAAAGCACGTAAAATTCCACTTTGATGAAAAATAGAAGTTTATTAAACAGTCACATTTTGAAAAAGAGCAATTACAGTTGAATAGGCAATTGAACTAAACATTTCCAAAATTACAAGTCGTGAAGAGGAAGAATTTACCAACTTAACCCCATTGGAAAATTTATAGGTCCATACTCAATGTTAACTCAAGTCACTAGTAAGAAAAATCAACATGGCTGAGAGGCGTCCATCGTATAGTTCAGAGGTTCCCAATTAGTTTTTCGCGAGTACCAATTCAAGAAAGAGATCTACCTAGCGTACCCCCTAGGGCTGAAGTGATAAACAAGTGCAAGCGATCATCCCAGTCAAGTGCTTCGCACAACCCGAGCAGTAAAGGTATATAATTTACACGCACAGGGTTTGTCTCAAAATACATTTTGGCGATGGTAATGTTTGTGTAATTGCATTTTTGGATTTATCTTAGTGGTTACTTTAACCAAGAGATTACCGAGCGTACCCCTTGATGCAACCTTACGTACCCCTAGGGGTACACATACCACTGGTATAGTTCAACAATTTCTAGCTATCCTCATGGTCTAACCGACACACACAACTACCCGACGAAACATACTAGCGCAGTTCCACTACGGACAACGTTCCCGGATAAAGACAGATGGCCTGGGCCGCTACCTATATACCCCTAGCCGCATGATATGTGTATTCTACTGCTTACCTAAAAATAGTCTAAAAAGATGTGATTATAAATTGTGTTCAAAATTTAATCGTGTGTAGCGTGGCTTTTAAAGTTTATAAAAAGTATTTAGCAAAAATTCTAAAATAATTAGCTTTCTGGTAAATTAATTAATTGTAAGTGCGCAATGGTAATTAGGTTCCGAAAAGCAGTTGGTGAATCCCCAATTTCTAACTTATTTGTGCAACTTTTTAGTCGTCCCTGCTAGATTATAAATTATTGTGATGAAAATAGTTTCAACATGTTGTGTGTTTGCTCCTGATTACAAAGGTGTAAATTTTATTATTATCGGTGGAGTATTAGAAAAGTTATCGATCTAACCAAAATCGAGTTTGAAACTGTCGAGACGCCATAACGTAAAAACCTGTTTCTTTTTAATAATTATTCCAGTGTTGTTTATATCTAAAAAGTGATGTCAGCTGAATTTTCTTTGAATTTTGTTACGTATTTTAACAGTGTTTTTGTTTACGGAAATAGTCTGGTTTGATTACAGTTTAATTTTGAAAACTACCACGTTTTGGTTTATCACGAAATAACTTAAAAATTGGTTTAATATTTGTTCTACTACATGGAATGTTTTGAAACTTTAATATGTTATACTAGATTTTTCGTTCTTTCAGGAAATTTACTTTTTAGCTCGGGCAATTATCGAAAACATGTGATTAAAAATGTTGAAAGTGCAAGTGTGTCTATCGAAGTATTTAAAATTTTATTTATTCTATTTACACGGCCTGTACTATGGAATTTTAGTGAATGTAACTTTCTTTTTGATTATTATTATTATAAAATTTCTTTACTGCTTTGAAAAGTGTTGGGAATTAGTGAAATTATCACTTAACAAAAGTCGATTGTTTACAAATTGGATAATAGTGCATTACCCTGTTTCAGGCTAGTTTAAAAGTGATTTACTATTATAAAATGTTTATTTAGAGCTTGTATTGTGTGTTGAATGAGTTTACTGCTTTTAAACCAGTTTATTTATTGAGTTAACTTGCAGTATCGGCTTCTGCATGAAACGTTTCTCTCATATCCTGTAATTACACACTGAAAAATTTAATGTTTACTGGGAAGCCTACTCCTTCCCTTATGCTTTAAAGCCAAGAAACTAGAATTTACCCAAATTCTAAGGTGCTTACAATTGACTGAGGTTTTTATGAACGGGGACTTCCCAAAGAGGCTAGGTTGCGCAAGAAGGAATCCCCGTTCCTCATTGTTTGGTTTGATACTCGCTATTTGAACTACAAATTTATCTGTAGACCTACGGATCTTTTTAAAAAATTAGGAATTTTAAATTTATCCACGTATTTTGCCTCTTTTTATTACTTATTGTGCTTTCCTTATATTCGTATTCTTGTTAAACTCTCAGCGTATAGTGATACTGAGTCATTAAATTTTCAGTAATTATGAATCGTTTCCTTGCAACCGTTGGCATAAACCAACAATTGAAAAAGAAATAAAGCTCCTATTTTGTATGATAATAGATTTAAATTCAAACTTAAAAGACCGTAATACAGAATTATTGGTGCAGTTTTTATGCACAGTGTGTAATTTGCTCAGTTTAAAATTGCAATCTCAAAATCTTTTGCATACAATACAAGAACAACCAGTAAAAGAAAATGTAACTATTTCTGAAGTTATGGATCTAGAGGAGACAGAAGAAGAAACAGAAAATTCCGACACCGACCAAACTAGTGTTGGTAGTGCCGATACTAGTGAATGTGGTACTGACATAGAGGATGAATAAAATTATGTTGCCTATTTAGATACATTTATGAATCTTGTAAGACATTATATGATTCAGTAAGATTTAAAACACACATGTAAAATGTAAGTTCCGTAAATAAAACTATAATTTATCGAATATATCGTTTTCTGTAAAGAAAAAAAAAATTTAAATAAAATAATAATTTAGAAAAAAAAAAAACAAGTTTTTTTTTCTTCACAAAACTGAAAAAAAAACATTTTTTATAATTTTTTTCCCATTTGCAACACTAGTCTTACCAGTGATTTAGGCCAGGAGTATATCTGGTATCCAGGATATTTTGGTACCCAAGTTCCCATCTCCAGAGTTAGATGCTGTGGTATTTTCTTGAAAAGCTGTAACAGCTCTTACTGTAAAGCAGTCATTGAAGTTGTTGGAGCTGTGGGTATTGGCATGTACTGCTACTGGAAACTATAGGTTGTGGGTGTGAAAAGGTTTATCTGTGACCGTTCATTCTGTCTGAGTGTTGTTTTTTAAAATGGCATGTGTATGAAATAGTGCAGTGGTGGCAGGTTGGTTGGTATATGAAGCTACTTGTTCCACAATGCACATGTCCAACTATGGGAAAGGTTTCCCCTGTGGTGGATTTAGAGTAGATCGTGCTAAGTGGATGCATGCTGCTGGTTTTACAGTGAGGTCTATGGTAAGGAAAAGTTTCATCTGATGGTTTTGGAGAAACTGAAGGATGGTACGTGTAGTCCAAGATGTTCTTAAGATGGGGTGGTCTGCTAAAACATGTACAGGGTATAAGACTAGCAACCCCCTAGTGTTTTCAATCCTGCATTTATGGATTGCTGTATTGGCATAAATCCCACAGGATCCAGCATAGTTTTTAGAGTGTTGCAAAATAAAAAAATAAACATCTGTTTACTGAATTAATAAATCAACTTTAATGTTAACTAATAGAAATCAACAGTTAACAATATTTTAGTTAGCAGAATAACATTAATTTAATTTTTTTTATAATTCCCTAAGTATATACTTTTACACTTTTGTTTTAAATCTGATTCTAGTTAGTATGTAAATAATCAAATATGATCACTTTACATGCCTTATAGTTTTAAAAATAATCTATCTATCTATCTACTAAGCAGTCAAATTTTCACATAATTTACAAAGAATTACATATATAGCCAGTCGAGCAAACCCTTTCTGCCATCTTACTTGTTGGTTTGATTGTCATGACTATAAATAAAAGCCTCTTTGTAAAGCTTAACAACTTTTTGCACTTGTTTGATATCACTACATCTGGAAACCATTTCAGTAGGTGCATGATCCAGTGTTACAATCAGACTATGTGCTTGGACTGTCCTCACCAGGTCTGAGTCGTCCGAGTCCTAGTCAGTCAAAATTGTTTTGAACATTTTATTTCTTTTTAAGTATTTTTTGCATAAAACGTTGACAGTAGCCAATTGTTTGCATTGTGGGATTCCTCGGGAGTATGGGATCCCATATTGCTGGATTCCAGTCCTCAATGGAGGACAGTAGATGTAACTTTGAGGACAAGGGTACACATTTCTGGGAAGGAGTGGAAGAATTCATATCCACTTCCCAAGACTTGATTGGTGGACCTGAGACCAGAAGAGAACTGGGTAATGAATACAGGCAGAAGTTAAACAATTTTAAACATGACATCTGTTCTATCAGTTTTTATGTCAATGACAGCAGTTTCAATATCAACACCAAAGCTAGTCAGCCATTCTTTGACCAAACTGATGCAATGCTCTGCAGTGCGCAAATCGTGTATTGTAAGCAAGCTAAAATTAAAATGTGTTTCTTTGTGATGAATATAAATTTTCAAATATCGTTGATATTTTGGGACATCCACTCATCAAAATGCAATTTAAATCTGACATTGTTTCTTGAGATGTTCAAACTGAACAATTATATCAACTTTTATGATATTCGAAAAATTTGTGACCGCAGATCTTATAGCATTAGCAGAAGTTGAAAACCATGTCTTGAAAACTAATATCTCAAATTTAATGAAGTATAGAGGACTGAATCCGAAGGATGAATAGTAGCACTCTGGCCTCATATTCTGGAGGATGCGGATTCGAATCCCCATCTGGGCATTTAGATTTGGGTTTTCCATGATTTCCCCAATTCACTCCAGGTGAATGTTGGGATGCTTCCTTCAAGGGGCCATGGCTGAATTCCTTCCCATTTCTTGCCCCCAATCCTTTTCTCACATCTAATGACCTCGATGTCAATGAGGTGTCAAAGCATAAGGAAAAAAAATTAAGTATAGAAACAATTTATGGTAAAAACATTTTTACAAACCTTCATGGAAACCATTTATTCCATAGATTTTTCCTTTTGAAATAGATGGAAATAGTTTTAACCTTTTTTTTGTATTATTTCCACTTCCTCCTCAGAAACAATTCAAATTGTATCCATTTTTGTGTGTACAATATTTGAGCTAATTTTGTAATGAACAACGTAACTCAGGTTACAGTAATGCATACAACAAAAGCAAACTGGAGTTCTTATAAAAACTTAAAAGTGAATCTCTTTACTTACAATCACGAAGGACGATATAAACATACATTTGTTGCCATGAGTCAAATGTTAACTTTTAGAGTAGAGGCTAACAAGGCAACACAACAGTAGAGACTAAGTCACGGCAGAAAACAATGATTGGGAGGCAAGATCACGCAGAGTAATTCATCGTTTCACCCCATACCGAGTGTGGATCTTCTTAAATTTGCGCAGGATCCATCAGACTACCAAAAGATGTGGGATCCCTCAGTATTGCAGGATCTCACATTGTTGGATTGCTATCCCTAATGGAGGACAGTAAATGTAATTTTGGGGACAAGGGTGTGCATCTCTGGAAAGGAGGGGAAAAAGTCATATCCACTCCTGAAGAGGACTGGGTAACAAATACAGGTCTATGGTTGGTTTCTGTTGGTGCAGGGCTTGAGTATTTATGTGAAGGGTGAGTGACAGCTTGAGAGATTTGCTGTTTTACTGGATCCATAGTGTTATAGTGGAAAATGAGGGCTTGAGATAAATATTTCATGGTGACATGCTGGAAGAATGACGAGTGAAAATCTGCTACATAGATAAGATCATAAGTATCTGGAGTAAAAGGATAAATAATATTTACCTTGAATATGTGTTTGTAAGAAAGCTCGTGACAAGATTGCTGCAATCATAACAATAAGCAGAATCTGGTGACCATTTCACAAGAGTATTTAATAATGTTGAGGTGCAGTCCAAGCAAAGTTTTACTGCATTATAGCACAGTTGATGAAACATGAATCCACTACTTCAAACCTTAGGCCATACTACAATCCAAACAATGGATTTCTTCTGGCAAAAGTCCTCCAAAGAAGTCAAAAACAGTTCCAATTGCAGGAAAAGTCATGGCGATCAGTTTCTTTGATTCATGACTTGTGATCTTCATCAGTTATATAGAAAAGGGTGAAACTAACATATTATGCCAAATTACTGGATTGATTTCATGAGGAATTGTTGAGAAATGACTCCACTTGACAAAGAAAAATATGTTATTTCACCAGGTCAGTGCACTCTCACACAAGTTAGCTACTGTAGTGTCACAGTACCACTGCAATCTCATCCACCCTTTCCTTCAGATTTGGTCCTGAGCAACTTTCAGAAACCTGAAAAATTGGCTAAGTGGAAATAAATTCCTGTTTAGTGAATACGTCATGGTAGATTTAAACTCATAATTTGCAGATTTTGAAAAATTATTTTTCTTGAAGGTGTCAAAAACTTTGAGAAATTGGGCTAAGTGTATTGAACTGTATAGAAAAATAAAAGTGTCTATAAAAAAAAAAAAAACTCTTCATTAGAAAGAGATAGACTTTTATACGTAATGAGGAAGGATAGGGAAAATAAACTTATCACTCTCCACAGAGTAAGGTCGAAGAACTACATCGAACACAAAAACATGAACACAAATTACAATATTTCAATAAAAACCTTTATCAAGATACATATGGCAATGAATAAGATGTGTAAATATTGAGAACTATCTCATCACCTGTCTCAATATGTAGACAGCTGATCCACTTGCCATATGTCTCACCTTTCATCTACATATATACTCTGCAATACACAAAATTGTGGGTGGCAGGGGGTGCTCAGCACCAATCTCTTTGTTGTGCATTCCAATCCCTAATGGTACGAGGGAAAAAAAGAATTCATATAAGAATGATTGTGGCACCTTATTTCTCTAATCTTATCTTTTCTGTCATTCTGGCTCAAATAGGTTGGTGGACGAAGTATTTCACTACACTCGTAAGTGAAAGTGGGAGTACACATGTTTACCAATAATTTTAAACGAAACGTGCATCTTCTATCTACCAGAGGCTCCCAGCCTAGTCTATTAATCAGTTCTGTGATGCTTTCATAAGGACTGTAGCAAGCTGTCATAAATCGAGCGGCTCCTCTTTTCTACTTTCTCCATACTTTGATCAACCCCTTTCGAAACGGATCCCAAATGGCACAACAATAGTCCAAATGTGAACGCACAAGAGATTTGTACACTATCTCCTTTGTTTGTTCATTACAATTTTTCAAGATTCGACCTATGAATTGCAGCCTAGAATTAGCTCTACCTACTAACGATTTAATGTGTAAGTCCCATTTCATGTTCCTTTGTACTGTTACTCCCAAATATTTCATAGAATCAACCATATCAATAATTGAATTGTTTAACTCGTATTTCTGAACAATTGGATTTTTTTGTTGGTTATGCTCATTGTCTTGCACTTTTTACAATTTAGCGTAATTTGCCACTCAGCGCACCATGCCAAAATAATGTCCAGATCACACAGAATTTCTATACAATCGGCCAAATTCCTTACTTCCTTATAAATAACCGCATCATCAGCAAACAATCTAAAAAGGCTTTTCACTTTGTCTCCGAGATTGTTTATAAAAATTAAGAAAAGAATTAGTCCTATTACACTTCCTTGAGGTACACCCGATGTAACATCTAGATTAGAAGAACTTTCTCCTTCAACGATGACATACTGCGACCGACCAGTTAGAAAATCCTTTATCCATTCACAAAGCTGATCTGATATACCATATGTTCAAAGCTTTGCTAAAAGGCGGTTGTATGGCACAGAGTCAAAGGCTTTCTGAAAATCTAAAAAAATTGCACCTAATTGTGAACCTTTAAAACAACTAAGGTTTTTAACTGAAATATTGTGAGGTTGTAACAGCCCTCATACCTGAATTTTGAATAGTACTGTACTGTATGAAGTATTTGTAGTGAGCTAAAGTTTAATTTAATTTAATTTAATTTAAATGCAATGGAGCACAGGCTCCAGTGGCAATTTCCCTACACACCCATCTTCCCCCTATTCTGCACCCACCTATATTTGCCCTCTACAAATTTTATCTTTAAATTCTTTCAAAGTTTTCGGTAAATTATTCATCATTTCACTTGGTAACTCATTCCAATCCCTGACACACTTACCTAAAAAAGAGAATCTTCTCACACCTTTGTGCCTGAAATGGAGTGCCAGCTTGTGGTCATGGTCATCTTTTCCCTTCCATTAACTACTTTTCATACATTTTGCAATATCTTTCCATGCCTTATCACCAGTATATGCCCTGTACACTCCCATGACCCTCCTCATCCTCCTTCTGTCATGCAATGAATCACATTTCAGCTCCTTTATCATATCCGTCACTGATTGCATTCTGCGATAATTTCCAGAAACAAATTTAGCAGCCCTTCTTGGCACCCTCTCCAACTCCTGTATTTGATACGTAAAATGAGAGTCCCATACTACACTACCATATTTGAGCAATGTTCTCACCATAGTTTTGTAACCCAATTCCTTTACTTCTCCTGTACATCCCCTCATCACTCTCTCCAACAAGTGCAGAACTTTGAAACCTTTTCCTACCACCTGTCCAATGTGTCCGGCCCAGTTAAGCTTGTTATCAAAAGTAATGCCAAGATATTTACATTTCAAGTCTTCAGCAAGCAATTCTTTCCCCACCTTATATTCATAATTAACCTTTTATTTTTTTATTTGTGTATCTAATAAGCTGACTCTTCTTTGCATTTATCTTCATCCCATGTTTACCAACCCAACTAGATATTCTGTCCAAATCACCCTGCAACTGTTTACAATCCTCTATCGTTTTGATTCTTTTATACAGCATTATGTCATCTGCAAACAATCTAATTTCAGATAATCAACACAAGTATTCATTAGAATAATGAATAGCAATGGTCCCAATACGCTACCCTCTGGCACACCCATTTTTACTTCTATTTCTTTTGATACTACATTTCCTACCCCAACTTTCTGTTTTCTACCTTTTAAAAATTCTTCTACCCAGCAAATCACTTTCTCATCCACTCCAATGGTTTTTACCTTATTTACTACCATTTTATGGCTTACTCTGTCAAACGTCTTTGACAGATCTAGTGCTACACTATCAATTTGGCCTCCCTTGTCCATTTCATCTGAAATATCTTGCATATATCCCACCAACTGAGATTCGCATGAATATCCTTGCCTGAACCCATGTTGCCTGCTTGAAAACCACTTACGTTCCTCACATATATTTCTGATGTGGTTGCATATCAATCTTTCCATTAATTTACCTACCACTGATGTCAAACTGATTGGCCTGTAATTCTCAACTCTATTTCTCACCCCTCCTTTATGTACCGGTACTACTATTTCACTTTTCCAGTCTTGTGGTAAGCAGCAAGTGTCTAGACTCAATTTAAATAATATTTCAAGATAAGGTACAATGTCACATCCGGCTATCTTTAAGATATCTGTAGTAATATTATCTTCACCAGCCCCTTTATTTTTTCAGCTTTCTTATTCATGATTTCCTCAGGATGGATATCAAATTTTTTACTATCATCATTTCTAATTGTGTTGTTAAGCTCGTTCTCCGAATTAGACCCTCCTGTTTCTGATTTATTGTCCCTAATGCTTTCACTGAACCAGTTACTTAAAATCTCTGCCTTTTTCAAATCATCAGTAACTTCTTCTCCATCCTTATCTATAAGTGTCTCTACACCCTCCCTTCCCCTCAGTTTCCTGATATAGCCATAGAAATTTCTAGATGCATCAGTCAATGGTCCTCCTGCACTGACAATACTCTTCATAAACCCATCTTTAGCCATTTTCTTTGCTGTTATTAAGTCCTTGTTTAGTTGTTTTAAATATTCCCTACTACCCTGCTGTCTCTTAACTCTGTTATGTTCTTTTCTTACCAACCTCTTTAACCTCCTCACTTCCCTATTATAGTACATAGGTTCTCTATTTCTCTTTTTTTCCTGCTTTGGAATACATTTTTCTTCCCCCTTTCTTATTATCTCCTTGAACTCTTCCCACCTTGACTCTACTGTATTTGAGCCTTCCTTCCATTTGCTGAATTGTTCTCTGAAATATCTCTTCAAATTCAAAACCTGTGTTTGCTTGAATATGATCTGGTATGTTTGTTTTGTAATTCTTGTAAATCAGTGTATATACACTTTTGTTTAATGAAAGAAAATTATTTAAAGTCCATTTAATATGTTTAAGAACAGAATTGTATAAGAAAATTCCTTAAATGTGTGTAATTCCAAGTATTAATGCAAGTTACGATGTCTATAGGACAATTTTCTACAGTTTGAAATGATTTCTGTAATAATTTTGTATTTAAGTATCTCTAATTTCCATTTCTGATCATTTTGTAATGGTGTTAAGTGATTATGTATCAATTCCGATTGTTTTTAATATGTTTAATTGTTTGAGTAATTGTTAATGTTCGAGAAATATCGGGCAAATGCCTTTGAAGAATTCCAGAAATTTCGATAGAGACTATATAAACATATCGGCTGGACAGATTCAGTATCCAGTTAGTCAGTATTCAGTCAGTTTATAATATTCAGTTTTACAGAGAGTTTATAGTTAGTTTTCAAGTTGAGTTCACAGAAGTTTTATAAAGATTATCTTTGCGACTACTTAGAAGTGCATCTCTGTATTGTATCTATGCATGTGAATATCGCTGACTTTGTTTTGAGAAAAATAAACAAATCTCCAATATAACCTTTTGGTGGACTTTTTAATTAATCAGTATATTAATTAAACCACCGAAGACCCTAATAAGGTGTGTTCATGGTTTTGTGATCGTCATATCTCTCTTGCCTTTATTTGTGATGAATTACAGGTTTACTTTCCCCATCCTTCCTTATTGCCATTGCTTAACAAGACTTAACTATAGAGGGTTTTTTAAAAAGAAGGAGCAGATTTTTAATTTTTATTCCTCTTAAACTATAACATGTAAATATGTTCCACACATCAATGGAGAGAGGATGGTTCAAAATTTTACTATATACTTTCATTATGAGTCCCATGAGCAAACTTCAAATATATGATCTTTTTCTTGCCAAAATCTTTATTTGACATCTGAGGATGACCATTTTTTTCTCTTTGCATATCTTCTATGAATTTCTAATGCCAATCATAAATCTGTTTTTGATGAGGTAGCATTTTTTGAACTTAAGATGGAATGCACCTGTACATCAACAATGAAATTAGTTTTTTGCCTCATATAGCATTCTTCTGTGGCATTGTCATTTTCACATAAATAGATAAGAGCTAATGGAACTAATAGCATTGAAATTTTTGGGTTTATATCCCTTCTTCACCAGAGGATTGAGGTAGCTGCCTGATTGAGGCTGGGTGCTAACTGGAGGTGCAGACCGTTGGCTGGCAGCTTGAGGTGGGGAAAAACAACATGACAGGAAGTATGCGCGGAAATTGAAAGGTGTAAACCTATAATTTGTAAAACAATTGTGGGAAAAAGTTGCAGGTACATGAAAGAAGTCTGCAGAAATTATCAACTAGTAAAATTGTATAATGGAAACAAAGAAACTGCCGCGAGGCACTGAAAATAAGATAGGGTAGGGAAAAATAAATAGATATCAGTCACTTACCACAGATGAAGGCAGGAGAACGAGACGAACATGTAAAAACACAAAAACATAAACAAATTGCACAATATTTTGACATGAGTCTTAATGATGTGAGAGGTGAGACATATGGCAGGGGAAAGATGCGGTCACATCCCAATCCGCCACATGAATGAAGCATAGGAGGAAATTGTGCGGTGGTGTTAGAATTGCCGGGAGGGGGGGGATAAGCTTGGTCAGTGATAAAAGTGAAACAAAATAATCTTTGTTTAGCATAATTCAAACATTTATAATTTTATTTAGATTGGTTATAGATGAAAATAATATATATGCTAGTGTTTTATAAGACTGCCTGAGGGTGGGAAATCTTAAAGTTCACACTTTTAATCTGTACTATAAAAATATTTCAGCCAAGTATAGTATTTTATTGTCTTTTTTCCTGTTGAAATCTTTTTAAATCCACATTGAATAACAAAAACATTATTTTTTATAGGATACTTTATGTGCAACAAGAGTGGAAAATATGTTGCTGCAATTCTTCGATCTGGTGAAATTAATGTTTATGCTAGTGTGTCATTGCTAACCAATGAAATTAAAACTGCAGGAGTAAAACCAATAGTAGAAAAGACTGTAGTACAAACTGAGGAAAAATCAAAACATGATTTTTTAAGGAAAGATGATTCTGTCCATAAAAGAAAAGATCTACCAAAAAAGCGCCTCAAGGAAGTATATAAGCAGGTGTGTGTGTATTATACATTTTATGCAATATTGGTGTAAGTTTCGAGTCTGATAGTTGACTGTTCTACAGATGATTATTACTGCTCATTTGACCTTAATATTAATGTCATTATAAGTAGGTTGGTAATTTGGTGCTGACAACTAACAATAAGAAGGCACTGATTTCCTTTAAATTAGTATTACTGTGCAGTATACGGCCAACATGTGTAAACATTTAAGGAAAGTAGTAATTTTGTGTTATGAAAAATATAAAAAATTGATTTATTGTAAGTTAACTATGATGCAATTGATGTATAGAAACTTCAAGGGAAATGTAGTTGAAGATAATTCCGCAAGTCAGCCAGCAACTACATAATTTACTGTAGTGTTCTTATAATTCATCTTCTGCAACAGTTATCTAGCATGACAACCAAAAGTCCTTGAAACAACCTCTAATACACTTACAATTTTTCATTTACAAAAGTGTGCCTTCAATGAAAAGTTACATCTGTTTGGTTCATGAAGAAAACTATAAAACCAATTATTTACATATGTGGTGAGTCAGTGTTCACTAGTACTTGGCTTACAATTAGTCCTCAACATTAAGTCATCAGTCAGAATTAATCAGTTGCTTCATACCAGTTTCCAGTGATCATTTTGATGACAAAATTTAGAACCAGTTAGATGACAGAGAATGTCGTTTAAATACCCATTTAATGACACTGTTAACTGTAGTTTCCACAATTTCTTGCTACTCTGTAGATTATCAAACTTTTAAATAAAACACAGTTTTCTGTAACAAATTATTGAAGTATTTATTGATTTATAATGTACACATTTGGTAATTATGCCTGGACCAAGACAGGCAGTAAAATGGCCACCACAGCTTTGGTGGCAAAAATATACTGCTCAGGAAACATTTTCAGTAACAGTTTTGCATAAATTTTGTGTTGTTTTGTTAATGTAGTTTTCAGTTTCAGGTTTCAATGATTGGGAGGCCATGAGATTCTTGACATAAACCTGAGACTTTGGTAAACCCCACAGAAAAAAAGTCCAAACATGTTAAATCACAAGATCGTGTTGGCCAGTTCTGGTAACTAAAATGGGAGATGACACTGCCAAAAAAAGATTCGTACAAGACTATCAATGTTGCACAGGTGGTTTGGCAAGTAGCACCATCCTGCTGAAACCACATGTCTTCAATTAAGGAACAAAGAACACTGTTATCACATTAGAATAATGTTCACCATTTACTGTTAATGCATTACATCCTTCGTTTTCAATGAACAATTGTCCAGTGTTTTCTCCAGTCCACATAACACACCAAATAGTGACTCTTTGGGGGTGCTTGTTTCTCATGAATCATTTTTGGATTTTATGAGCCTTAAATGTAGTAATTTTGCCTATTAAAAAAATCCATTGAGGTGAAAATGGGCCTTGTTGCTGGAGATGATTTTGTACACAGAATCATTATTCACTTCTTGTTGTTCAGTAATCCAGTTGGTGAACTCTCTGCACTGGGCATGGTCTGTTGGCATGAGTTCTTGAGTAAGTTGAAATTTGTAAGCATGACGATAAAAAAAATCATCAGTGAGAATTCAGTGAAGGTTGGCTGTTGAAATGTCCAGTTCCTGTGCACGATAACAAATGGAAATCCCTTCACTCATGGTCACACTCTTTCAAAATGCCACAGTTTTTCCTTCTGAATGACCACTACAGGCTCATGTCATGTGATTTATATCAACAACTGAATCAGTACTTTCCAATTTCTCAGTTATTCTTTTCACGGTTGGTGAATTCAGAACTTTATTTCTACTGAAAATTGAACACACTTTACGAATCATGGTGTTACAGTGAACACTGTTATGGATGGTGGAACACATGTATTGTTGTATTGCATGGAACAGAATTGTTTGCAAGAGTCCAAGGATTGTCTTTCAAAATTCTTAAAACCTTATAGTCACTAAGCAAAAAAATATTGGTAGTTGCTTGAGGTTCGCTGTATAACATCCAAAACAATATATGAACTCAATGAGATACCGTGCCTAAGTCAGGTCGCCACTCAGAGTTTACTTGAGAATGTCTATTAACATATTTTTATGAAACGAATTTCAAATGATGGATACAAAAATGCAATTAACTGAAGTTTATTCAAGTAATAAGAATAATTTCTTGAGCACCGTTACCTTCATTGATGCAATTGACTGCAATCCATTCTTTTTCAGAGAGCGTTTGCAGGTTATTCTTCAAACTTTCTCCACACTTATGCACCAGCACTCATTAAGTAGGAGATTTCAGTCGATTAGTCCCACAGAAAATTTACCCTCACTATAAAAAATCCAAAGTCTCCAATTCTAACAGTCGGCAATGGTTAGGTTTCACAGACTCCATGCCAAAAACCAAAATTTCCCATCTACCTCCAAAAGTTTGTTTGCTCACACTGTCCAGGCTATAATTTTATGAACACTTTGTAATTGTTAATTTTGTTTTCTTGGAAGATTAAATCACTTGCACTGTTAGCTGTTACAATGTTTGACAATGCAACACCAACTGAACACACTTGCACTTTTCAAATGCTGCAACTGTAAAGTGTGATTTTTCCATTGTTTTGTTGTCAATTTGATGAATTGGCACTCTCACGTGGCTGCTAATATTTACATTTTTCACTCTCCTCAGTCTCTATAAATCTCCCATTCACTCCTAGATTTTTACACTAGCTAGCCCAGATTATTCTAACACTCTTTTTTTTATTGTGAAATTTGCAAAATATTCCTTCATCTTCCTGTAATTATCTGAAGTTCACACTTCCCTATGTTGTCTGTTCACGTTAACAAAACTTAAACCATTACTGTAATTTGCTAAATTATGTTAAAATTTTATCGTTCTCATCTTTTCCAAAATTCTGTAGTTGTCTCCCACTGGAAATCTTTTAATTGTGAATATATGTCTTCCACCAAAATAAATATTTTTATTAGCCCAAAACCAATTATTTCTCACTGCTGTGATACGAAAGTACCATCAACTTCTTTCAGGCTCTGTCTTCTTTCTAAAAACTTTCCTTCCCAATTAATTAACTTGAACTGATATTCTAATTACTAGCTGGTGCCAATGACATCGTTCATGTTTGTAAAGAAATTTGATTGATTGCTGCCGTCATGCAACTATGTTAGTGCATGATGGGAAACTCGAGGCTAATACCACACACAAACACAAGTGAACTACGCATGGTATTTATGGCTGCAAGGTTAAATATATAGACACATTTTCCTTTGCTCAAAATATGAAAATACCCTTGATTGACTACTTTCAACCTTCATATTTCCCACAACCCCAAAGCTACCGACATTCAACCACCATAGTGCATGATGGGAGACTTGAGGCAAACTACCACACACAAACATCAGTGGTCTGCACTAGGTAGTTGTGGCTGGAAAAGTGGGATATAGGGATAAACATCTTTCTTCAAAATATGAAAATTCCCTTCATCGACCAATTTCAACCATCAGATTTCCCACACACCCATAGATACTGATATGCAACCATCATGGTGCATGTTGAGAGACTCAAAGCAACTACAATACACTAACACCAGTGGACTATGGTAGGTAGTTTTGATGCAGGATGAAAAATGGGGACATACATGTGTATTTTAATATCAGGTTGAACACTATATCTACCACACCCCCACAGCTACCAACATGCAGTCACCATAGTGCACAATGGAAGACTCCCAGCTACTACCACACACAAACACCAGAGGTCTGCGGTTGGTAATTCTGGCTGTAAGGTGAAATACAGGGACACACACGTCTTTGGTAGAAATAGGAAAATGCCCGGGGTAGACCACTTCCAATCATCATATCTCCCTCCAATATCTAACCACCATAGTGCATGATAGGAGACTCAAGGCCACTATCACACGCAAACACCAGTGGTCTGTGCTATGTAGTTGTGAGAGCAAAGTGAAATATACTTACAAACATGTCTTTGATCAAAATATGAAAATGTTCCTGACCGTATCTCCCACACCCCCACAGCTATCAACATTCTGCCAATGTTATGCATGATGTGTGACGCCATCCTACTACCACACACAAACACCAGTGGTCTGCACTATCTAGTTGTGGTTGAAAAGTGAAATATAAGGACACACATGCCTTTGGTCGAAATATGAAATTGCCCCTGGTCGGCCACTTTAAACCACCACATCTCCCACACCCCCACAGTTACCGGAATTCAGCCAATGTTGTGCACAATGGTAATTTCCATGCTACTACCACACACCTGCGCTAGGTAGTGATGGCTGCAGAATGAAATATAGGAGACATACAAGTCTATTTTTATATCTATATAAGATTAGCAATGACAATTAGTTTCCCTTTTGTTAGATATGCTAAATGAAACTTTACTTCATTCTTTTTAACTATACTTTTTTAAAAATGAAATACTTTAAATTTACTTATACTTTAACTCTACAAATGGAATCCAAACTTTCAAATGTTTTCATCTCAAAATACAATTATATCATTTTACTATTGTTTCTGCCCTGATATTGAATGTGAAACTCTTGTATAAATCCCAAAATAAATGCTTTTTAAATGTTAAACATATCCCATGACTGGAAAAGTGTGATAGTAGTACCAGTACATAAATGAGGGGTGACAAGTAGGATAGAAAATAGTAGGCCAATCATTTTGACATCAGTGGTATGTAAATTAATGGCGAGATTGTTATACAACCACATCAGAAATGTATGTGAGGAACATGCATTGTTTTTCAAGTTGACAAAATTGCTTTAAACAAAGATAGTCATGCAAATCTAGGCTATATGCAAGATATTATGGATGAAATGGCTGGGAGGACAAATAGATAGTGTAGCACTGGCTCTTTCTAAAGCTTTTGACAGAGTGAGCCATAGAATGGTGGTAAACAGGAAAAAACCACTGGAGTGGTTGAAAAATGATCTCCTGGGTAGAAGAATCCTTAAAAGATAAAACGCAAAAAATTGGTAGGAAATGCAATATAATAAGAAGTGGGAATGAAAATGGGAGTGCCACAGGGTAGTGTATTGGTATCACTGCTATGCGTTATTCTAATGAATAATTCATTGTATTGATGGTTTACTGTCAGAAATTGGGTTGTTTGCAGATGATAGTCTATACTATTATAAATCTGTAAGCAAGCTGCGTTTGTAGTGAGGCTTGATCTCTAATAACGCAAAAACTACCGCATCAATTTGAATGGTGTTTTCAAATTTTTGAAGCTAATGTTGCTGATCAACATCTGCAGAAGTAGCTAACGACTAATATGTACCATGGGAAGAAGCAAGTCAGTAAAAAACTTCAGAAATGTGAAACTGTAGACCACAGAAAATTATACACATTCAGACGGTCACTCCTTTCAGAAAGAGACCTGAAAAAATTTAGGATTTCTCCGCTTTTTTTTTTTTTTTATTTCTGCGATTCATTTTTCTGGACCGCAGTACTTCAAAATAAAAAGAATACGTGAATCAAGTATAATCAGCATTTACTTGAATCGTAACAGGTCTGTTGAATTACGAAAAAGTTATATTACTGATATTGAAGACATGTATTGTCTCTGGTTGACTGTTATACAGTTTGTCTCTGGAACAAAATTGCTATGTGAACGCTGTACAATACAGCCACAATAAGCCAATACTTAATACGAAATTCAGTTTTTTCTCGAAGAGCGATGTCTGAAAAACAGCTATTATAAATATCAGCAAGTAATAAAACATACTTCTTTCATAATGACTTGTGCGGAATTGCACATATTTGGAAGTACTTTATTCGATTAATATGTCTCGAGGCTATAACGTGCAAATATAACTAGGCATCCGAAAATTCAGGTACATGCGACTCAAATAATTACGTAGAAAATACGGATATATTGAAAGAAACTCAAATAAAAAAATTTTCATATCCTAATGCTACACCGCGTAAATTATAAAGCTAAAAGCATCGTCCCTTTGGCCTATAACAAAGCATATCAGCTGTCATCACTGTCCAGGTTGCATTTCAAACGATTTACAACTTGCGATAATTTTGCCACTCAGAAATAATTGCTTGAGTTACATGCATATTAGTACATATACTGTACCGTGATCCATTTTGACATTTTTGAATTAATTATATCTGACTGAAATAATGACAAAAAAGATACGACGATTTGAAACCAAGATTAATTCCAATTCACATAAATTTCTATTTTAAAGCAGGAATAATTGATGGTGTATCAACATAAAATAAAAACCAATATCCAAACAGCAAAAAATAAATAAATCAGAAAAAATTGAGATGCTGTGATTAATGGTAACGAATTTTTATTTCAAATATAACTAGGCATCCTAAAATTCTATTCTACACCGCGTAAATTTTAAAACTAAACCCGTTATGCCTGATGCTAAACAAAACGAGTCAATTGTCATCTGGTCCAGGCTATTGTTTCGCCAGGTACTTACATGCGACTGAAATAATTACATAGAAAATACGGCTATATTGAAAGAAACTTAAATTAAAAATGTTTCATATCCTAATGCTACACCGCGTAGATTATAAAGCTGCAGGCATCGTCTCTTAGGCCTATAACAAAGCATCATATCAGAACATGTGAACTTATTATATGGGACGAATGCACTATGGCACACAAAAATGAAATTGAGGCTGTTGATCGTTCGTTACAAGACATTCGTAATAATAACAGAATAATGAGTGGCATTACATTTCTTTTTTCTGGAGATTTCTGCCAAACGCTACCTGTAGTGCCAAGAGGTACAAGGGCGGATGAAGTGAATGCATGTATAAAACAGTCATCTTTATGGTTCAGCATACAAAAGTATTCTTTAAAAACGAACATGAGAACATATCTCCGAGCAGATCCAGAGTCTCAATTGGCGAAGAACCATGCCAGAAATAAACGGAGAAATAAAATTGACTTCGTCACTTTATATTATGGTGCCAAACATCGATGATCTAATTTCGAGTGTGTATCCTGACATAGTAAATATTACCAACAAAGAAAAATCTTGGTTTTGTGAACTTGCGATACTGGCACCCAGGAATGAAGACGTGAATGTCATCAATAAGTATATCCTGGATATGATGAAAACAACGTCGATGACTTACGTCGCTATAAACATGGTTGAAGATCAAGCCGACGAGACTACTTACCCAACCGAGTTCTTAAATTCCCTCAGCGCATCTGGTCTACCGACGCATGAACTGAATATAAAAGTTGGTACTCCAATTATGCTAATGAGAAACATATCACCACCACAGCTGAGCAATGGGACTAGACTTCTGGTGAAATCATTGCACAAAAACATCATTGAGGCCGTTATTTTAACAGGATGTGGACGAGGAGAGGAAGTATTCATTCCACAAATACCATTGATTCCTTCAAACTTCCCGTTCAAATTTAAGCGCCTACAATTTCCCCTAACGTTATGTTTTGCCATGACAATTAACAAGTCTCAGGGACAGACACTGGGAACCGTAGGCATTGATCTTCGGACACCATGTTTCTCACACGGCCAGCTATACATTGCTTGCTCCAGGGTGAGTGGCAGATCACGCCTGTACATATGTACAATGAACAATCAGACCAGAAACGTGGTCTACACAGAGGCATTACAATGAGTGACCTACGAAGTATGCTGAAGATAGTATATTATTTCTCTTAATCATTGGTTTATTTACTTATAACGCAAAAATAAAAGGCTTTCTAAACAATAAATGTTTATACTTCACACAATAATTACAACCACGAATTACTACTGTTAATTTTTCAGGAACCTTTTCTACTATTGAATCAATTGCATCACGTTAAAATATGAATAAAACAACTCTCTGACATCAGTATGAAAACCGAACCTAACGTATTAACCGAAACAAACGAAACTATTCAGAATACATTAACAGTTCATGCCTTTCCACGTTAATGTCTGATAAGAGAATAAAATCGGTAAATAATTTCTACACCCGCCAAGGCACGCGCGCGTGAAGCAGCGGGCAAATGCTAGTGTTATATAATAGGATTAGAATAATAGAAGACTGTAAGCAGCTGCAGGGTGACCTGGATATAATGGATAGGTCAACATGGAATAAAGCTAAATGCCAAGAAGAGTCGACTTATTAGATAAAAAAAACCTGAATGTTGTTTATGATTATAGGGTGGGGCAGAATTGCTTGTTGAAGGCTTGATGTGTAAATAAACTCAACTGGGGAGGACACATTTGGGAGGTGGTAGGAAAAGGTTACAAAATCCTTCATTTACTGGAGAGCGTAATGAGAGGATATACCCGGGAAGTTAAGGAATTGATTTACAAAATGATGGTCAGACAATTGTTTGAATGTGCAGGATGATCTGTACAGGATATCATGAAAGGGGAAGAGTGGGTGTGTAGGGAAATTGCTACTGGATTGTATGCTCCATCAAAATTCAATTAAATTTTTTAAAAAAATAATAATTAATGGAATTTTCTGGTTTACATCTTACATTGTCAGTATGCTTTCTGTCCTACTGTTGATAATAATATTAAACCTGAAAATTTCATCATTTTTCTGTGTTTGTGGTTTTTTAAATATGTATTTCACCCTTCTGTCATCTTTGGCAAGGAATGGTATATTTTTATTATTTTTATTTGCTTCTTTAATCAGTATTCACTACCTCAATAAGCCGACTCCTATATGTGGTGCCTCTGCATGGGTACCTGGACTTGATTCTCCAGTACTGAACTGAACGTCAGCACTCAACAGCCAGACTATCTTTATGGATGTCCTGGATACATGAAAAAAAAAACTTAACAAACTCAATTCTTGTAATATTGGGCCAAGATGCATGGCTGTTTAGTGATAAAAATTATGAAATCTTATTCTGAGACTGGTCTAAAATATACAGTAATTATTCATTTCACTTTCTGTAACAAAACGATTTCTCTTGGTGTTATAGATCGCTGATTATTTCGAAAACAAAAATATTGCCCATTATGTATGTCCTACAATTTACGAAGATGAAAGAAGTTATGTGTTTGACTTAGCCAAAGATTTGACACCCTTGTACGAGGTGCAAGGAAAATCTTGATCTTCATGTATTAGTAATACTGATAAAACAAAACAATCAAGATCTCTGTATAGGTAAAAGTATTACTGCCTTGTTTAACAGTACATATCATACATAATGGCAAAGTAGGCTGGGGTGTTTATTTATTTATTTATTAAATTAATGATGTACAGCACTGAGAGAAACCATTCTGTTTTAGAAAGTGAAGTGAAAACTCACTGTTGAGTGTACATCTCATTTAGAACAAGATGTCTTTAAAAAAAAAAAAAAAAAATCATAAACAGCAATGATAATTGGCCTTGTTTTTAGAGGTTATTTTATTTTATTTTTTGTTGGTGTATTGCTTAGTATGATTAGTATTTCTTTGCTGACTCTTATATTTAAACATTAGCAACTGTTTTCTGCATTACATATTCTCTGTTGTAACCTTTTCTCTCTGATTAATATTATCATCTAATAATGTTTTTGTAGCCTGAGAATCGATTCTGTCTGATTGGATATCACACAATATATTATTGATTTCTAAAGTGCAGTACATTCTATTTGACTGTACTCTCATGTCTATATTATACCATAGCCTTCCAAAACTCTTTGTTAATATTGTTAAACATATCCACATCATGCTTTCATTATCTTTTTCTTTTTGCAGTGTAATTCATGACATAGTAATTAAGGATTTTACTTAAGTGTTGGATATCAGTCATTACATGCAAGTAATATTACAATATTAAAAGCCTGGAATTAATGGTCAGTTAGTTCAGTGGTTAAGATGCCTACCTCCACTCAAAAATAAGAAAAAATTGTAATTGTTATATTCCAGATTCATGATAAATTAGATCTTCAGCAGTTGAGGCCAATTCTTAGAGAATTTGGAGAATATCCCGAATCATACAGGACACTGATTTGGAAAACAGTTTTGCAGTTACCATCCAATAAATCAGCATATGCTGCTCTAGTTAATAGGGATTGCCATCCTGCTTACAAAAACATTGAAAATGAATATCCATTACAAAATAAGTCTCTTCTGAAACATCTGAAAAGGTAAAAGTGTAAAACTGCCATATTCCTAAATATATATATATATTTTACTATGTCTGTCAAATGTTCTCATAGACAGTTCTCACTTTCAGGTTGTTGTCATGTTTAGCACACTGGTGTTCATTGTTTGGAGAGACAAGATTTCTACCGCTGTTTGTGTTTCCATTTGTCAAGATTTTCCAAAATGACCCTGTACTATGCCTAGAAGCAATAATGACAATAATCAGTAAGCTTAACCTTTAGTTTTATTTTCATTTTGCTGAATGGTGACTGAATCTTTTTCATTTGATGACACTACACATACACAAAAATAGGGACATGGTTATGGAGGCACTCTCCGATTCCAACAACATGTTCTGACCATGAATGCATTAAAAATCTTTTCTCTCCAAAGTTGAAGGCTGCAATGGGTGAAGAACATATAGGACAAACTCAAGAATACAGAATATTTCAGTTTTACTCATGAGTCATGTGTTAAACTTCGGCGTGTGCACACCTCCCAAACCACACAACTCATTCCTACAGTATGAATAAGGTGTAAAACCGAAATATTGTTCGTCCTATATGTTCTTCACCTGTCATAGCCTTCAACTTTGGTGAGTGATGAATCATTTTCCCTTTCCTTGAAATTTATATTGCCCAGAGCTGTTTCCTGTTTCCTTTGTTCAAAAATCTTTTCCTTTCCTTGTAATTTATATTGCCTAAAACCGTTTCCGGTTTCCTTTGTTTAAAAATCTTCTCTACATCTACATCTATACTCTGCAATTCTCAAATATTGTGGGTGACAGAGGATGCTAAGCACCAGTCCTAATTTTGTGCATTCCAATCCCGAACAGAACGAGGAAAGAAAGAATACATAAAAGTATCAGTACGGCATCTTATTTCTCGAATCTTATCCCTCCTGTCATTGCGATCTAAAAATGTTGGCAGAAGAAATATTTCATTGCACTCATAAATTAAAGATTTTATCATATTCTCCAACAAATTCAAATGTCGTCTGTGCGCCAAACAGTCCCAGCCCAATCCATGTATCAGCTCTGTGACATGTAAGGACAGTCATGAATCAAGTGGCTCTCTTCTGTACTTTCTCTAACATGTCAATTAATCCCTTGTGATACTATGTCTGTCACTTACGTAAGGACACTAACTAACAGTCATGAATCAAGTGGCTCTCTTCTGTACTTTCTCTAACATGTCAATTAATCCCTTGTGATACGGATCCCAAATTCCACAACAGTAATCCAAATGCAGTTGCACTAGTGTTTTGTACGTTATTTCCTTTGTATGAGCATTAAAACTTCTCAAAATACAACCTATGAATCATAGTTTAGAATTAGCTTTGCCTACCATGGCAAGTCCCATTTCATGTTGCTTTGCTTTGTTTTTATGCATTTGTATCCCCTAATTTTTGTATGTCTATACTATCATGTCATTATTTGTTTAATTAATGAATATTTTATTGAATTATAGGAAATTTTTGTTAAATATTATTATGGGGAAATAAATCACCATATTCTAGTATTCTTAAAACAATGGTCAATTGGTGTCTGTTAGATTCAGTTTGATAGCAAGGTATGTTTTAGTTAGTGTGTGCAGAGGGAAAGGATCATCACCATCCATTCATTATTTTTGCTAGTTAGGTAACATAAGTCAAAAGGAATAGGATGTACGGAGAGAACAATTAATAGTTAACAGACTTCATTTAGCTTTGGAATTTGCCCTATTTGTATGCTGTAGAACTGCTTGGGTAATGATGAAAAGAAATGTTTATGTAAGACAAATACTTGTCATTTGATACTTAGACATCCATGAGAAAGATATGAATAGAAGTTCTCACTTCTGTGTGGTTGTGTGTGTGTTTCTGAAATTGTAATTTCAGCAACTTTTAATGATATACTGTTAATTTTTGTGAGGGTACGAGTTTCACACAAACACAAGTGAAGTTTCAGTCATCACCTTGAAGAATTTGTTTCTATTTTAGTTTTGTTTCTTGAGGTTGTTTTTATAGTGACACACAATAATCTAAATATATTTTTGTCATATATTATTATTTCCAGCTGTTATGTCTGATATTGCAGCATAAATAATTAAAACCATACACTTGCTAAATGATTTTGAACAACTGCATTATTTTTTTGATATTTGCCCTGGAAAGTCATATGATTGCAGTATAATTTTGATTTCATTCTTTTGCAGTTAATTCAAATTTATGTGCTACTTCCTGTAGGTAGCTTTCTGATTCTTATAAAATAACTTGAACTTTTGGAGATAACAGGCTGTTTATATACTTCTTTTTCCAAGCATAAACCATATTGTTGATACAAATATTTTTTTAAAAAAATAGTTAAATTCTACATCAATTACTTTGATTCTTGTTTACAAATGTTTATTCTGTGAACATATCTTGAATTGTTAAGTATTATTTTCAATCTAGCTATTGCCTAAAAATTGGTTCATTCAAGGTTTTTTACAAAGCATTATATGATGAACTCTGGTCTTCTTCCATAATTACTTGCGGTGCATAGTCAAGAATGTCACAGATACAGTGATAAATTCAAGAAAATCACAGTTTTCAGAAATGATAAATTGCTCTGATGATGACACTAAGTCGTAACCAAAAAAAAAAAAAACACCATATAGCCCCATTTATAAATGTTGGCAGAAAGTGTTGTGTAACGCGAGTGTTAGGAAGCTGAGTAAGTAGGAGAGATGTTACAAACTATTTTAGTATAGATGATGGGCTAGCAGAGAGAGAGAGCTAGCCAGTAAGATAGAACAATATAAATCTGTGAGATTCAATGAATGAAGTGGAGTGTGGAGAGACTTAGCTAAGAAGTAATCTTTGTTGTTCTAAGTAGAGAAGAAACCCACAATTGGCCAGATTGGCCCATGTGGTGATTAGAGATGTTATGATTGGCCAAAAGATGAAAGAAACAAGTGGCCATGTTTTGTATTAACAGTAATATTCCATTTTCCGGGTCATGCAAACGTGTCTTTTGGTAGGTGGTGAAATATGGCATGGAACTATGTGAAGTACTAATCATGCCTATGTTCGAAGAGTCCATGATGTATCAAAACAAAACTGAAGAGCTCCAAAACTAATTGAAACTGTGTGAGATTTTAGGTGAACATTCTTAGTTGCAAAGCTGCAATTTTCGGATGAGAAGTTCATTGTTAGATACAGACTTGGATAATGAAAACAAAGAAACTGCCGGGAGGCACTGAAAATAAGATAGGATAGGGAAAAATAAATAGATACCCATCACTTACCACAGATGAAGGCAGGAGGGCGAGACGAACACGTAAAAACACAAAAACATAAACAAATTGCACAATATTTCAACATGAGTCTTAATCATGTGAGAGGCGAGACATATGGCAGGGGGAAAGATGTGGTCACATCCCAACCCGCCGAGCGTGGTGGGTGAGCGGTTAATGTTCTGGCCTCGCATTTGGAAGGAATCCGGTTCGAATCCCCGTCCGGGCATCCAGATTTGGGTTTTCCATGGTTTCCTCAAATCACTCCATGTGAATGCCGGGATGCTTCCTTACAAAAAAACCATGGCCGAATTCCTTCCCATTCCTTGTCCCCAGTCCCATCCCGCCCCTAATGACTTCGACATCGACGAGGCGTAAAGCCGTAAGTAAAAAAAAAAGTATCTTCTCTGATTCTTGACATTACATCAAAATAAATCTTGCCCTATTTTGCTGCATGATCTTTGGGCTGTATATTAATTGAAATTTCATTAAATAATAGAAGCAGTAGTTTTTGTGTGAATTGTGACCAATTTGCAGACAAGTTTTTCCTAATGACTCAGCTCTCTGCAGGATTAAACATTTTCTGTTTTACTCCTGGAAAAACAGACTTTACACTGCCTAAACCCTGTCAAAATCCAACCATTGGTTTTTGCGTACATAAAAAAATTCGATTTGCCGACTTTTTCTAAGTGTTTCAGCTTTCAAAAAAAAAGAAAAAAAAATCTCTCAGTGCAGTGAAATACATGTGTTTGTTTTGTGTGAATTGTTAATGAAATGTAGATTGGTTTTTGCAATTGTTTGTGGCATAGGATATCAAAGGTATAAGGATCTGGTAGATAGACGACACAATTTTTGTATTAACTTATTGGGAAACATGTGTACTGCCACTTTCACTTACGAGTATAGTGAAATACCTCATCCACCAACCTATTTGAGTTGGAATGACAGGAAAGATAAAATTAGAGAAATGAAGTGCCCCACTGATTCTTATACGAATTCTTTTTTCCCTCGTACCATTAGGGATTGGAATGTACAACAAAGAGATTAGCTTTGGTGCTGAGAACCCTCTGCCATCCACAATTTTGTGAATTGCAGAGTATATATGTAGATGTTACTTCTTGAATATAAGTATAGATCAGCATTTTATGACACATATAACACATCTTAGAAAGTTTACAGTTTTTAAGGCTGTCGTAGACAGTATTACAATCTACTCTTGTAGTCAGTGAAGATTAGATATGTGTGTATATTACATTTAGAATCTGCTCTGTATTATTTACTTCATGATAAATGTTGTTGTTGAATCTTCCTTTTTACTACACTATGTAAAAATTTAATTTGTTATATGTTTCAGTCCTCTATTAATAACTTCAAAGGAGAGCTTGTATTCAAAGCACTGATTCCACTGATGTTGCATTAGTCATTTTTAACTTACTGAGCTTGGCGGGTGAGAAGTTAGCCATTTTTTTCCTAGCATTTTGGAGGACTCTGGTTTTATTCCCAGTTCAATCATCCAGATTTTGGTATTCCATGGTTTTGAGAAATAACTTCAGGTAGATGGCGTGTTGCTGAATTCCTTCCTGTACCATGCCCCTAGTCCTCTTCCAGATCTCCTTTATTAAACCATATTTTTCTTACTTTTTGAGTTGTGATAAGACTTGTGCTTATTCTTCTCTTTTTGGTCCCAATTGAAGCATTTAGTGCTCTCATGTAACACCTGTAGTCAATGCTCTAAAGCATGCAAATACTCATTGTAATTGTAAGTAGACAGTCTTTCTGTGAGGCAGTCTCCCACAACACCCACCTCCCATAATGTTCTCTTGTTGACAAAGGGCTTATCCTGAAATTTGTCTCTCGTGTGTTTTTGTCTTTTCTTAGTGTTTGAAATAGATGGTCATAGTTGTTGATAGTTGTGGAAACATCTAAATTCAAATCTGGATTGTATAAAAGTTTTCTGTAAATCATACTTAATTGTCTTAAAGCTGCTGTCAATTTTTCGTTCACAACCATTCCTCTTAAGAAAATTGTTTAAGGTTATGAAAAAATGATCTGACCTAAATTTTTGATAGAATCAAGGTAAACCAAGAAATGATTTGTAATTGTTTGTTGCTTATAGGAACAAATATTTATTACTTCACTGAATTTGGGGGTATTACACTGAAATTGGCATGGTGATTATGGTTCTCCAAGGAGCTGGGAAGAATGCTGTGAAATTATATTGATAGCATTTGCCCTCATACAGGATAGCAGTATGCTGTTTAGATTCAGAAGATACGGTCATGGGTAATAATCAGAGAGAGAGAGAGAGAGAGAGCGAGGGACACAGAGTATTTTTGCACATGCATATGCAAGTTTATAAGTACCTAATTTGAAATCATTCCATGCAGCCTGAGAGAACCAGGCAATAGTATCTGATTCACTTCATCATCTACATTGTTCTGGCCTCGCATTTGGGAGGACGCCGGTTCAAATCGCCGTCCGGGCATCCAGATTTGGGTTTTCCATGGTTTCCCAAATCACTCCAGGCAAATGCCGGGATGCTTCCTTCAAAAGGCCATGGCCGAATTCCTTCCCATTCCTTGCCCCCCATCCTTTCCCGTCTCTAAAGACCTCGCTGTTAAGAGACATTAAGCAGTTAAAAATCATCAATATTGTAATCCTGCTTCACCAGTTCATTTTTTTATGGATGCCAGAACATGAAAATCATAAGGAAACCTTCAATAGGATTTTGGAGGTAACTTTGGTATACTTCCTTCTTAAATTTTCTGTGCCCCTTGAATAGCTTTTGGTCATTCCTGTCTTTGTGATATCGGGTAAGGTGTAAAAGGTCATTGATAGGTTTATATATATATATACTCCCACACCCAGGCCACATTCTTGGATGTCGATTTGTCCCTATCCAATGGCTATCTCAACTCTTCAGTTCACATCAAACCAACCAATCTTCAACAGTATCTCCATTTCCACAGTTGCCACCCATACCACACCAAACGTTCACTCCCCTATAGTCTTGGCATTCGAGGTAGTCGCATATGCTCTAACCAACAGTCTCTCATGGATTATTCAAACAGTATTTCAGAAGCATTAATATCTCGCAACTACCCTCCAGCTTTGGTTAACAAACAGCTTTCACGTGCTACATCACAACTGAATCAGCCAATCAATCATCCCAGACCCGCAAAAACCAACCACAATCCAGTCTTGGTCACACAGTACTACCCAGGCCTCGAATCCATCAACAGAGTCCTCCGGCAGGGCTATGATTTCTTACAAACATGCCCTGAAATGAGATCCATTCTTCCTAAAATCCTCCCTGCCACTCCTAGAACTTGTATCAGCAGACCTCCTAACCTCACCGAACTTCTAGTCCACAAACACAGTCTTCCTCTTCCTAACAGTCAATCCCAAGGCTCTTTCCCATGTAATAGACCATGCTGCAAGATGTGTGACATACACCATGCTTCCACCACTTTCATCAACCCTGTCACAGGGGAAAGCTTCCCTATCATAGGACACGCCACCTGTGAAACCACGCATGTAATATACCAGCTAACATGCAACCACTGCCTGGCTTCATATATAGGTTTGACCACAAATGCACTCTCCATAAGAATGAATGGCCACCGTCAGACGGTGTTCACACAGAACCCAAAGCACCCAGTTGCTGCCCATGCCATAACCCACGACTTGAATAATTTCAACTCTTGTTACACAGTCCGTGCTATCAGAGTTCTCCCTAATAGCAGCAGTTTCTCTGAACTCAGAAGGTGGGAACTTGCCTACCAGTACAAACTTGGCACAAGGCAACCACCCCGTCTCAACTTAAGATAATACCCGGTCATTATTATTATTATTATTTTATTCCTCTCCTTTCCACTACCTATATTGAACCACCACTAACCTGAGGTGATGTTTACTTCATAAATATTATTATCATATATATTTGTATAATATATTATTTTTTTTCAATATATATTATATTTTGATCTTCCCACCAACCAGAAATTAGTTTGGATATTAATTTTTGCTCAGGTATGAGCTCTGACTCACTGCCCCTTACTTTTCCGATGTTTGAATTTACCCCCACCATTTTCTCGACCGGCGGTCTTACCGTGAGGCAGTCTCCGGGTGCACCCACCTCTCATAATGTTCTCTTGTTGAAGAAGGGTTTTTTCCCGAAAATTTCTTTATTATTTGTGTTTGTGTCTTTTCTGTGTGTTCGCGCCCCACATCCATCATCTAAAGGTAAGTGGTGGCTCATTTCCCTATCCTAATTTGATTCCTTTCCACTACTTAGCGTCTTTTATATATATATATATGGACATTCTTTTTAATTTGTATCCTGTATGCAGTAGTTCATTATTTTTTTTTATGGATGCTAGCACATGAAAATCATTGATCAAGGTTTTGGAGGGAACTCTGGTATACTTCCTTCTTAAATTTTCTGTGCCCCTTGATTAGCTTTTGGTCATTCCTGTTTGTGATATTGGGTAAAGTACAAAAGGTCATTAACAGGTTTCTATATATATGTATTTATGGAAATTAAATTAGGATAGGGAAATGAGCCACCACTTACCTTTAGATGATGGATGTGGGGCGCGAACACACAGAAAAGACACAAACACAAATAAAGAAATTTTCGGGAAAAAACCCTTCTTCAACAAGAGAACATTATATAATGTTCTCTTGTTGAAGAAGGGTTTTTTCCCGAAAATTTCTTTATTTGTGTTTGTGTCTTTTCTGTGTGTTCGCGCCCCACATCCATCATCTAAAGGTAAGTGGTGGCTCATTTCCCTATCCTAATTTGATTCCTTTCCGCTACTTAGCGTCTTTTATTTATATATTTATGGAAATTCTTTTTTATGTGTATTCTGTATGCAGTAAATGAATCAATTTTTGTCATAGATGAAGCCAGGATGCTGCAGATGAAAAGAAAACAATGCATATAACTCATAAATGTTGAAATAGTCAAATTTAAACTGTTTATCATCAAGAATACATATTTTGTACAGCAGAAGAGAATGAGGTTAAACTAACTATGCAGAGTTGGCTGAGTGACTATTCTGACTTCATGTTTACATTAACAAGTTACTCTCTTTCTGTTTTTTAGTTAACTGGTGCCAGCATTGGTTTGAATATTTTCCCTTTCCACCAATCAATATTTTAGCAATGATTGAAAATGTACTCGCACAGCATGACATTGATTTAATGAACTGGTTTTATGAACATAACATCACATCACAGTTGTATGCATGGCCTCTCTTGGAAGTATCATTTTCTGAGGCAAGTATCTATAAAACATGGTAGTTGTGGAAAGCACTTCTCCAAATTTTACACCTCTTCTGATTTTTTTTTTTTTTTTTTTTTTTTTTTTTTTCCATCTAGGTTCTTTCAACATCAGAATGGATGAAGCTGTGGGATCATGTGTTATCTAATGAGCCTGCATTCTTGTTAATGGCTGTTGTAGCTTACAATATAACTTTAAGGGGTGCACTTAAAACATGCCAAAACATAGAAGATTTTGAGGTAAATTTAATCATGAAATATTTAGCTCAAAATGTTCAAAATCATCCACAGAATTCTATTTTTAAGGTCAACTGTATACATTAATGGTGATCTTTTCTGATTTGTGTTCCATAAAGAAGGATATCATTTTTTTATCAAATTATTATTTTTATATATAAAATCCTTGGTATGTGTAAACAGCATCATCACAAACAAACTGCTGTACCAATTCAGGCCATATCACACCAAATGTTACTGAGGTGCCTAAAAAGATCTGTTCGGTCACACTGGTAGGCATTTCCACCGTGAGAAAGCTATGGTCTCAATAGGTCCAATGGTTCACCCATGCACAATGAATTTTATATATAAAGATGCTGAGCCTTTTCACATTTGAAATGCATACCATGAGTGGTGTTTTCAACTTCACAATGCTATAAGGGTGTTTATCTCACAATTTATATATACATGAAAATAAAGAACACACCAGGCAGCATCATTTCAAATATTGGTTGCAGAGAAGTCACGTGAACAATATCGAAGTGTGCCAGTGGGTAATCGACAAACATAATTACTTTTCCAGTTAGTGGTTTTGAGGAGAAGTAGAAATAAATCTCATATGTGATTGAATCACTGTTTACAATATATGTTCAGGAGAGGAGAATATCCAAGAAAATGGAAAATACAGGCCTATTCCTCTGCCTTAACCCTTTTTTTTTTGCTGTCGTCAGTCTTTCGACTGGTTTGATGCAATCCTCCATCCTTTCCTATCCTGTGCTAACCTCTTCATTTCTACATACCCCTTACAGCCCATGTTCTCAATTATTTGCTTCATATATTCAAATCTCTGTCTTCCTCTACAGTTCTTACCTTCGACTGTTCCCTCCACTAACAAATTAACCAATTCTGCACGTCTCAAAATATGACTTACCAGCCTGTCTCTTCTTTCTGTAAGCTTCTTCCACAAACTTCTTTTCTCACCCACCATCTCCAAAACTCGTTCATTTCTTACTTTATCTGTCCAATTTATTTTCATCATTCTTCTGTAGCACCACATTTCAAATGCTTCAATTTTCTTTATTTCCAGTATTCCTAAAGTCCCTGTTTCGCTACCATAAAGTGCTGTGCTCCACACAAAGAGTTTTAAAAAGTTCTTTCTAATTCCTAGATCAATATTTGAAACCAAAAGTTCTCTCTTTTTCATGAAAGCTCTTTTTGCTAATGCTATTCTGTTTTTAACATCATTCCTGCTTCGGCCATCGGTTGTAATTTACTTCCCAAGTAACGGAATTCTCTTATTTCTCCTATTGCATCCGATCCTATTTTTATACTTAATCCACTAGTATTGGTATCATGCCTTAACGTATCTAACCAATATTTCTCTGGTAGTTTATCTGTGAGTTAATAGCACAAGTAATGGGTACAGCTAACATAATTATACAAATTATATTTGTTTGTGTTTTCCCCCCTTGAAATGCAGAGATAAATTCTATATTAATTATTTAGAATCTGCCTTCAAATCTTACCTAAAAAACAATGGCCAAGTTATTCTTCCTCCTTTTTGTCCCTTCTTCTATAGTTATGAATGATTTATAAATAAGTATTTCCATTTGTTGTACATAAGTTTAAACTACCATATGATCAGATCCTATATTAATACTTGTAAGTCCTTGCCACATTTTGGGTATGGTTGCGGGTCTAGTATAGTTCCAATTTTTAGGGTTAACAGTCATGAAAGGTTGACTTGACTGGCTAAAATACAAACTAAAATTTTCATATTGAATTCATGTAATAAAAAAATCACCCAATTTTATTTTATTTTTCTTTATTCACTTTTAATAGTCTTAACCTTGAGTCCGATGTCCAATCAACCTAAAAATTTCTGAGCAGCATGACAACAGTGATTGATAAATGGCAACCATGAGAAGGACTTCATTGGATCGTAAAGTAAAATTTTATTCCTCATTTTTCCAGCCGTAAGGTTATTAGTTTTAAAATTAAATGCTATTAAAAACAAACTTAATGAAAGTATTGTGGCAATTCAGTTCTTCATAAACTTGATTTTGTTGTAACATTACTGGCTGCTACCAGTTCGCCAACAAAGGATGGATGTGTGATGTCAGTGTGTACAGTAAATAAGGTTTAGAAAAAATATCAAAGGTCTTGATCAGATCTAGCTGATTTATGAACTTTATTTTACCCATAGGGTTCACTGTGCATGATTTTAAGAATGTCTGTGTAGTTTGAAGGGAGTTACCATGTGTAAAGACAGATACCACCATCATTATATAAGAAATTTCTAAAATACAAACCTAATTGATGTATGTATATGTGGCAACAGTAACTTTCTTCCTTTCTGTTAATGTCCTTTTTAATTAACTCGGTTGACACAATTTTCAAAGCACCAACGAGTGTAAGCTTATAAGAGGAGTTTCTGTCTTGGTTTATTGACTTTGGCAAGTGATAGTTTCTTCTTCTGTACTTATTTGAAGTAAGATTACCTGTCACTGCCTATTGATTTTTACATGTATATTATATCTCCAACTTTTCTGTCTCTCTCCTTTTGTCCTTTTGTTTAGCAGTGATGGCATGCCTAGTGTTGCAAATTGAAAAAAAAAAAGGTTTTTTTTCCAGCTTTGTGAAAAAAAAACATGAAAAAAAACCTAGCACCCGTTTTTTTTTCTAATTTTTTTTTCTTCAGAAAACAATATATTTGATAAATTATTGTTTTATTTAAGGAGCTTCCATTTTACAAGTGTGTTTTAAATCTTGCTGAATCATATAATGTCTCACATAATGATTCATAAGTGTATCTATATAGGTAACATAATTTTATTCATCCTCTTATGTCGGTACCACATTCACTAGTATCAGCACTACCAACACTAGTTCGGTCAGTGTCAGAATTTTCTGTCTCTTCTTCTGTCTCCTCTCGATCCATAACTTCAGAAATAGTTAGTTAAATTTTCTTTTACTGGTTGTATGCAAAAGATTTTGAGATTGTAATTATAATTGTGAGCAAGTACACACTGTGCATAAATACTGCACCGATAGTTCTGTATTACGGTCTTTTAAGTTTGAATTTAAATCTATTTTCTTACAAAATAGGAACTTTACTTCTTTTCAATTGTTGGTTTACGCCAATGGTTGCAAGGAAACGATCCATAATTATTGACAACTTAATGAGTCAGTATCACTATACTCTGAGAGTTTAACAAGTATACGAATATAAGGAAAGCACAATAAGTAATAAAAAAAAAGAGACAAAAAAACGTACATAAATTTTTAATTCCTCATTTTTTTAAAAGATCTGTAGGTCTACAGATAAATTTGTAGGGCTGGCAGCACTATTTCAAATAGCAAATATCAATCCAAACAATGGGGAATGGGGATTCCTTCTCGCGCAACTTGGTCTCTTCGGGAAATCCCCGTTCATAAAAAAAAAAATTCAGTCAATGTTGCCAATATTTTCGTATTTTTTTTTTTTTCCTTCTGAATAGAAAAATATAGTAGATTTTAAACTAAGATAATTACTTAGAATAAACTCTAAAACAGTCATTTTAAACGATAACTGCCTTACAAATTTGAGATATAGTAGTTGTGAAAAAAAAAACGTGTCCCAGAAAAAAAACACGTTTTTTTTTCCAAAGTTTTTTTTCATGTTTTTTTTTTTCAAGCCAGAAAAAAACTGTTTTTTTACAACACTAGGCATGCCTATTCAAGAGATGGAGAAAATTACCTCACTAATAGTTATTGATAATTGTTTAGAAACTGTAGATATGAAAAGCAGTAAATTATATGCAAATGATTGATTGTAGAGAGGGACCTGCTGTGTCATTTGAATAGTAGCTACAGTGAGTTATCACACTGTAAAGCATATTTGACAACTGTATGTTAGTGGTGTTTCGGCAAACAATGTAGTATGAATGCTGATGAATGAACGGTTACATGAATATGACTTCTTATGCCAAATGATGGCTATATATATCCACCACAGAAGCATGTGTGGAGACTACAGGGAATCAGTGGATTAAAAAAATGTTGGTGGGCCACATAATGGCAGATCTCTTCCAATTTGCAGTACAGTTGGTCATTATCCTTATACGACAATGTACGAAATTGATCAAAGACTTGTTTCATGCATTCCTATGAACAAGATTAAATTGCTCAAAAAGCTATGCCCCAGGTTGAAACAGATGTATTTTAATTTGGACTGTTTTGATGGCTTTTTAAGTGCTGGATGCTGCTTTCAGAGCATTCTAACCCAAAATTGCCAGTTTCTCTCCAACTATATCCCCTCCCATAAATTGAGTGGTTTGTAAACAGAATTTAGCATTTGTTTTGCAGTCATAAAGTAGGCAGCTATCATGCAATAACATCCTTAATTGAGCACATTGCCACATTCATTACAAGTTTTATACAATTAAATTGTAGTGTGTGGACTGCCAAATTGTAAAAATTTGATATTTTAATTGCTTGCTATGCTGTCTTCATCAGGTGTGAAATTATCTTTACCGGTCTGCTGACTCACAGTTAATGAGTCAGCTGAGATGTTGTAACCCTCTTTTATACAATGTGATACTGTCCATGCCTGCAAGCATCCTTCAGATAGCTAGAAGTATGGAACCTGGGCTGACTCATTAGCTGTTAGACAGCAGACCTGTACACATTATTTCACACCTGATGAAGATGGCAGAGCTAGCTGTCAAAACATTTTGGCAGTACACCTACAAGACTTCATTGCAATCATAAACCAGGAAAGTCTCCGTTTCTTACAAGTTTTGTGCAACTTCTTGCAAAAAATTTGGGTATATGGTTATGAATATTATTTGTCAAAGTCATTTTAGTGCTGTAACACCATAATGCAAGATGTGAAATAGGAGATAAAATTATTGTTAGTAGTACAACTAACAATCTGGAGCCTATAAAATAAGAGTTGTTTCAAAGCCAACAAAGCTGTTAAGGTATCTTACCTTCTCTGTGCACATTTTATTTCACCAATACAATGTCTAAGCATATTTCCACAGATGTATTCAAACATTCTTTTCAGAGTGATAGATGCTAATACTTACATAGCTTGCATATATGCTGGGCATATTCCCTGTTAAGAGATCTGTAATGTGATTATTCAGCAACTGTCCAGCTTGCAGCCAGTACTGAAAAACCCTGGGTTTACATACAGGCAGCCTTGCAAGCAGAATGCCACAGCATACAGAAGCTCTTATTGCAGCTTAATGCTTCACTGGTTACTTCACTTTTTGGTTATAATTATCACACTTTTAAACACCTGTTTACATGTAAGCTACCTTACTCATTGTATTTTCAATAGTTAGTTAAAAACCGACAGGAATTGGGGTTAACATTGATACACGATACTGCAGATTACAACCGAACCCAAAACACATTAAAGCAAGAAACATAAATAAACAGGACATAATAATAATAAATAAACAGTTTCCAATAAAACAGCACTTGTAAACTTACCCAAATGAGCGTAATCCATAAGTATCTAAAATTGCAGGTAAACAGATTTGGTTAAGCAACCATATCACTAATATTCAACACATCTTGCCACTGTAAAGCACTTTTATAATAATAATTCTACCGTTAAAAGTAAAATTCATTAATAACCCGTAGCTTCAGATAGATTTAAAACGGTAAATATGACTTTTTAAAACAGATCTTACATGTGCCAACTTCGATAATAGATTTCAATCCAGTTAAGTAATTTCCGAGCTTTAAAAGTAGATCTAATACCACCAAATAATACTTACACTAATATTCTTTAAGTTTCAAGTAGCTACCAACCGGTTAATAAAAGATATAAATAATTTTAGAGTCGCAAATCTACGACGCAATAACAGCCACCTTTTAAATAGAATTTTCGACTGACAAACATATTTCAGGAGCTAAAAACATTTGGAAATCACTTGAATAAATTAAAGAAAGGTTTTAAAAATAGTATCCAGGCCATACGTGCTGTAAATAAAAAAATAGCAAAAGTGTGTAAAGTTGAAAAAGTACCGATTTTAGAAAAATTAATAACTTTTGAACCACTCAACCAATTTGAAAGATTTTGATCTTTTTGGAATCAGCAGGCTCGTAAGAACAGTTTGATAATAGTTTAAACTCGATATTCGGAAAATCAGCGCGGTCCCTTCGCCGGAAGTTTCCCAGAGTCGGTTAACTGTCCTATTCCAACAACTTAATAATTGTTTAACACTGATTTGAAGGCACTGAGAGAGAAAACACACATAACAGAAAACACTTTTCGAAACACGCTCTACACATTGTGATTTTATGAAAGCCTGCCGTGAACACAAAAATTTTGAACACCATTGATTTGCGCAATTTTTAGGCTTTTCGATATAAGGAAGTCCGCGACCGGCCATTTTACACAGTATCTGGAAGATCACGGGGGGAGTAGTTTGTATTGCTCGACAGGCGAATCTCGCGCTTAGCCGCGCAGGTGCTCATGGGAGAGTTTGCTCACTGGAAACAGTAATGGCGCTGGCCAGGGAGGCATCTTTGAAAAACTGAACTTTTGTTAGACATGTGATACTTCAATAGGAGAACTTTTATTTTCTGATCGGGGTTAGGCGGTGCTGTTCTGCTTCATTACTTGTGATCTTTCGTGTGACATTTAGTCTGATGCCTTAGCTAACTAACATTTACTGTGTGTAATTTTCAGAATATATATTTTTCGTGACATGGACTTCAACAACTTTCATTTCTAAATTAGTACCCTCCTTACATAGGGTTAATTATGTAAGTGGCGGCCGTCTTTATTATACAGTTAGCAATTTTACGTAGGTAATTCACGGTTTTAGAATTTTTCTTGACTTTTCACAGTATCTGAAAGAACTCCAGTTTAGATGTACAAGCCGATACGTACCCCGGTTTGGGTTTGGATCCTAACATACAGTTATATTAGTAACACATGTCAGAGTTTTATTCTAATCATACAGTTAGTTCATGGTGTTCTACTGTTCATGAATGCTGGATTAATACCATTCTACTCTTTATTGACTGATTTTCTTCTATGTAATACTAGTCTTGGTAGTGAACACCGTAACATCGGGTTACTAAAAAAAGTTGAAGTCCGGAGGATTACGAAGAAAAACAAAGTATGAGATGAACACAATTGTACAATTAGAACCTTATTTATGCAGAGAGCAGTGGGTCATTGTGCTAGGGAGGAATGTTTCCCACCTAGGTTTAACAGTGGCCATGGAGAACAGGGTGGGTTTGGTAGAGGTGGTGGAGGTGGAGGGTTGAACTAATGAGAAATGAACATCGATAACTCAGCCCTCTGGAACAGACATTTCTGGAGCAAGTCTCTCTCAAACCCCACATTTGGCTTAGATTCATAGATAATATCTTTATTACTTAGATGATGGTGAAAACGACCTGCTAAATTTCATGAACTATCTTAATACCTGTGACATGCTGAAATTCACTTGAACTTACCCCCACACCCAGGCCACATTCTTGGATGTGGATTTGTCCCTCTCCAGCAGCTATCTCAACTCCTCACTCCACATCAAACCCAGTAACCTTCAACAGTATCTCCATTTTGACAATCGCCAACCGTACCATACCAAACGTTCCCTCCCCTACAGTCAACAGTCCCTCATGTATTATTCAAACAACATTTCACAAGCATTAATATCTCGCAATTACCCTCCCGCTTTGGTTAACAAACAGATTTCACGTGCAACATTACAACCTACTCAGCCCATCAATAATCCCAAACCCACAAAAACCAACCACAATCCAGTCCTGGTCACACAATACTACCCAGGCCTTGAATCCATTAACAGAATCCTCTGGCAAGGTTATGATTTCCTTTAAACCTGCACAGAAATGAGATCTATTCTTCCCAAAATCTTCCTGGCCCCTCCCAGAACTTGTTTCAACAGGCCTCCTTAGCTCAGTGAAACAGTCTTCCTCATCCCAACAGTCACCCCAAAGGGTATTTCCCATGCAATAGACCCCACTGCAAGACGTGCAACATTCACCATACCGCCACTACTTTCACCATCCTTGTTTCTGGGGAAATCTTTCCGATCATAGGACAAGCCACCAGTGAAACCTCCCCGATAATTTACCAGTTAACATGCAACCACTGCCTGACTTCATATATAGGTTTGACCACAAATCCACTTTCCATAAGAATAAATGGCTACCAATGGAAGATATTCACATGGAACCCAAACCACCCAGTAGCTGCCCGTGCCATTACCCATGACATGAATAATTTCAACTTTTGTTTCACAGACCATGGTATCAGATTCCTCCCTAATAGCAGCAACTTCCCTGAACTCAAAAGGTACAAACTGGAAGCAAGGCAACCACCTGGCCTATCAGTACAAACTGGAAGTAAGGCAATCACCTGATCTCAACTTGAGGCAATACCTGGTCATTATTATTTTTACTTATGTTTTTTCCTCTCTTTCCCTCATTCCTCACTGCTTAAATTGAACCATCACTAACCTGAGGTGATGTTTAACTTCATAGAATCTTTGGTTTAGTTTTTTTTTAATTTATATATTTTCTTATTTATATTTTACATTATTTTGCTTTTCCCACTTACCAGAGATCAGTTTTGATATTTATGTATGCTCAGGTATACGCTCTGAATCACTGCCCTTCTACCTGTCCTCTGTTTGAATTTAGCCCCACCATTTTCCTGGCCAATAATCTTTCTGTGAGACAGTCTCCCACAACCAAACCTCCTCCCCCCCCCCTCCCCACCCCAATAATGTTCTCCTGTTGACAAAGGGATACAACCAAAAATTACTGTATCATGTGTATTTTAGTCTCTTCCGTGTGATCGCCCCCCCCACATCCATCATCTAAAGATAAGTGGTGGCTGATTTCGCTATCCTAATTTGTAATTCCTTTTTGCCATTTCCTGCCTTTCATTGTGTATATACACACTAGCTGTACCCATGACTTTGTCATGCAATATTTGAGATTTGTGCTGTTGATTCACAGATATACATTCAAAGGAATACTTGGCTGTTGTAAGTACCTTAGAATTTGATTAAATTTGTCGTGTCTGAGTCTGCCGGATCGGGCGCCTGGCCCCTCCGGCCCTGGGCTTCGGTAGAACGCGGCCGGCTCATGGCCGCGGGATCGCGGCAGGTCGCAGTAAGGAAAGACGGGTTGCGCAGCAACAAGATTTATTGTGAGTCCAGAAGTACAAGGCTATGTACGACAGTCATGGTAGCTTCCTGGTCCTGACGAGTGAGTGCGCAGAGAGAGCCCTCAGTCCCCGCGTGCTGCATTTTGTATCCTCCTCCCCACCGCTCTGGTCACCACGTCCGCTCTGTCCTCTGGTGGCTGGCATGCGAGTTCCAGCTGTCTGCTTGCTGGTCGATTCCAACACGGCCATCCTGCTGTGCAGTCGTCCTCGGCTGCATGGTGTTTCTGTGGACAGAAAGTGATTTACGGCATTATGCCTGGCTATCCTGACTTAAGGGTAAATTTTGCTGGCTCGCGACAGGTTGTTGGGCTGTTGTGAGGAATAGCGAATTACAAGGTGCGCAGTGTTTCACTGGGATTACGCGCATGTGCCTCTTCGCGGCGATGTTGCCACTGTTGTCCTTGCGAAGTACCCAACTTTGGACTGTCAGCAAAGTACACAACTTTGGAATCTCAACAAAGTACACAATTTTGGAATCTCAACAAAGTACACAACCTTGGAATCTCGACAAAGTACACAACTTTGGAATCTCCCTGCTGAGGTTGGTCGGCATGGTAGTTGGGTAGGGGAGGCAGTGGTCGGTGTTCCTTTTTTGTTTACTTGTCAGTCTCTTGAAGTGGTTGTTGTTGGGGCATGCTTCGCGTGCGGTCATGGGTGTACTTGTATGTTCGGTTTGAGTTTGGTGCCTTGAGCTTGTATCTTTCGTTGTCTAGCACTTCAGTGATTTTGAATGGTCCTCGAAATTTTGGGTCTAGTTTGGTTTGGTTTCTCTCTTCGTTTTGCAGTAAGACAAAATCTCCATTTTTGTGTCTTGCGAACTGTGCTTTGGTGCTGTCGAAGTGGGCTTTGTCATAGTTTGCTTGTTTCTTTGTGACATGGAGTGCTCTTTCTCTCATTTGATTTATGTCTATTGGCTGTTCGGTATCAGTGCTCGCCATTAGTCCTAGGGGTCTGGCTGCTTTTCCGATCATTAACTCTAGTGGTGACGCTCCCGTAGTGCGGCAAATAGTGGAGTTTATTGCTAGCTGTATTTCTCCAAGGCGTTCTGTCCAGTTGTCGTCTCCGTCTGTTTTGATGGCGGTCAGCATGGTTTTTAGGGTGACCATGGTTCTTTCGATTTGCCCATTGGCGCTGCTAGTTCCTGTGGCTATTAGGTGGAGGTCGATATTTGCTTGTTTACAAAAGTTGTGGAACTCTTTGCTGGCAAAACAACGGCCCTGGTCCGCTATGACCCTTATGGGTGCCCCGAAGAGAGAGACGCTTGTCTTTAGTGCTTTTATGCTGTTATCGCTGTCTATGTTCTTGGAGTGGCTGAGCAGTACGAATTTTGTGAATGCGTCTATGATGACGAAGATGTATTCTTTTGAGTCTCGCCTGCCGCTGAGCTTTCCAGATGCGTCCATGTGTATTGTATGCCAGGGGATTGGAAGTTTGGGGATTGGATGCATTTCTGCTTGCCTGCATCCCGTTTGTCCCTTCGATAACTTGCACGTTATGCAGTTTTCGACGAAACGGCGCACCCACTTTGCTATTCCTTCGAACCAGTAGTATTCACATACTTTTTCCAGGGTCTTTTTCCAGCCTAGGTGCATTATTGACTGGTGTACGTTATTGATGACTGCCCATCTGATGTCGCGTGGCTGGATGGGCAGGGTGCGCGTGCGTCCGTTTCGTTGGATTTTCCTGTGGATTATGTCACCTCAAATTTCGTAAGTCTTTCTTATGTGTTCTGGCATAATTTCGTTTTGCATATCGGCCTTTAATTTTTCAATCTCTGGGTCTTTTTCCTGTGCCGCGAGTAGCCAGTTGTCTGTCAGTGTCGTTAAGTTAATTTTTTTTATCTGCACTTTGTTTGTTGAATTCGTCCATCGCTTGGGCGACGGCATTTCAGGACAAACAGTCTACATGTGCCATTCATTTCCCTTCCCAATATTGTATGTCGAAATCGAAAGCCTGTATGTAGGCCCACCATCTGTGTACTCTTGGCGGCAGTTCCACCTTGTTTTTGGCCGCTTTGACCGCTGTGCAGTCTGTAACTATAAGGAATCTTCATCCCAGCAGGTAATGGCGGAAGTGCTTGACGGCCCGTACTATGGCTAAGGTTTCGAGGTCAAATGAATGATAGTGTGACTCTGCGTTGGTTGTGCGCCTGCTGAAGTATGCAACGACTCGTTGTTCGTCGTTTACTTTTTGCAGTAGTATGGATCCGTAGCCTTCGGCGCAAGCGTCTGTGTGGAGTTCAACTGGGAGGGCGGGATTAAAGATAGTGAGCACTGGTTCGCTGGTGAGGTGCATAATTACGCGCTGGCGGCTTTCTTCATGATCTGCTCACCAGCTTAATGTTTTGGCATGGCCGCTGGTGAGCTTGAAGAGTGGGGACATTATTTAGGAAAACTGGGGTATAAATTGTTGAAAATAGGAGGCTAGTCCTATAAATTGTTGTAGCTGGGTGATGGACTGCGGCGGGGGTAGGCTTGCGAGGGCTGATATCTTTGTTGGGTTGGGGTGTACCTTCCCATCTGCTATGACGAAGCCCAAGTATTCGTGGTTCTTTAGGAACGTGCATTTGGCTGCGTTCAAGGAAAAACCAGCGGCGGTTATTCTTTCCATTACTTGTCGTAGCTGCTCGAGTCCCTCGTTGACGGTGGGTGCAATGACCAGGAGGTCGTCAATGTGTGCTATTGCGAATGTGTACGCTAGGGGGCCTAAGGCTTTGATAAGCGCTCTCTGAAAGACTGCTCCTGCGTTTTTTAGGCCGAAAGGGGGCATCCATAAATTACGTGAGGTGAAATGGGGGAGGGGGGGGGTCCGGCGAAATCTCACCAGATCTCACCAAGGGGGAGGGGGGGATCTACGGAAATCTCACGTGAGATTTTGCGAAAAATTTGGGGACAGTAGAGTAAAAAAAAAAAGTCTCAAATTTGCGGCAAAGTCGATTTTAGGTGGGTATTTCGTCAAAAAAGTTAGGGTGTGACCTAAAAAAAAGTTTCCAGTGCGATTTCTAGGGGGGGTTCTCACGGACCAGATCTCACCAGAGGGGGGGGGGTCCGGCCTGATCTCACGAAATCTCACCAGGGGGGAGGGGGGGTCCAGAAATCCGGAAAAATACCTCACGTAATTTATGGATGCCCCCAAAGGCATAGTGAGGTATTCCCAATGGCCGTCAGGTGTTACAAATGCTGTCTTTTCGATGGAGTCCTCTGCTACCGGTATCTGGTGGTACCCACTTAACATATCCAAGCACGTGAACCAGTTGGAGTCTCCAATTCTTGCTATCTGATCTTCGATTAGGGGCAGTGGGAATTTATGCGCTACTGTGTTTTCATTTGGCTGCCTGTAGTCTACAAACAGTCGGATCCGTCCTTTTTCTTGACTAATAATACAGGGCTGGCGAATGGCGAGGAGCTTGGCCTAATGATGCCTGCTTTTAACAGTTAATTTACTTTCTGTCTTACAATTTCTTTTTCGTTTGGTACCATCCTAAAGGGCCGCTGCATTATGTGGTGGGGGTCGATTAGTCGGATGTGCAATTCGCCTGTGTTGACTCGTGTTGTGGGTAGTCCCTCCGCAATGAATGGTGCAAACTCCTTTAGTATCCTAGTGAGGGGGGGGAGGTATTGGGGTGGGGCATCTGTGGTTATATTGGCAGTCGTTAGGTTAGTGGGTGTCCCCCAGCCTCTGCTGCACGCGTGTACTACGTGGCTTCTGGCAAATGTGACACCTTTTGTGTCAAGCCTGGCTTCGATTCCTTGATACAAAATTTCTCGTCCTAGAAGTATTTTGTCTTCGAGTGTGTCGTCCGGAGTACGTGAAAAAGTAGTTCTAAACTTATGTCGTTGATCCTGGCGCGGCTTAGGATTTGTAATGGGCAGTTTATGCGGGCGCCCCCCAGGCCTAACAGCGATACAGCGGAGTGGATCCGTTTTCCTGACAATTTTGAGGCTACGCTCTCTCTGACTAGTGAACACTCTGCCCCGGAATCAAAACAAAACGGAAATGACTCACCATGGTTGGTTAGCACTCCACCTGGGCAGCTCTTGCTGCACCAGTTGACTCGTTTGTCGGCGGCGGCTTCGCTGCTTCGAGTTGCCCCTCTGTCCGATGCTCGCTGTTGTGGGCACTGCGCGGCTCGGTGCCCCTTGCCCCAGCAGTGGTAGCTGGTTGGATCGGCTGTTCTTCTGGCAGGGGTGGATGCTCGGGGTATCGAGGCCTGGAGTCTCGGGTCTTCGTAGCGTCTGCTTTGCGGCGCCCAATCAGACGGAGTCCACCGGGACATTGCCATGTGGCTGTGGTATTGACCTTCCACGTTCAGCTTTCTTTTCCGTGACGTGATCGTCTGAAGTTCTCTCATCAGAGCGTCTCGCGTAATTACTTCTGTGGTGAACGCCATGTGCTACAACGGAGGGTCGAGTTGCGCCAAATGGGCCACTATGCTGGCCATGGCTATTTGCTCCATCGGAAGGTTCCTCCAGCGTGTTGTCAGTATCAACATCAAACGGCCAGCGTAGGCTGCGTAGTTCTCGTCATTATGGGGACGTCCGTGCTGCATCGTTATTAGTGTTGCGGTGACAGTTTCTCCTGGGTCGTATCTGGCGTGGAAGAGTTCCTTGAACTGTGGCCACGTGATGCCGGCGAAGGCAACCTGCGGCCACCAACCGGCTGCTGATCCCTTCAGTGCCTTACTAAGGGCCAGTACCAGTGCGCTTCCTTGGAGAGGTTTTTCATTGATGCACAAATCTACCACTCCACTCCAGGATCTTGGTTCGCTGCCCGGGATGTCTGGGTTGAACTCGGGGAGTGTGATGGATGCCGGCGTCGTCAGTGCTGTGACCACATCCATCAAGTTTTGCTGCTGGGTATCCAGCAGCGTCCTAAGGGTTGTCACGCTCAGCAGCGTAGAGTCGTCCAGGCTTTTAGTACGGGGTGATCCCACTTCTAATGTCGGGTCGGAGTCTGCCAGATCGGGGACCTGGCCCCTCCGGCCCTGGGCTTCGGTAGAACGCGGCCGGCTCATGTCCGCGGGATCGCGGCAGGTCGCAGTAAGGAAAGACAAGATTTATTGTGAGTCCAGAAGTACAAGGCTAGGTAAGACAGTCGTGGTAGCTTCCTGGTCCTGACGAGCGAGTGCGCAGAGAGAGCCCTCAGTCCCCGCGTGCTGCCTTTTGTATCCTCCTCCCCACCGCTCCGGTCGTGGCGGCGCAGGCGCGCTGGTCACCATGTCCGCTCTGTCCTCTGGTGGCTGGCACGTGAGTTCCGGCTGTCTGCTTGCTGGTCGATTCCGACAAATTCTATTTTTCTTGGCTATAAGGAATAAGGGAGGGGGTGAGCCGTCCAGAAATCGTAAAATTATTCATCTCGTAACTACAGAATATGGGAGACGCAATTCACACAGAAGCCGATACTGCAGTCTATCCCAGAACAAAAGGCGATTTAAAAGCAATAAAGTAGTTCAGCACATAATACAAGCCCTAAATAAACTGTTAATAATAGTGAATAACCTTTAAACTAACTTGAACCAGTGAAATCCAAGTTATCCAACTTGTAAACAGTCGATTTTGGTTACGTGACTATATCACTAATTCTCAACACTTTTTGATGCAGTGAAGTATTTTTGTAATAATAATAATCCGAAAGAAAGTTAAATTCACTAAAAACCAATAGTTTCAGACAGTATAAATAAAGTAAACATAATTTTAAAACTAAGTTGAACACACATGCATTTTCAACACCACATAGCAACACATTTTCGATAATTTCCGGTGCTAACAAGTAAATTTTATGTAGTAGTAAAGAACGTGATACAACATATAAAAGTTTTAAAGCATTCCACTCAGTATAATTAACACTAAATCAGTTTTCAAGTTATGGCGTAGTAAAGAACAACGTGGCAACTTTCAAAATTAAACTGTGAGCAACTAAGACCACTTCAGTGAACAGAATAACTTTTAAAATGTATTATAAAATAAAATAAAAATTCAGACAATAACACTTTTTTTGAAATAAGCAGCACTTCAATAATAATTAACGAGATACTAGTGTAGTTTTTTTTAACATGTCTGCCAGGTAGCTATCTCCTCCGTTTTTGTGAGGTTAATGACTTCTATAATACACCACCGATAATAATAAAAGTTACAGTTTTTAAATCAGGAGCAATCACAGAACAGAATGACAGGGGTTTGAATGCGATAATTTGTAATTCAGCGGTAATTTCTAAAATTGTGGAAACGAAGTGCCAACAAGGGGATTTACTGACATTTTTTAGGAAATTAGTTACTATTACGTACACACATTTAAATTTTTTACAATAAACTGAGTAAATTTAGGGCTAAAGTCATCATAAACTCAACAAACCGACACACCACACTGTAAAATTCTGAACAGTGGGGGTCATTAGATTTTGATAGACTATTTTGTATGGCGAGATGCTACAGGTGCTAAGCGTCAAAAGGTATATAATGCCGCGCTGAGATGATCTGACTTCACTTGTATTTCATGTGTTGAGGCCAGCACTGTGTTAGTTAGTTTCGAGAAAACCGCTCAGTGGCGCTAGTGTCAGTTAACGATCATGGCTACCGGAAGGCACCCATTTTGCAGTATCATGTGCTGTACTGGCAACCATGGCAGAATATTTTCGTAGTAGCAAAGTGCAAACAGTGACAATGAAACTTTGATACTTAATTAATGGGGTTTTGGTCTGGTATTTATTCCTCTTCATAACTTGCGATTTTTGGAGATGATCTTTCTGATTTAGCCATTTCAACTGTAATTGTGATGTTCAAATGTGACTGAAAATATATTGAAAATTTTTCTCGAAGTGAACAGTGCATATTATTCACAGTAACCTTTTCATTCCTAAGGAAATTATAAGGAAAGTGGCGGCTGTAATGAATTACAGTTGATTTATCCAGGCTCACACATGGTTATACAGTTTTATTAGTGAAAATTTTGTCAGAACTTAAAGCAAGTTGGAGGCTAGTTACGGTGATTAGACCGATACTTCACCCCGGTATGTGGTTTTGTCCCTTACACTGTGTAGGTAAAACCAGAGTAGCAGCCCTGTCTTTTTTTCCATTTTCTTTTTGTCCTATATTTTTGTTGCATGAAATGCTGTAGTCATGTTTGGGCGTATCATTTGTTCCTACATCTACTTGAAACTACCACTAACCATAAAAGTTTGTGTTTGTTGACAACCCACAAGCACACTTCATGGCTTCTCTGCAAGCTGTGCTTGAAGTGGTGCTGCCTGGCCTGTGTACAAATGGATTGCTTTATTCGTATGCATATAAACTGTGATAATAGACTCCATAATAGAATCGCAAAATCAAACAGTTGTGATAGGCATTTTTCCTGAAAATAATAATAATAATAAAAAGAAGCTTCGTCGCCTTCTTATGACAAACCTCCAGCCCTGTTAGAACCATATTTACACCACATGCTACTGATGTGGTAAGGTTTTTAATTATGTTATATTCCAATAGATGCAGCTGGAGTCTAATTTCTATGTTTATGAGCCAATTTTACACATACTTGCAGGAATCCATTTAATGTTGTCTGACGGAGTTTTCTCACAGTCAATATACCTACCAAACTTCAGTACCATCTATCGAAATGAATTATAAGCAAAAACTTTTCGTGCTACCTCAATAACACTTTGTGTGAATATAGCCTAAATTGATCATGTGATTTGTCCATGATGATGCGATTTATGCAAGCCTAGGAATATATATATGTATATATATTTAGGCAGAGGTGGAATGCCAAAGTAGATATACATGCAGATGAAAATGTAAACTTTAATGATGAATAAATAAGTGGGCATTAGAATTTAAAAAAGATTAAAAACAAAAAAAAACAAAAATATTTAAGAAATTGATAAAATCATATATATACTATTTCTATAAGGTTTTTCCCCCCCTCACAATCTCCCTTCATAATAAATCGAACTCTATGAATAAGATGTCATTTTAAAGCTTTTAGAAAGGAATTGCTGAAATTATATATTAAGAAAGGATATTTTTGAATTTGAGCGTTAAAGAGCAAAAGTATCAATATTTCTGCAACATGTTTGTGTTTCATAAGCCATTTATCTCCATTGATATCTAACCGATATAGATAAAGTAGGCTTCATTTTAAAGATTAAGATATCTGCCATGGTCACATCATATTTTCAGAAAGGAATTTTTTGGAATTCCACCCTTCAAGGACAGAATTACCATAATTTCCATAACGTCTTTGTTACGAACCATTTATGGTATCTCCATTGATACCTATTGTAAATCGATGAAGGAGGTATCATTTAAAAAATTTAAAGGTCTCCACTCATGCAACATTACAAATTGAGAATGAAATTTTTCAGAATTTGACCCTTAAAGGGCAAAACTAATAACTATGAATGTCGTGCACATGAGACAGTTCAGAGCCAAGCCGCTAGATAACAGTAGCACATAATACAGAGATACTAATAAACTGATTCACTGGTGTCAACTTTTTTTATGTACCTATTACACTAAACAAATAAACAATTGAAACAAATGAGGCGGATCTTCTTTCATCCTATTACAAACCCCCAACCTTACTATTCATTGTATTCATGAAATTTTCGCATGGGTCATCTAGTTATCACTAATAAATAAACAGTAAGTCATGTGTTTATTTTTAGGGTCTTATTGGAGCTTGAGGAGATTGATGTCTGGTATTCAGGATATTTTAACAAGTTAGTACCCACCTATGAATTTTGGATATGTTGGTGGTTTCTAGGAATATTCGACCACTTTCATTATAAAGCAGTTTTTGAGATTGTTAGAGTTGTGGCTATTGGCATGGGCTGCTACTGGTTGGTGTATGTTGCATGTATAAACTGATTCAGAGCTGTGTGGTATTGATTCCTATGGATGAATTAATGCAGTGAAGGCAGATTAGTTGGTATAAGAGTGGCATTACCATGCAAGTAACAAGTCCAATGATGGGAAAGGTTTCTCCTGTGGTTGGGTTGGAATATGTCATAGTCGGCGGATAAGTGCTGCAATTTTTGCAGTGAGGTCTGTTGCGTGGAAAAGATCCATGTGACGATTTTGGAGAATCCAAAGGGGAATATTTGTGGGCCATTTGTTCTGGAGATTGGGTGGCCTGATCAAACAGGTGTGGGAGACAGCAGGTAAATTTTGGGGAAAATGGTGCCTAATTTATGGAATGAGGGTAGAAAGTCGTGCCCACATCACAATATTTCATTAATGGAATCGAGACCAGAAGAGAGCTGGGTGATACATTCAGGGCTGTTGTTAGTTTTTAGAGGTGCATGGCAGGAGTAGTTATTGGGGCTGTGAGTGACAGGATGAGAGATGTGCTTTTATACAAGATCTGCAGGTTAAAAGTGGTAAATGAGGGCTTGTGATATATTTGGGGAGTACTAGGAGAGGAATTCTCTATCATCACAGATGTGTTTGCTATGGATGACAAGGCTGTTAGTAAGGAAACGTTTGGTGTGGAATGGGTGGCAGCTGTCAAAGTGTAGATATTTCTGCAAATTATCGAGTTTGATTTGGACAGAGTTGTTAAAGGCATCCTGACCTAGAACAATATACACATTGAGAAACGTAGTTTTTGTGAAAGTAAGTCCTTGCGAAATTGATGGAAAGGCTATTTTTAACGGAATTATAATAATAATAATTCCATGTGGTCGTAATGTCCTGGTGACAGGATCGTTGCTAAATGCACATTCTGCCCCTGTCACAGCCACCTTACTCTAACCTGGTAATCCTACCAGGTACAGGGGACCTATAGTTTAAAATGGAATCTGCACCATGTAATCGTTCTGGTGTACTTCACATTACACAGCAAGCTGTGCCAGAGATGAAGGTTGGGTTAAGCACCTATGAAAATCTCTGCCGAGACAGGGATTCAAACCAGGGAACCCCAGCTGGACACCTTAACCACTGAGCCACCAGATCACTTGTTAAAGGAATTGACATAGGCCGTGCACAAATAAATCACTCTGTTGGCATAAACAGAGGTCATGTACAATTAGATCACTGTGTACAAAAGTCTAGGAGTTGATTTTCACTGTGGGTCCAGATTGTAAATAAATCCATCTGTGTATCTGAACCATACAAAGGGTTTAAAGGTGATGTGAATCTATGTTTGTTCAACCAGATCTATGAATACACAACCGAACATGGTGGGTGAGCACTTAACACTTTGGCCTCGCATTCAGGAGGACGCCGGTTTGAATCCCCATCCGGGCATCCAGATTACAAAAAAGGAATACACTGGCCTATGATGGATAGTAGTGCCTTAAGTCTGGTGGTATACTTGAAAATTGGAGGATAATGAATTGAGCCAAGATGCAAGGATGAATTTATTTGGATGGCTGTGTGGGGTATCACATATCTAGGAAGCAATCCAGCTCACTGAAAAGGAAGTGTGCAGTATCTTTTATGAAGGAAGGAATAGTCTCTACAAGGAGTTTGAGGTGTTTATCTCATGGTTTGGTGTTTTGTGTATTCGTCGCCTCCCTTCAGCTTTCAACTTTGGAGAATGCTGGTTTCCCTATCCTTTGTTATTTACATTACCTAAAAGGTTTTTCCTTTTCCTTACTATCATTATATCATCTTAATTTTTTCCAAGTTTCCCAGATGAGACCATTCAAAAATTGATATCATATGTTTGTTTGGAGTCTATAATACCTGTCAGTCCTCGGTCCAGACTACTGAACTTTCAGAGCAAACAATATTTTGCAACCATTCAGTATAACGTCCACACATTTTGGTTGACTTTCAAGAAATATGACCATCTCAAGGTAGAGTAGATAAAAAATGTGTATGATTTAAAAATTGTTTTCTGTAGAATGTTCCAGTGTCATGTAATATGCTTTCTTTTAGTTATCAAAAAGTTCAAAACATTAATTAGAGTGCAGTAGCACTCAAATTCTGTTGGTATATTTTAGAAGTTCTTAAACTGAAACAGGGTGGTAATTATTTGATATCTGCTGTTAATTGACTTAGATATCTGTACCATTAATAAATTGCAAATGTCTTATTTAGTTGAAAGAAAGCAATGGAATAAAGTAGCTAATAAATGTTTTGAACTTCATGTAATCCATATACATAATTTTTGGGATTATTTTTTAGTATAAATTTTATATGTGCACCTTTCCTGTTTCAGTATTTCTTCCATAATCAGAATCCAATAGACATGAAACGTTTTATTTCAAAAATATATTGGTTAATAGAGAAAACAAGTGATGATGTACATCCAAGAAACTACCTTGCTAATTTTACTCCACTCTCCAAAGATGTATATCCAGTCTACAACCAGTATCCTATTTTCATAGTTGATTATCAGGTGTGTATTTATATCCTACACTAATATTTTATTTTTTGAATGAAAAGGCATAGTAACATATAATTTATAAGTTGAAGGCAAGAGGGCAGTAGTAAAAAAGACAAATACCAAAAACAAAATTTCAGGCTGTGCTCGCATATGCAGATAGCAAACCCATATGTGGCTCAATTTAACACAGGCCCATGTGTCATATGCATCAACCGTTATCAGCATGATTAAGGGCAGGCCATAATTTCTTTTTCTTTCTTTCTTCTTTTTTTTTTTTTTACCGAGCGGGGCGGTGTAACGGTTAGCGTTCTCGCCTCGCATTCGGGAGGACGGCAGTTCGAATCCCCGTCCGGGCATCCAGATTTGGGTTTTCCATGGTTTCCCCAAATCACTCCAGGTAAATGCCGGGATGCTTCCTTCAAAAAGGCCATGGCCGAATTCCTTCCCATTCCTTGCCCCCATCCTTGCCCCCATCCTTTCCCGTCTCTAAAGACCTCGATGTTAAAAGGAGACGTAAAGCAGTTTAAAAAAATAAAAATAATATTCTTCTTTTTTTTCTGCGCAACCCTCCTGCCTTCAGCTTTGCCATGTGTAATCAGTTTACTTTCTCTTTCCTTTCCATATTAGTATCATTCCATCTCCATAATTTTTTGAAACTAATATTTTGTTTATCTACTTTGCCATATAAATATATTTGCATGTCTAATAGTTCCATAATTTCAAATTTTAGTAATTTTAAATTTGCTATCATAAACTGTATATATACTGTTATGAAACAAAGGTGCTATAAAGCAGGATAAATTAAACATTCAGATATGAGAATAATCACCACATACCACAGGCAGGCAGGCATGGCATCCAAACATGGACAAACAGGTGCACATATTGAGCATTACAATTTTTGGGTTTGTGTTTGTTTGTCAGCAGTACTATGAGCTGGCTGCTGCATATGGTGACTAGGGGCTGACTATGACCCTTCCAGGAAATGTTTCAGTAGAGCTAACCTCAGCTAATTCATAATCCACAAACACAATCTTCCCCGTCGTACTAGACAGCCCCAAGGCTCTTTTCCATGCAGCACATCCCATGCAAAGTGTGCCACATAGCTGTGCCTCCACCATCTTCACCAACCTAGTAACCAGGCGAAGGTTTAGCATCAAATATCAGATAACCTCATTGTCTGTCCTCCAATCCCGAATCCACTGGATAGTAGAATGAATGACCACTGACCCTGTATCTGTTCATCCCACTATACATGATATCAACAGTTTCAATTATTGCTTTAATATCTGTGTTATTAGAGTTTCCACAAACAGGAGCAGCATCTCTGGGAATTGGCTTACCAGTACAAGCTGGGTACCAGATAGACACTGGATCTCAACTTAAAAATAAATCCAGCAAACTTCCTTTTACCTCCTATTCCCACCCCCATCCTCTCTTCCTTAAATGGACCACAGCTCAACAGAGCTGTTGTGTATATTAGTTTATTAAACCTTTAAAATTCTGTTCTTTTAACTCAAGTTTCCAGCCTGTGATGTGTTCCCATGATACAGTTTCCAGTTTTGCAATACTCAGGTTTATGCTTTCAATCCACATTCCACATGCCCCTCTGTCTTAAATTTGCCCCCGTCATGAAGCACACACCAATAGGATGGGCCTCCAATTAGCTATTAACCACCATCATACAGCAACCATTGTTGACAGATGGACATAAACCTGAAAATTACAATATTCAATGTTTGTACATGTCTGTCAGTGTTATGATGCTACTCTTGCCTTCAACTGTGATAATCAGTGGTTATTCTCTTATCCAAATGTTACTTTGTACTGCTTTATAGCAACTTAGTTTCCTAACAATTTACATTGAAAAAATGAGCACTATGGAATTGTAAATTTGGATAGGGAAATGAACCACCATATACCTTAGCTAATGGTTAGGTGGTTTGAAGACACATAATGGATGGAAATAGAAGAGACATTCCAATTTTCAAGTCATCATCAAGTAGAACATCACAGATGCTGGGTGTGGTAGTAGACTGCTTGAAATATTTACTGTTGAGCAAGGAATGTGGTCCAGGGTCATGTAATGATTTGAAGCTGATAGCTGAGCATTGAAATATATTGATACTAAACATTGGTGGGTAAAAGGAGCAGATAGAATATTAAATATGCCTCTAAACTGTCCTGAAACAACCCATAAATTGGATTTTTCAGGAATTAATTTAAAACTAGATGAAGATACATCACTGTTGAAGAAATTGAGGAAGTAATTAACAGTCTAAATAATAATAAAACTAGTGGAGAAGACTGCATACCGACCAAACTTTTAAAATGGTATCAATCAAAAATAATTCAAGAATTACAGTTAATTTTTGAAGGTATTTGGAGATCAGAGAAGACTCCAGATGGAGGGAAAGTGGCATTAATACACCCATTGCATAAAAAAGGTGACAACCAAAATGTTGATAAGTATAGAAGAGTATCCCTATCGCAAGTTGCTTATAAAGTATTCTCAAAACTCTTGTTGAACCGAGTGGAGACAAATCTTGGGTGAGTATCTGGGTGGATTTCAAAAAGGTAGATCTTGCTCAGAGCAAATATTCAATCTAAAATCCATAATTTGTCATTGAATATTAAATTCCAATGACATAATAGTAATATTTATAGTTTAAAAAGAAAAGGCTTTTGACTCTGTTGATAGGGAAACTTTGGATAAAACAATTTGTGAATTTGGAGTGGATTCTAATTTGGCAAACCAAATACTTGAAGCTCTTGCAGAGTTGCCTATCAAGATAAATACAGGTGTGCAGCAAGGTGATGGTTTGTAACCCATTTTATTCAGCTGTGTCTTAGAGAAAATTGTAAAAATTTGGAATAATAAACTGACGGAACACAAAATTTCACCAATAATTTAGGCAAGAAAAAACAAAGGTGTTGAAATTAATTGCCTGGCATTGCTGATGATTTCACTTTACTTTCAGAAAACATTACAAATATGTAAACACAGATCAATCTCTTGGAAGCAATAGCCAATAAAACAGGTTTAAGAATTTCTGTAGCGAAAACTAAATTTATTACTAACATTAAAAATACTTCAAAATTTTTAACGTCAGATATTGGATGATTAGAGAAAGTAAAGAAATTTAAATATCTGGGTGAAATAATTCAAGAAAATGGATAAGATAAATCTGCCATAGAAGAAATGATACACAGGATGGAAAGACCGTATGGTATCACTAAAACTTTTTACAATAAAAAGTTCTTGTCTAAAAATCTTTAAATAAGGCACTATAACTTGGTCATCAAACCAGTAATGCCTAGTGTTGAACTATAGATTGTATAAATTGGAATTACTAGAAAGAAGAATCGTTAGAAAAATCTTGGGTCCAGTTAAAACAACAGAACTGTGGAAATTAAGCAGTAATAAGGAAATATACCAGAATATAGAAAATATAACAGAATCAATAAGGAAAGGAGATTGCTGTTTATTGGACATATCTACAGAATAAATGATAACAGACTAACGAAAAATATATTCAGTTACCTTGGGGGGGGATCAAAAACTAGCTGGATTCAAGATTAGAAAAGAAATAAAATAAGAGGAAATTATGGAAAGAGATATCTTTACAAAGAAGATATTAAGTTTTGAAGGATTCCAAGGCAGAAGAGGAAAGAAATCTGTTCCGAAGTGGTTTGAGGAGAAAAGAAAAAAACATAGTGAAATGATGAAGGAATATTGGATTGAATGGAAGAAAAAACAACAACAAAGCATGAAGAATTGAAATTTGAACATGGTTCCAGCAGTCCATATTGAAAAGAAGAAGAAGAAATATGTAAATGTAAATAAATAAAAATACACATTAACATTAAAATAGAAATTATTGATTACCTATTGTTCATGTTATATAAAAGTAAGGAGAGAAGAGAAAAAGGAAAAAAAATTAAAGCAGTGACTAGGTGTTATCTTAAGTTGAGACTGGGTGGTTGCCTGGTGCCCAGTTTGCACTGATAGGCAAGTGCTGCTGTTTAGGAGGAGTCTGTTTGATAGCATGGGCCATGCAGAAAGAATTAAATTCTTTAGTGTCACGGTAGATGGCATGATAAGCAACTAGGTGGTTTAGTTTCTGGGTGAATACTGTCTGTTGCTGAGAATTAATTTTTATGGCTAGTGGATTGACTGTGTTTGTGAACTAAGAGTTGACTGAGATAAGAAGGTATGCTGCGGCAATTTCTGGGAGGTTCGGGAAGGATTTTCTGGAAAATGGATCTCATTTCCAAACAGGCTTAAAGAAAACTGTAACCTTGTTGCAGGTTACAGTTGGCAGACTTGTAGCCTGGGAAGTACTGCATTCCAGGATTCAACCATGATTAGTTTTTGAAGGTTTGGGGGGGGGGGGGATCAATGGGCTAAGCAGATTTGTAAAACTTTTTTGAGAGCTTGAGAGATGCCGCTGGAATATCATGCGAGGAACTCCATTTTAGAGCATATCTGACTACCCTCAATGTAGGGGAGGGAGCATTTGGTATGATACAGATGACGACTGTTTATGCATGATAACCAAAAGTAGTAAACCAATATACACCGAAAGGTAGAAGAAGTATAGGTAGACCAAGGAAGAGGTGTGAATAGTCCCTGAAATCAAAACAGGTCAATAGGCCTAATCCTATGATGGGAAGAAGAAGAAGTAAGTTGAACTGGAAGAGAAAGACTTAATTAGTAGCTGTCACCATTGTGTATTGAGTAGGCCCCCTTCCACCAATTTTTAGGTATACTGCTGTTAATAGAATGGCCACTGACAGTGCAAACTGTGAAACTGCAATTAATGTTATTGCTGTCATGCTGTGCCACTACAGGATGGCCAGAATTTTGATTGAGTACTGTTTGACCATGGCAGTTCCTATTGATGGATAGCTGAGTGTTAGTCAGACCTATATATGAAGTGGAGAATGAGGCATGTTCTGGAAGGATTGGGGAGGAGAAAACACAGTTCAAAGCCATTACGGATGAAATAATTGTTTTGTTGGATGCAGTTATTGGATTCAAGGCCTATACAAAAACTGTTTATTAAGAACTAAACTGACTGATTTTAACAGATGTGTAGTGTTTTTTGGCTGTCCTGACTGGGAAGTGGTGTAAGAAAATTGCTTATTGGGGGAGGGAGCGGAGGATGCTACATATTAATATCTGAATCATATTGTTTAAACATTTAGTGATAGAACATTCATCAGAATATATACATCACATACAGATATTAGAGGAGTGTATAACATGGAGCAGGTGGCAGTTGTAAAGGTAAAGATCCTGTTGATCAAGATTAGTTTTTTTTTATGTAAACAGAAGCATTTGTATAACCCTTAAAGGCAGAAATGTATCCTCAAGCTGTTGGAGAAGTACTGGGTATCAGTGGCCAAGGGCTGACTCTGAGTTTCTACTCAGGGATACCACATATGGAAACGGTGATTTGTTCCCATATGTATAAATTATATGAATCTCAGTATATACACATCAGATCTCAGTGCCATATGTCTCAGTTCTAAATGTTATACTGAAATACTGTAAAGTGTGCTCATGTTTATTTGTTCATCATGGCTCTCCTACCTTCATCTGTGGTGAATGATTGACTTATTTTCCCTATCCTTATTTGTATTCGTCTTAGCTTTATCTGTTTCCATATTAATGTTTATCGTCACAAATATTTTTAAAATATGGTTTCCTAAGAAGAGATGATTGTGTTGAAGCTATTAACTTTCTAAAATCAGACTTTAATAAATTGTGTGTAAAATGTTCAAAGGATACTGAAAGATACTAATTTCAGTATGAAAAAAAAGAGAAAAATAAAATAAATGTAGCTTATGTTTGGTGATATTTGTCAATTTTTCAATGTTGGGGATAATTTCAGAATGGAATATTTTTGTTTTACATTTCATTTACTCTTCTCCACACTTTATTTAAAGAGTTGCAAAAGCTGATCACTAATACACAGTGAAATGTAAGTGCTATACCATTTTAGACGTTCTTAATTTAATTATACTGGAACTGAATTGCATTGTCTTCTATCCTGCTGTTACGTTTAATCTGACAGGAAGCAATAGTGGTAAGCAGAAATTTCCTCAGTTATTTTTACAGCTCAAAATAATTTCCAGCACATCATGGAAGCAATTAACTGAGCAACAAAATCTTCTCGGGTGTCCAGCCAGATGGTGGTGTAAAAACATGATGTTTCGACAGCGGACTCTGCTGTCGAAGCGTCATGTTTTTACACCACTATCCGGCTGGACACCCGAGAAGATTTTGTTGCATTGATACACTGGGAAACTCTCCATCCACTCACACATCAATTAACTAAGCGTTTAATCACTTTACAGTCACTTCTCAACCAGATTGTTCATGATTCCTGTTAGTTCTTCACAGTTACTATATTAAAACTGGTACTAACTATAAATCTTACTGCACATCAGTTACCAGTCTTTTAATTATTACTGTGATTTTTAGGAGAGGAATTAGTGAATAATGAGCAGTTAACATGAGAACAGTAACACGGACACAGATACAGTTTGTCTTGGTATGTTGTTTACTAACAATAAATTTAAAAAAAATTATCCAGGCACAACAAATGGAACAGATTAGAAAGGAGGAAGAGAATATTATACAAGAGAGTGAAATTATGCAGAAAATGAGATATGCTCAGGAGAAGAAGTTGGAGCAAGATTTCGTGGTATGATTTAATTTCTTCCCTGATACCTTTGTATACTGTAAAGAAACACTTTTTCACCCCATATCTGTATTCCTGTATATCATTTCTATGTACATTTAAAAAGAGTTTCTCAAATACTTCATCTTATACTATGTTTGCTATTATTTAATAAGATTTTTTTGATAAACAAATTGATGTTTTATACATTCCCACTGACAGCAGCAAATCCAATGCAACTACTTGTAACCCATCCCACAAAAATTCTTACCCCCATCCCAGCTAGATCAACTTTCTTTTCCCTTACACCTTTTTCTTCTTTTATTCCAGCCTCTTGTCATCATCCTTCATGAATTCAATCCAACTTTGACACTTTCACACATTGACTCCATTCCATGAACACAACCAGCTCCCTCCACATAGAAATTAATCCCTAACTTCCAAGGTGTCTTGCAAGGTCATTAACCTCACATCACCCTGCTTACCTTTAAGAGTTTCCAGACCCTTACCCTGTACCTCATGGCTCAAGATCCACAAGGTAAACACTCCATGTTACTGCCTATAAGTCCCCCACAGGGCATGTATCTTTCTTGGACCAACACTTGCAGTCATTTGTCCATGTCCTCCTATCTTATGTCAGAGATACTCCTCAATTTATGAAACTTTTGTTGGCAGTTCCCACATCCCCACTTAGAGTCTTTCCTAGTTACTATTGACATCACCTTCCTCTACTCCAGCATCTCCTATTTCCAGGGCCTTATTATTCTGAACACTGTGTAAGGATGTTCGTTGATTTGTGATAAATTTAATGTCCTGGTGGTACTACTCAACACGACGTGTATTTCAGTCTTAATTAAATGTTCGTAAGATTACAGGTTTGATACCGTCAGGTCGCCAGTGGGGATTCCACAACTAATACTAATAATTCATAGTCACTCACAAAATCAATCACGTAAACAGTTAGCAGTAGCAGTTAGCGGGAATTGCCAACACATAAATCACATAAAAGTTTACATTCAGAACACACATTTATTGTCTGAAAAAAGCAGAAGAAATACGTCGCCGAAGTAACCACCAGTTACAAAGACTCGTGCTATCGGAACTTCTTTACCAAAGCGTGCAAGATTCGAACCGAGCAGGTACAAGTAGTATGTGGTGCCACTATCACAATAGTTTTATCCGGAACACTGTTCTTGTCCTCATACATCGACACTCCAAATGCTTCTTC
>JARYHS010009186.1:122658862-122806315 GCA_031002005.1 Vandiemenella viatica
ATGACTCCTCCCTGAGCAGTCCTCACCCAGAGATCCGATTGGGGGACTATTTTACCTCCGGAATATTTTACTTAGGAAGAAGCCATCATGATATATGTAATTTGAGAGGATTCTAAATTATAAATTGCGGACATCTCAACTAAATTGCAGGAAATTTCAGTATGACGATGATCTGGATGGAAACTTCCAGATTTGTGAAGATAACTAGCTCTGCACATTCTTCTGTAAGTGGAGACTAAAACCTAATCTGACAAAGACAGAGTCTTGTTGCTTCCACCTTTCAAAATAATTGAAAGCCTTCTTCAAGTGTTGTAGCTCCTTCTAGTGCTGTAGCTTCTACTGATGTAGATAGCAGCAGAATTAATTTGTTTTCATAGGAATCTGCTGATAAACATTTACGTCGTAAAAAATTCAGTATCATAGCTATCCTAACGATCGTAATCCAAGATGGTTTGGACCGATTTTTTGCCAACCTTTTCATTGCTTACATGATTCCACTACATGTTGGAGAATCTGATACATTGAGAAGCTGGTGAAAACATTGAACCCTGGTAAAAACTAAATTTTAGGACATTTGGTAGATGTATTACTGATTAACATCATGGTACATAGCACCTTGGTATTACTTGCAGTAATACCTACCACAATACATAAACATCAGTTCCACTCTAGGATGGTTAACTTTAACTTGTGTTAAATTTGCAAAAATGTAACACTTTGACGATTCTCGAAGTTAACTTTTCAAGTTGCAGATTAACGATTAACGAAGTAAACTTTTCGATTAACTGTGCCCACCTATGCATATCTGTAAGGGTAGCAGTTTCATACCAGGTATATAATTTATTAGTATGTCAACAAATGCTAGGTGAAAAATTGTCACAGTATTATTAGTAAACAGCTACATTCATTAACTGACTTTTATAGATTGTATAGAATAATACCTGTGAAAATTTTTTTAAATATTTGCAAGAATTTCAAGTTGTTTTTGTCACTGAAAATCGAAATATATTTTGTGTCCCAAAAATGTTTTAATTTATTTTAATTAAATTGCAATGGAGCATCACGCTCCGGTGGCAATTTCCCTAAATACCCATCTTCCCTCTTTCCTGCACCCACCTACATTTGCCCTCTACAAATTTTACTTTTAACTTCTTTCAACATTTTTGGTAAATTATTCATCATTTCCCTTGATAACTTATTCCAATCCCTGACACCCTTACCTAAAAAAGAGAATCTTCCCACACCCTTGTGCGTGAAATCGAGTGCCAGCTGGTCATGGTCATCTTTTTCCCTACCATGCACTACTTTTCAAACCTATTTCCATGCCTCATCATCAGTATACGCCTTGTACACTCCCATGTCCATCTTCACCCTCCTCCTGTTGTGCAATGAATCCCATTCCAGCTCTTTTATCTTATCTGTTACTGATTGCATTCTGCGATAATTTCCAGAAACAGATCTAGCAGCCATTTTTTGCACCCTCTCCAACTCCTGTATTTGATACTCAAAATGTGAGTCCCACACTACAGTACCATATTCGAGCAATGGTCTGACCAAAGTTTTTTAACCCAATTTCTTTACTTCTCTTGTACATCCCCTCATCTTTCTCTCCAACAAGTGCAGAATTTTAAATGTTTTATATTATTCTGTAGTCATAATTAGTCATTCTTATAACAAAGTGTGAATGTCTAATCAGTCTCTTGTGTCTTACAAATCTTTTTTTTTAAAGACAGAAGTGAAGTTTTTTTTAGTTAATTAAACATTACTTTCAGTACTAAATCAACAGTAAAGCTAACATTTTATGACTTCATGATAGGACACTAACCAAATTATTTTTCATCAATTTGCTGCTTATGATTGTTGTAGAAAGAAAGAGAAGAATGTGAAATGATGGAAGTTGAAGATGAGATGAGGTGGCATTACACAAACTTATTGGCTCATAAACAAGAACTCGAGAGGCAGCTGGGTTCAGAAAATTTTGAAATTCCTGATATGCAGGATCTACAACAACAGCGACAACAACTAACTGAAGAACTTAGAAAGGTAATAACACAGCTCAATATGGCATTTGGGGCTTGGAAATAAATGTGTCCTTAATTCTACTGTTGGTGCTGTTTCTGAATTTGTTGCTAGCATTTTCTTTTTTGTACAGTTTTTGCTGAATGAAACAACAGATTTAACATTATATGGTTAAATTATTAACAGTATAGATTTCAGCTTCCATGGTTGTAAATTTGAGTTACCAACATTGCTCAGCCTTTTGATTTCTAACAATTAACATATGTTTTATATTGTTCAATTTGAACTTTGTTTATATTGAAGTTTTTGTTGACGTATTTTGTTTTCTGCTAGTGTGTACACAATGAATAAAAGTAGTTTCTTTATGTACCTAAGTAGCATTTTTTTAACTACATGCTGGCTAATCAGAGACATATCCAGCATCACAACATTTCCTCAGCAGTTGCTTGCTGAAATAATAAATTACTAGACGACCCATGCGAAAATTTCGCGAAAAAAAAATTCGGTGAAAAGTGAGGTTGAATATGATGTCACCAAAGCTGAGTCATTACTCTTCATACTCATACTTCATTTATCGATTTTGGTTGTATATCCAGGGAGATAAATGGCTAGAGACACAAAAAACACATTTTAGAAAAATTGACATTTTTGCCCTTTAAGGGTCGAATTACGAAAAATTCCTATCTTAAATTATAATGTTACCACGGCGGAGACCTTAATATTTAGTATGATACCTCATTTATCTATATCGGTTGGATATCAAGTGAGATAAATGGCACGTGACACAAAAATGCGTTATAGAAGCATTTATACTTTTTCCATTTAAGGGTTGAATTCCAAAAACATTCTTTCTTAAAATATGATGTCACCTAATCTGAGACTTTACTCCTCATAATCTTACTTGATTTTTCGATTTTGGTTAGATATCCAATGAGATAAATTGCTTAAGACACAAAAAATTAATTTTAGAAAAATTAACATTTTTGCCCTTTAAGGGTCGAATTACGAAAAACTCCTTTCTTAAAATATAATGTTACCATGGCGGAGACCTTATTATTTAATATGATACCTCATTTATCTATATCGGTTAGATAATAAGGGAGATAAATCGCTCGTGATACAAAAATGCGTTATAGAAAAATTTATACTTTTTCCCTTTAATGGTTGAATTCAAAAACAATTATTTCTTAAAATATGATTTCACAAAGTTGAGACATTACTCCTTATAATCCTACTTTATTTATCGATTTTGGTTAGATATCCAGGGAGATAAATGGCTCGAGATACAAAAAACGCACTTTAGAAAAATTAACATTTTTGCCCTTTAAGGGTCGAATTACGAAAAATTCCTTTCTTAAAATATAGTGTTACCACGGTGGAGACCTTAGTCTTTAATATGATGCCTCATTTATCTATATCGGTTAGATATTAAGGGAGATAAATCGCTCGTGACACTATAACGAATTGCAAAAATATTGATCCTTTTGCCCTTTAAGGGTCTAATTCCGAAAAATTTCTGTCTTAATATATGACGTCACTAAAGCGGAAACCTTAATCTTTAAAATGATACTTCATTAAACGATTTCAGATCGATATCCAGGGAGATAAATGACTTGTAACACAGAAAACAGCATTTTAGAAATATTGACATTTTTGTCCTTTAAGGGTCGAATTCCGAAAATTCCTTTCTTATAATGTGATGTGCCCAAAGTGGGGACCATAAGCTTCAAAATGACACCTCATTCATTGATTTCGGTTAAGTATGAAGGAAGATACAGGCTTGTGACAAAAAAATACCTTATAGAAATAATATATATGATTATTTAATAAAAAAAACTCCAATGTTGCTGTTGGAATTTTTATTGTTTCAGACAAGTTTTGCCTTTCAACGATCCAATGTTGTTATTTTTTTCCGTAGCATGTTTGCAATTTATAAATAGGTTATAGATAGATTTGAATGAATGTTATTTCAATTACATTTATGTGTATTTATAATAGTACACTTACATTTCCATTTTTGTGAAGAGGTCTTCAACAATAATTGCACTTCGAATGTTGTACATAATTAGAGTAATTACAGTCAGTTAATCAATTATCCCTGTATTAATCATAATATGTTTTATGCTCGATCATTTATTTAGATTGATGGAATGCATATTACTTGGGCGTGTTGCTGTTATTCAGTTGTTTTTCTCAGTGATGTTATATCCACTGTGTGTTGTCAATGGGAAGTTTGAAATTAGCAGTCAGAACATGCATGTGTTTTTATTTTATTTTGTTAAATATGTGTACGAGAGGAAGAATAATGTCTAATGATATTGGTGTGAAGTGTTAGACAACTTGCCTGATGTGGGGTTATTTTCAGAACAGCTTCTAAAGTATAACAATTAACTGGTACGTTTAAAGATTAGTCTTCCTGGTCACCAATCCCTTGTAATATCCCAAGAGATAAAGGTATTGTTCATAAATAAGGTGCACTGTAGACTTCAGACTTGCGCTTAGCTGGGGTTTATGATAAAGCAACTCATTCTGAACTTTAACTGTGAACTGGTACCTTTAAAGATTCATCTTCCTGGTGATACCCCAAGAGATAAAGGTATTGTTCATAAATAATGTGCACTGTAGACTTTAGTTCAAATTTCAAAACTCTTATATTCTTCAAAAGTTTGTTACAATAGTCAGTACCAGTTAGAATAAGACATCGGACTACTATCCGAAAATATAGTTGATTGCAGATTAAACCATTCAGACACACGATAAGCAGCTTCCAATGGTACCCAAAAAATACAGAAAAATTTATACATTGCAAGCTAAACATCATTACAAACCAGTATCAAACTTAGACGACACTAAGGATTCGTCTACATTACAATACACCACTGTTTCACCTCATTAAAGCTGGCAAAAATTATACTTACAGTGACATTGCTTGCCTCGTTTGCTGCGAATTGAACTTCATGATCAGTGAGTGAAGTCTGTACTAAACATCGTGGATCATCTTGCTGCGGACTGGCCACTCCAAAAAACTGGTGAAAGTCTGAACAAAATTCAACATGGCTGACCTCTATTTATCAATTCATTCAGGCCTCTGACATCAGCTTTTAATTTCAAAATTCAATATCTGACTAATCGCCTTATAGTTTGGGCTGCAATTAACCTATGTTTCTTTGTGTAATCTGTTCTAAATATTTTGACTTTACTTGTTCTTCAAAGATGTTTCTAGTGGACTAAAATTTAATACTGTCACATCATGACTATGATCGTCGCTGTGAGTTCTCTTAGTGAAAATGGATGTAGTAAAATCCATGACACTTGAAAAACAACTTTATCTAAATTTTACAAAACGGATTTTGAAATAAGCTACGAGATGCTTTACGACACGGAAAGTGTTGGTAAAAGTTGTTTACTGTCTAGATATCTATGACAGGTATCTTTCTAAATAGTTTTGGTAAAGTTATAGATACATTACAGGAGGTGGAAATAGCATGAACACAAAAAAAGATCACACACTTTACATTATTTTAGTGAATAATCTTACTCATTATAAGAGGTGAGATATATAGCGAGGGGCGTTTCCCCTATAGGTCTTGTCTACCATGAGTAAGGTTATTAACTGAAATATTGTAAAGCATGATTATGTTTATATGTTTGTCCTAGCCCTCCTGCCTTCATCTGTGGTAAGTGTTGGGTTGTTTTCCCTATCCTTCCATATTTTCTTTAAGTAAATGATTAGGATAATTCGCACTAGGGCATATGTTTCATTACATTTAAATTAAAGAAAACCAACTGTCTCAAAATTGCTGTTGATGCCTTCTGTTTGTTTGTAATTGTGTCATAGCACTTTCATTTCAGATTTGATAATAATACCTATTAGACATTTGGAACCAAGTAAGGAAAGTTGAGGATTGAGCAATGACACTTTTCTTGGCGAGGGAATTGCAATATTTATTCTTTTTTATTCCAGTGCTTTATGATGCAGCACTGACAATATCCCATGTTTCTGGTATTTGGGTCATATTTGAAGAAAGCGGGACCATAAACATTTTAAAGTACATTATAATCTTCAATATTCACTGTTTGACTTACTGGTATTAATTCCCTATGAATAATTCTTTTGGAATCAAATTAAATGAGCATCAGAGTCTTAATTTGGTTCTATTGAATGCACACTTTTCAGTTTTGGAGATTGTGAATCCTTCTAACCTAACCTCTGGTGCTTTGTAGGTGGCTCGAACTAAAAGAACCATGTTTCATCACTTGTTACACTGTTTGACATGACTTCATCATCCATATACCAGCTGTGTAAATATGAAACTGGAATTTACCGATAGATGGCTCTTGCTATTAAAGCAGTTACCATCTGATCGTGTCATTGCTGTTCATTTGTTGACAGCTGACAGAGATTTTCAAGTCATAACAATACAAGTTTCATACATCAGTATAGTTTTTAATAATGTTGAACATGTAAGAACGAAGACTTTCCCGGCGTATGACTGCAATGTAGTCTTCACGGGTGTACCGCCGGATAGTGTTGTGGAAACACTATCCGGCGGTACACCCGTGAAGACTACATTGCAATGTTGAACATGTCGAGCTTTGATCCTACAAACTATGATTTGCGGACTTTTTTGATTTTCTGTTACCATTTAAAGAAAACTGCTGTAGAATCACGTGAAATGCTTGTTGAAGCTTACAGTGAGTGTGCTCTCAGTAAATCGCAGTGTTTTGAGTGGTTTAAAAAATTCAAAAGTGGTAATTTTGATGTGATAAATGAAGATCGTGCAAGACCTCTGAAGAAGTTTGAAGACAGCGAGCTGCAAGCATTGTTGGATGAGGATGGTGCTCAAATCCAACAACAACTCGCAGATCAATTGAAGCTGTCTCCATATGTTTAAAAGCTATGGGAAAGATCCAGAAGATGGGAAAACGGGTTCCATATGACAGCAAGAAAATTAAAAAACCACTTGTGAAATGCTGCTCACCAGGTATAAAAGAAAGTCATTTCTTAATAGACTTGTGACAGGTGATGAAAAGTGGATATAATTCGATAACCCTAAGTGTAAAAGATAATGGGTTACTCCTGGTAAACTGTCAACATCAACTTCAAGACCAAATCGCTATTGAAAGAAAACAATGCTCTGTGTTTGCTGGAATCAAAGTGGTGTGATCTATTATGAGCTACTAAAACCTGGTGAAACTGTTAATACTGAATGTTACCAACAGCAAATGATTATTTTGATCAAGCATTGCAGGGAAAATGACCAGAATATCATAAAAGGCAACACACAGTGATTTTACTTCATGACAACCCAAAATCACATACTGCAAAACCGGTCAAGGAAATGATTGAGGCGCTTAGTTGGGAGATACTGATGCATCCGGCTTATTCACCTGACTTAGCTCTGTCCAATTACTATCTTTTTACATCGATGGGAGCTGAGCAGCACTTCACTTCTTATGGAAATGTACGAAAATGGCTCAATGACTGTTTTGTGTCAAAAGAGCAAAAAATTTTCTGGCGTGCCATTCATAAATTACCAGAGAGATGGGAGAAATGTATATCTAGCAATCGAAAATATTTTGAATAAGGTACTTTGTATCATTTTTATACATTAAACGTGTATTTCTCATGAAAAAATTCTGGTTTCATATTTACACACATGGTATATACACATATGTAATGCTCCTTTTGGCTGAGCCTATGATAATCACTAATTGTGTGTTGTACAGAGAGAGTACGGACTTCCACTTGCCAAATTTTCTGTGAAAATAAGATGAACAGTAGACTTATAAACTCCAGTAAGATCCTTGATGATTATGGAGTATAGTAGATGCACAGTAATAATTTCAAAAAATTTCAGGCACTTTCTTAACATCATCTTCAGTACAAACTGTTAGTGATGTTCTTAAATCTACCCTCATGAAAAATCGTGTTCATCACTTAAAAATAATCTTATTACCCATTGCCTTACTACAATATACAGTCTGCATCAATTTAAGTGTTTCCACATCACTTTTACCCAATTTAAAAGTAAATTTTGTTGTGGACACAATTTTCTGACAAAGGTTCAGATGGTATTGTTAATTGTCAATATGAATGAACCATAAGTGAGAGTGATATAGAATTTTTATGGAAGATAGTTGAAATGTGTTACTGGTTAATGCATTTATTCATCCAGATATGACACTTCTAGTTTTTTAAAAATTAAAACAATCATTTTTCCCAATTGACAGATTGTATATGTGTAAGGCTATGCCCATTTTCTTTCAAAGCCTTCATATGATTAATGTTTGTCATGGAATTTTGCCTGAACATGTTTTGTTCTATATTTTTATCTTATCAATAATCAGCCATTTTAATTTTGGGTTTAGCATTCGGAAGGATGAGAATTTGATCTCCAATACACCTGTCAGTGTTTTGGTTTTCCATGATTATCCAAAATGACTCAAAGTGAATGCAAGTATAGTTTCTTCTTAAGGCCATAATTGAATTCCTTTATATACCTTGCCTCCTCCATCCAATCCTCTCCCAGTTTTATTATTCCTAGTGATCACCCAGAGATCGAAATTCGACCATAATTCATTAAGTTATTTAGTTTCTTTTGTAAAAGAGTAATAATCATTTATAAATTTTTTTATTTGTTCTATTGTGTTTGGTGTGAGCATAGATATATTATATACTGTATACATTGACTTTGTTGGCTGCGAGCGTGTACCAGTACGTCATTAGCTTGTGTTATTTGCCTTAACTCCCTGCAATACCTATAAAATTAAAAATTTAATGTAACACTTGTAAAATCACAATTAAGAGATCTTATTTTAATTTATTTTTGATACAATTCTTTGTCAGTTTACTCTTTTGACAACATGGAGTGAATGCGTTTGTAACAGCCCTCAAACCTAAAATTAAATGGAATTGTATTTTTGAAGCAAGTGTAGTAAGTTAGAGTTTGGTTTAATATGATCCTGTAGGTCTATTTTGCAATTTCCTATAAATCAATGTATATAGACTTTGTTTTTTAAAAAAGAAATTATTTAAAGGCCAGTTAATATGTTTAAGAACCGAATTGTGCAAGAGAATTGTTTAAATGTTCATAATTCCAAGTATTAATGCAAGTTACGATGTCTAAAGGACAATTTGCTACAGTTTAAAATGATTCTGTGAATAATTTTGTGTTTAAGTATATTTAATTTCCATATCTGACCATTTTGTAATGATGGTAAATAATTATGTATTAATTCTGATTGTTTTTAATATGTTTCAATTGTTTAAGTATTGTCAATGTTCGAGAAATATCTGGCGGAAGCTTTTGAAGTGTTCTACAAATTTTGGTAGAGTTTATATAAAGCAAACATCTGAGACAGAGAAGTAGTAGTTAGTTAGTTTTTCGGCAAAGTTTTTCAGCGACTCAATTTACGATGGCCAAGTACTGTATTGTCTGTTGAAGAAGTGTTGTATACAATCGCTAGATTGTATGTATCCATGTAAACAATATCGATGATGTTGTGTTTTATGAAAGTAAATGCAAGTTTAAACTGAACTATATCATGGACTCATTATTAATCATATTAATTAAACCACCAACAATCTTATACAGTCCTTTCACCTGAAGTGACTTCTGATTTGAAATGTTTTTCACTGCAAAACATGCACAATCAAAACAACTAAAATTCCTTGGAATGACATTTAGTGCGCATTTAAATGTATCCATCAAAATAATTTAATCATTTTGGGTACTATTTTCACTATTTAAATTTGGTGTATAGTCATTTTGAATTTCATAGAAATAGATACTTTTTTCTTTATCTCTCACTCTGACCTTTCTATGTCGAGGCATAATGGAAGTAGGGGTGAATATCTGAATTTTAAAAAAAAAAAAAAAAAAAAAGGGCCAAGGGCCAAAAAAAAAAAAGTAATGAAATTACTGGAATTAAAATTAGACAGGGTTTCAAAAATTTAAAGGCCATTAACTAAAGTTTAACCTTTTAAATAATAAAATGTGCTCACTTTTTTTAACTACCAAAACAATTTACTTTTTCTTTTTGGCAGAAACCATTAGGCAAGACTAAAGTCAATTCAAATTATCGGTTAGGATGTCAAATTCTCTTTAATATAGAAAATATTTCTTTTATGTTCCTTTCATAAATTCAAAGATTAATCTCTATATGACTGTTTAGTTTGACCAAAGACCACAGAGTATCTTAATACTTGTAATACACATCAGACAGGTGGCTCCAATCCAATCTAATTTCATGCACGCACATGCACACAAATTTATTTTTATTATTATTTATTTGTTAAGGCAAACTAGGACCACGTTAAGCCTTTGTGTATTTGGCAGCGAGTTTCTTCTTCTTTTGGGCTCAGAACTCCTTCATTTGTTTTGAATGCACCTGTTAGCACTCCTCTGTCCAGAGTGTACCGCGTCTTCCATTGGAGTGTTCGTCTCGGCTTGTCCCACTTGTCATCAACTTCTTCCAAAATATATCTCTGTTGAAAGCATCTTCTGGTTCTAGCCCCATCAAATCAAGATCTTCTTTAATATTTATGAACCAGGGCATTACAGTTTTGGGTATGGAATCAAATAAATTAATTTTTTTTTGTTAGTCTGCTCTCCTCCATCCGTTTGAGGTGGCCATAGAATCAAGCCCATCTTTTGCGGATTGTTTCAGTGATTTTCTCTATTTTGCTGTAGACATCTTTGTTGGATTTCTTTTGATGGACGCCATTCTTAAAGTTGGAACCCAGAATTCCTCTAATAATTTTTCTCTATTTTTTTTCTCTAATTCTCCCAGAAGTCCTTTATTGGCATTCAGGAACAAGATTTCAGCTGCATACAAAACTACTGGTTTCAGAACTGTTTCATAATGATGTATTTTAGTATTTTGTGAAAGACATTTTTTATTGTAGACCTCTCTTGAAGTTTGGTAGGCTATTTCCAGTTTGTGAATCCTTTCCAAGGTACTTAAATTTTTCCACTTGATTAATGTCTCCGTATTTGGTTTGAAGTTTCGGTGGCGCATCCTTGAGGTTAGTAATTAATTTTGTTTTCTCAAAAGATATCTGTAAACCGGTTTGATCAGCAATTTCCTTCAGCAAATCAAGTTGGATCCTAGCAGTTTCTAAGTTATCTGATACGACAGTAATGTCATCGGCAAAAGCCAGTGTGTCTATTGTGATCCCTTTAGATTTAGTTCCTATTCTTGATGGTCTGTAGTTGATTTCTTTTAACTTTGCTCGCCAGGACCGCATGACCTTTTCGAGAACACAGTTAAAAAGTAGTGGAGACAGACCATCACCTTGCCTGACTCCAGTTGTGACTTCAAAAGTGTCTGACAGACATCCTAAAAACTTAACTTTTGATTTTGTGTTTGTCAGCGTGGATCTAATTATAGCCAATAATTTTAGGTCAACTCCAAATTCATTAAGGATGTTCAGAAGCACTTCCCCATCTATCAAGTCATAAGCTTTCTTAAAGTCCACAAAAACTGACACATATTGCTTTGACCTGAGTGTATAGTATCTGATGATTGTCTTGAAGTTGTGGATCTGTTCCGCTGTTGAGCGATTTTTTTCTGAAGCCCCCTTGATATTCACCTGTTTGGTGCCCAACTTGAGATTCTAGTCTCTCCAGGATGGCAAGTGAGAGAATTTTGTATGTTACCAGAAGCAAGGAAATTCCTCTGTAGTTGTCAACCATCTTCCTACTGCCTTTTTTGTGCAGCGGGTGGATCAAAGCTGTTTTCCAATCTTCTGGTACAATTTCCTCATTCCAAATTTTTTCTATTTGCTTTTACAAGATTTCTATTGATTCTTCAGGGGCATATTTCCATAATTCTGCAGTTATGGAATCTTATCCAGGTGCCTTATTATTTTGAGTCTGGCGATGTGGTCCTTATTTCATTTTTGTCGGGTGGTAAGTATACCGGCTATCTGAATAAGGGTTACTGTGTCTTAATAGGATTTACGGGCTTATCACAGTTAAGAAGACTTTTAAAAAGGTCAGAAAGGCTACTACAGTTTTCTTCATTTGATGTGGCCAGTGTGCCATCTTTCCTTTGGAAGCACAGTGATGGCGAATTGTATCCTGCGAGTTTTCTTTTGAATGTTTTGTAGTACTCTCTAATTTCGTTTTTCTTAGAATTCTGTTCTATGTTTACAATAAGAGATTTTTCACAGCTACGTTTCTCGGCTTGCATCACTCTAGCTGTTTGGGCCGTTGGGTTTGTAGGGTTCCCAGTCAGTTTCTGATTTAGTTGAGTAATATTTTTTCCATGCTTGTAGTCTTTGTTTGAGTACCGATTCACAGTTGTCATACCACCAGGCGTGTTTTTTCTTTCTTTTCATTTCTACGATTTCCTTTGCTGCCTCAATCAGGTGACATTTTATGTTGTTAAAGTTGCAATCACTGGGTCTGGCCTTCTCCTGAAACTCCCTCATTTTTTGCTTGAGTTTATCATTGTCGAAACGGATGATCTGTTTGGGTGTTTTCCTATTGTTTGCAGGAATGGGTTTGAACTTGATTATTGACATATAATGATCTGAGTCTACATTTATGCTCTTTTTTACTTTAACGTTCATAAGCTCGAGGCTATTTTTCCTGAAGATAGCAATGTGATCTATTTGGAATTCTCCAATGGCTTGGACTGGAGATCACCATGTTGTTTGCTTCCTTGGCAAATGACGAAAGTGTGTAGACATGACCTGTAGGCAATGATTTTCACAAAGGGAGACTAATCTCTTACCATTTTGATTGCTTTTTTGTGAGCGGGATAATATCCAATAATTTTCCGGTATTTCTTTTCTCGCCCGAGTTATGCGTTGGAATCCCCAAAAGAATTTGTACATGGTACTTGGAAATCTTGGCTAGCTTTTCATCTAGTAGATCCCAAAATTTTTCCACTTCATCTCAATCTGATCAGTTTTTATCATTAGTGGGGGCATGTGCATTTATAAGTGTGTAGGTTTTGTTGGCGCACTTGATTGTTAATATTGATAGCCAATCATTTACTGGTTCAAAGTTTTCAACTGATTCCAGGATTGTAGTTTTCACAGCAAAATCTGTTCCAAGCATCAGAGACCCATTGAGAATCCTTTTCTGTGCTCTACTCTTGAAGAAATGATAACCTTCAGAATCGAAAATCTCTTCATCTGGGTACCGTGTTTCTTGCAGTGCTATTACAGATATCTGGTTTTGATGGAGGGCTCTAGTTAGAGTTTTCATCTTACTGGGTTGGGTGAGTGAATTTATATTGAATGTTGCTAGAAAAGTTTTGGATTTTGTTCTGAGTTTGCGACTGTTAGGGACATTCCAAGATGCTTCGACTCGTCTTTTGCATGATGCCGAGTCTCCCCCAGAAACCGAATGAGACTCTTGCGCTGCACCTTTCACGATGAGGGATTCATCCGAAGATTTACCCCCTGGAGTAATTTTCTTTAGAAGTTTTGCTATCATGCATGTTTGGCGTAATTTTTTTTTGGATATCTATACATCCATGTTACAACTAATGTTGTTAGCCCTAGAGGTTGCCTCTTGGTGTTCTCTGGCTTCTTTTACCTTCCTCCTTCATCCGTCATATTTGTGTTTGGTCTACAAGAGCTATTTTATTTCACTCAAATTGGCCGGTAAACCGGTGAGGACCTCCTATCCGCCACGTGAGAGTGTCACCCCCCCCCCCCCTACTATGACATTATTATTTAATAATTCATTTGTAACACATATACTAACTATGCTTATTATATTTCTTTCTTCACTGTAAGACCACAGAGCACCTTATAAACCTGACAGTATCGCTAAGGACATTAAAAAGATTGAATGTAAACAATGAATGTTTTATTTTATTTAATTTAATATATTTGTAACACATGTTTTATATAAATTTTAGCTTTCTGCAATTCTTCTCCATATAAACTTTAACTAAGCAAAATCTCACACTCTTCCATGTGTGCAACATTATTAAAAAGGGATCTGAGACATACTACCTTTAGCTTTTTCTTAATTTTTGAGCATTTTAAATAATTTCTTATATCTTTTCTTTCTCATATTTCCAATTCTTACATTTCTGTGAACTAAAGTTTTGTTACAATATTCTTTTCCTAACAACAGTTACGTGAAGAAGCATTGTCTGGTCATCATACAAGACAGATCGAAATAATAAATCGAGTAGCTGTTGTAGACGAGCTGTTGAAGAAAGTGAAGACTGAAATAGCAAAACAATTGGCTGAAAAGCAGCAAAGTCTGAGCTCTGTTCAAAACACTGTGAAGGTAAATAGACCATAACTTTAAAAAAAAAAAAATGTTAATACCTTGGTTTGAATATTAGGTTTGGATTTCTTTTACCATTATTTTATAGGACTTATTTTTAGGCTAAAAGTGTCTAAGATCCAACAAATTATAAATCTAAAATGGTGTAAGTACATCCAAAACATGCCCTGATTTTTTACTATATAATTGTTGTATTAGTAAATTATAGTGACACTGTACAGTATATTATTTTATTCTTAAAGGGGTGTATGGTCTCAATGATCATTGCTGTCACTTAATGAAGAAATGCAGTACTGATGGACTGTATCCACAGGCCACAATATTCAGTATAAGGGCTTGCATATATGACACACACTGGTTGTTTGTGTTTTTGGCTTGAAAGCATATAAATTGGCTTTGTGACCAATCCCTCTGACTGCACTGACTAGTTTCTTAAATACACCAGTACCTTTGTGACACACTTTAATTGCTCTGTTGGTAATTTCTTAAATGCAGCAAGCATTATGATTGCCATTACTCTCCTTCTTGTTACATATAAACCAAAGATCCCACTTTTTCTTTTCCTCACAAGTACATTTATGTATGTTCGTCGTTACAATGACTCTATATTTTTAAGGCACTTTCAATAAAGTGCAATTCTGTATATCTGTATGGCAAATTTTAGTGTTATGGGTAATGAAAACCTATTAACTATACAACCATGTTGTACAAGATTCCCACCTCTAGTCACTCCGTGAGACCACTGTTCATCTAATTGCTTAAATAAGTTGTTCTTTTAGAAGAAAAGACTTCTTAGGATTGGTATATACTGACTCTGGTGGGTGAGCCATATCTCTCGGGCCTGGCATTTCAGAGAACATGGCTTTAACTCTTCAACTAGCCATCAAGATTTCAGTTTTGCATGCCTTCATGAAATCACTCTAGGTTAATACCAGGATGGTTCCTTCAAAACACTGAGACCAAATTCTGTCCCATATGTTGCCACAAACTCTTTCCTGCCTCCAATGAACTTGACATCAAGGAGGTGTAAATCTGTAAGTAAAAAAAGTAAAATTATAGATCATACCTTTTTTAATTGATCTTTAAAACTAGTAGCTTGTGATATATCATTATTTATGATGACTGCTTCCTCTGTTGGTATATTTGTGCTCATCAAATCTTCTCTACTTTTTGGTTAGTTAATAACATTAACAAATTGTTTCCAATGATATGGAGTAGCTTCGGATGTTGTGGTGAATAGTATGTTTGTGTCTTGACAATTGGTTTCAATATTAATCTCTCCTGAAGTAGTTTTGGAAATCTGTAAAAGTTTACAGTGCTGTTTTTATGTCTGCTTATGTACTGATATAATTGGAGGTCTTGCTGCTTAGTCCTACTTAATTATTTCTGGTTCAAAAATGCTAGTTTGTTTTCAGGGATTTTTAAAAGTGATCTTCTCCAGAATAGTTGCTATATGGGTATGTTAGTCTTCAATCTCAGTAATTATGATGACAGCTGGAGTACTTTGATATTGTCTCTCTATCTCTAGTTTGGCTGTGCCTCCCATGGGAAATTCAATGTGACAATACAGTATGTACAAGGACTCTAGCTGTCTTTTTGCATACACGATTCTCTGGTGGAATAGCAGATTCCGTGTATCCGCTGACCTCATTCGTGGGTTTCTTGGCTGATGCTGAAACAACATAGAGTCTTTTCATGACTTTAGGGGTTGTAGAAGCATCAAGTAGATAATTAGATACACTGAAAGACAAATGCTGACTGTTCCATAAGAGCCTAATTTGCCACAGTCTAATCATGGATGCTCATAAGGCTACCTAGTCAGGCATATGGTATGTAAAGCTACACATGAAGCCAATCAAAAACTAGTAAATGTGGCCCAAGTAATTTTATGGGATTTCTTTTAATTGCACGTGTTCAGTTCATTGATGTTATAAACAAATGCTATAGCATAAATAAATATTATTTCTGATCTTATTTATCCATAAATTAATGCAGTTAAATCTAAGGCCTAAGATTGTTTCAAACAAGATAATAAGCTCACAAATGTATTTTGACCTTTTTTTTTATTTCAGTGGGGCAGTAATTTAGTTCCTGTTCCTTTAGAATTTGTGGGATATTATCATTCATTGTGAACGTTAAGACAGTCACATCTCCAAGCATTGTTATGGATTCATATTTTCACCAATACAAAATACTTTCAAAATGTTTCTCCATCATTTTTAAAAGCAAGTTTTAAACTGATTTGACTTGTTTTACAGACTAAAAAGACTTGGCATGTCACAAGTTAATTGTACCAGAAATGAGAGGTGTACTGTTTGACCAGATGGCATATTCTACCATTTCACTATTTCTTCCTTCTTGTCACCTATTTGTTTTTCCCCCCATCCCCATCCCCCTCCCCCAATTAACCACTGTCTCTCCAATCTGTAAATTCTCTGCTTCCTACTCAACAGTTTACACTTGTCTGTCATGCTCCCAGATGTTCTAGCTGTCCAGTGTCTGTGGTTAGCTGATGAATGTTTCAAACACAAAATCATCCTTCACTTTCTCATTGATTTATAAGTATTTGAATCTGAATTGCCAATTTGAACCTGTTTTCGTCAATCTGTTCTCTAAATCATACAGAGAATGGTGGGTGAATGGTAACACTGTGGCCAGGCATTTGGGAGGATGTGGGTTAATACCCATTCCACCATCCAGATTTTGGTTTTTCATGGTTTCCCAAATTCATTCCAGGCAAAAGCAAGGATGGTTCCTTCAAAAGCCCATATCTGAATTCCCCCATGTTTCTTGTCCCCTGTCCTTTCCTGCCCCCAATCATATATATATATATATATAAAATAGACGTGTGTTTTCTTATATTTCACTTTTCAGCCACCACTACTTAGCACAGATCACTGGTCTTTGTGTGTGGAAGTAGCATGGAGTTTCCTGTCATGCGCAACATTGGCCAAATGGTTGGAGATATGATGGTTAAAAGTGGTTGATGCAGGGCATTTTCGTATTTTGACCAAAACATGTGTCTTCGTATCTGTTAGTCTGCTGCCACAACTACATAGCATAGACCAATGCTGTTTGTGTGTGGTAGTGGTATCGTGTCTCCTATCATGTACTATGGTGGTTAGATGTCAGTAGCTATGGGGGTGTGGGAGATATGGTGGTTGAAAGTGGTCGACCTGCGGCACTTTCATATTTCTACGAAAAACGTATGTGTCATGGTGTATCACTTTTCAGCCAAAATTATCTAGCGCAGATCACTGGTGTTTGTGTGTTGTAGTAGCACAGAGTCACCCGTCAGTCACAACATTGGCCTAATTTCAGTAACTGTGGGAGTGTGGGAGATATGGTGGTTGAAATTGGTCGATCAAGGATATTGTCTTATTTCAACCAAAGACATTTGTGTCTGTATATTTTACTTTGCTGCCTGAACTACATAGCGCAGATGACTGGCGTTTGTGTGTGGTAATAGCATTGAGTCTCCCATCGTGCACCATGGTGGTTAGATGTCGGTAGCTGTAAATCCAAATTCTTTACAAACACGAACGAAGTCGTGGGCACCAGCTAGTTGGGTATAAAGTTTCAAGCAAAAAAAATCTAAACCATATCTTTTAAATTGGATATGACACCAAGCACAGTGGGTGAGCTGTCACACTCAGACCTAACACTTGGGAGGACAGGGTTTAATATATCCATCTTGTCACATCAAACTGTACATTGCGGTTAACAATTTATTTTGAAATGTGACAATAATGTTCTCTAAGGAGAACAGATTGTTATTTATCACAGTCGCCAGTTAGCTATTCACCCTAACTAACAAAGGTAGGTGATAGACTAAAAGTTCACTTTGGTTTCAAATAAATATAAAGTTCACTGTATTCTTCATAAAAAAATTTACAAGTTCAGTAAACAATCTGTAGGCATCAGAAATGTTCTCCAAAATAAATGTTGCAGGTACTGATAAGCCAGATCAACCCTAATGGACCCCTAACTGATTACAGCTACATAAGAATTTTGCGATTAAGTCACAGGCGCCCAAAAATTTCTAAGATGTTTGCTGAAATGGAGATACTTCCGGGAATCGTCTCATCACCTAACCATGCATATTGCGCCAAAACACTGGCCAACCGAGTGTGGTGATTCCCCAAGCAATCGCAACCAACTGACAACCTCACCCCTCCAGGGGTGCCTTTTTATAACGGAGTTTTGTGAACCAACTTACTTCCACGTTTCCCATGATGTCATTGAATGTTTATGGAATAGGACTTCTCCCTATCAACTTAAAATTTTCACAGTATGTATTCCCAATTATAAACATTAAAATTGAACTAAGTGAAAATTTCTGTGTCTTTGGTACTTTGGCTGTAAAAAAATTATTTTCGTGTCTAATCTTGAATTATCTCTGGCATCTAGAGTATTTGAGTTATCGAGCTAAAACTGGTTTTAAAGTAAATTACAGAATTTTCTCTATCTGTTGATATAAAAATCTGCCTGGATATAAACTGGGTGTAATAAAAACCACTTATTTTAAAAATCAGTATCCCTTAAAGTATTGCAATTACAGGTCTGAAAGATGATTTAAACAGTTCTATGTACTATTTCCTATAAGATCAAGATCCTCTTTAATAGTAATAACATTTCTTTAACCACTTTTTTCATGTTGTTTAAATTTCCACAGCGTTCATCAGTTGAATCTGTTTTGGCAAGGTTTAACCGGAAGTAGATAAACTTTCTCCCATATTCACCAAACGACTTTATAGCTTTTAATGATACTTTCTGCAAAATGTGTAGAAGGAATTGTACTTTCTATAAATTTATATTTATTCTTCTATGCAATGATTTTCCTATCAGTCACATGTTTTACAAATTTTATATCATATGCACTGAGAATTTATGCATCTTTTGAGATATGAATCATTCTCGTATCTATAAAATTGTGGCTTTTGGAATTGTTTATCTGTTTACTACGTCTTACTAATTTAGGCCCCCTTCGATCTTGAAATGCCGATATCTCTTCAGAGAAAATTTCTACCTGACAAGGTACATATCTTGTTTTACTATTCATGACTTAAAGTAACTCTGAGCATGAATGCAACATTTTCCATCATGAAATAAGCAGAACTACCTTATGTGGGAATATTTTCTTTATGTTCTGACTTTATATCCCTGTTTATTTTCACTTAACGCATGAAGTACTTAAGAAACTGACTTCAAATATGATATGCAATGGAAATGGAGTTAGCTTGGCACTCTTTAAACAAATTTTGGTTATAAAATAACAAAAATTAGGTTATTTTACAATCTAGGGATCGTGATTCAAGTTTTCCATTATTTTCCAAAAACACATTGGTTCCTACAAAATGGCATGGCCAAATGTCATCCTGTTTATTATCACCGACCCTTTTCTACATCTAATGACTGTGTCAAAAAGTTATAATGCTATTAACCTTGGCTGTGACTGCTTATGATCCTTGCTGATAATTTGACACATTCTCTCAAGGATCCTTCTCACTACCCATCATATAAGTAGCAGTAGCTTTTCCATAACCAAAAAGTTGTTAGCATATAACTCCCTAACCCACACCATGGCATCTAACACTGCAATAGACCTGCATCAAAACCCATCTTGCAAGCTTACCTGACTCCATTGTGCAATTAATATCTCAACTTCATTACTAACCAGCTATCCATCATCTTGAATTGTAGAGATAAAGTTTACTCCTACAATCTAAAACACCCAATTGCTGCTAGTGCCAACTCCCACAACTTGCAGACTCTACTAGTAATGAAGTGTTACACATCCATTGCCAGCAGAGTCCTGTGTGAAACCACCTCCTCCTCTCCATTTAGATTCCACAGGTATCAACATATTCTCGATACTAGTCTTGTGTAGTTCGCGAACGAACTAGTTCGGAAGAGCGCTCATACAGGCAAACTACGCGAACTAGTTCCCAGATTTCTCACTCCTTAGTTAGTTCGATCTTTTCCCCGAATAACGTCTTTTGTTTTAATTTATTATCTTACAAGGAAACACAGTTCCCTGTGGACAAATTTCACTGAAGACACAGATATATATATATAAAATAACTGTTCACAAACGGAAATTTAACATGAAATGTGAAAACAAAACACACTTTGATCCCATTAACCATTAAAAGACAACCATCGATAACCACAACTACAATAACAAAGAAGAGAGCATGTGCAGTAGCGCTAGCAAAGCAAGCTAACGAACTGTCTTTCTGGATTTCCAGAGGGTAGCGACCTAGTTCGCTAAGGAGCTGCGAACTAAATGGAGCGCTACCGGTCACGAACTAAACTGAGCGGTACCGGTCGTGAACTAGCACCATTCGCTGCTAGGGTTAGCAACATTTTTTAGGTTGATGGTAGTATTTTTTTTAGAATAACCTATAAAAATATAATACACTTCAAAAATATAATATTTTACAAAAGAGTAGAAAAGGACAAAAGTAAGTGTTTTACTATTTTATTTTTTAAGCTATATTTTTTGCACTTCTTGCAGCTTTAACAATTTTTTGTTTACAGTAAAATTGTCAAATACTTTGTTGCTTTCAGTTGTTAAATTGATGTCAGTCAAAAGCTAATTTTTTGTTAATGAAATACTGCTCTTAATTGTACCTAGATTTCGTGTATTATTGTTATTTCAAAGTAAAGTTCATACACTTTGATATTCATTTTTTCTCATAAATTTAGAACCTCTAGTATTGTCAGACAGTCATCAAATAAAACCTCGTGATTTGAATTTAACTTTTGGATTTTGTATAGCGAATCTAACCATTTATTAAGATACTCCAGACATTTATCAATGAATACTAGAACATTATTTTTAATACTATCACTTTCTGTGAAGAATTTGGCTTCTAAGGACTTTTTATTGTTTTCTTAACCTAAGAAACAGTCTCTTTTACATATTTCTAGTGCTGATTTTAAAGTTGTCAGAATATAATACTTATCTCAGTGTGTGACGTCATTACTTTCCAGTTGTTTAACAGCTTTGTGAAAGTTATGTAAAGAATTGGCTCGCAATATTAAAAAAAGATTTTAACTTTTGTGTCTTCATCAGTTTCATTCGTCATCAAAATATTTTGAATGTGTGTTGGATTATCCTCCCCTACACTAATAAAATAATCACTCAATGACTTCTGATTCACTGGAAATTGAAGCACTTTCGTTATTTCTACCACTTTCTATAGCTAAATTAATTTAAATATCAAAAGGAAGAACAGCTTCCAAGTGAAAATAATTAACAAAACAAAAACAAAGCAAAGACAGATGCTCAAGCAAACATTTGTGTGACTTTGTCAAATTTAACATTACATAACATTTCTGAAGGGGCGTTTAGGTAAACGCACATCACATCATTCAAAAGATAAATCATAATGTGGCTTCACAGATTTTACGAAGGGAGGGATTTGTTTGTTGTTATTAGTTTCTGAGATGCAATATATATATATATATATATATTTTGTTCTGCACATCTGAAATATAGTATTTCATGTGCTACGTACTATATATTTTTTCAACAATATATAGTACGCACACCAGAAATACAGTACAATGTTATATATTATAGTATGGTTGGCAACCATAGTCAGTACTCACCAGTCACCACACATGCACTACTCATCGTTCAGTTCAGTTAATGGAGTGGTTAGTGATGAGGCGAATGTTGGTTTTAAAAGAATATACACTACTAACAGGTAACTACCTTCTATTTGTTATGTAAAATGACTATCAAAATATTATGTGCCTTCTACAATGTGATGATTATAAGGTGGAGAAAGAATTGCTTGTTCAAGACTTGAAACGTAAATATCTTAACATTAAATTTGATAACTTGCTTAACTGGGCAGGAATCATTGGACAGGTAGTAAGAAAAGGTTTCAAAATTGTGCATTTGTTGGAGAGAGTGATGAGGGGATGTACGAGAGATATAAATGAATTGGGTTACAAAACTTTGGTCGAAGCATTGCTTGAATATGGTAGTGTGGTGTGGAACGCACATTTTGAGTATCAAACACAGGAGTTGGAGAAGGTGCAGAAAAGGGCTGCTAGATTTGTTTCTGGAAATTATTGCAGAATGCAATCAGTAACAGATATGATAAAAGAGCTGGAATGTGATTCATTGGAAGACATGAGGAGGGTGAGTTAACAAAAGCGTATGTTGGTGATGAGGCATGGAAAGATATTGGTGTAAGAATGAGAAGTAATGCATGGAAAGTAAAAGATGGCCAGGACCACAAGCATGCACTCGATTTCAGGCACAAAGGTGTAGGAAGATTCTCTTTTTTAGGCAAGGCTGTCAGGGATTGGAATAAGTTAGAGAAGTGATGACTAATTTACCATTAAATTTAAAGTTGAAATTGTAGAGGGCAAATGTAGGAGGGTGCAGGAAAGGGAGGAAGATGGGTGTGTAGGGAAATTTCTATCTCAGTGTGCACACAATTGCAGTTAATTTAAATTAAGATATGAAATAGTGTAATGTATATTATAATACACACAGAGATAACCAACTTACTGCTGGTATTCGCAAACTCAATAAATACCTCAATGAAGAGTATTTAGGCCTAAAAAAGATCCGCTTCAGTGGTGGAATTAGCGTCGTCAGTTATATCACCATGTTTACGCATATATTTTAAAGAGATTTTGCATAGCAGTGACATCAGTACCCTGCGACGCGACAGGACAAATCCTTAACCAACGAAGAACACTGCTATCAACAAAAAAAGTTTCCAAATTAATATTTTTACATAATAAATAATATGTAAAATTTTGTGATAAAAGATTGATTAATTGAACGAATGATAGGTAAAGTATGAAAAATATTCTGTAGCATACATTCTCATTCAAGGGTCACTATTATTTTTATATGTCAAATTGTTAGGTATCACATTGGAAGTATTAATGTTACTTTTCTTAATAATATAGGTAATATTGTTTCTATCATATAGTGCATAACCTGTAGCTAATCTATATACTTAAAGATGAATGTATGTATGTTTGTTTGTTTGTTTGTTAGTTTGTTAGTTGTTTGTTCTTCATACAAATCCACAGTTTGCTTCCGATCTCAATGAAACTTTGCACACTTATCCTTTGAAACAAGGAGAAAAATACTGTCTACACTTGGTTGTATATATAGTACATGTTGTCTTAATTTTGAAAAATTACTGAACGGCGATAGACAGACGCGTAGGATGTGCACATCTCCGTACTACCTTTTCATGCAGTGATGTGGTAGCTTAGTGGTTAAATTGTTTGCTTACTGATGTGTCGGAGTGTGGTCTCCGGTTCAAATCTCGGTAGAGGCAAAGATTTTTAAAAATCGTTTTTGATCGTATGAGTCACGCCTGGACCGTCGGTTGTTCAGATTGAATGTTAGACTGTAGATATCACAAATTGGGGGTGCAATGCAAGGCAAATCATAGGTAGTCTTGCAATGCTGTAGATGTACACTTTTTTACGTTATATTGATCCCTCAGGAGTTGTACTCTTGCAGTCAGTGTGTGTGTGTGTGATCTGCACTAATAATACCGATATTGATGTAATTTGTCAAGGTAATATTTTGTATCTGTAGGAAGGGCGCAGGACATTTTTTCGGTTTGATTAACAGTTTAAGTCATGAAATTTTGAGAACTTATCGAATGGTGACAGAGCTGTGTGTGTTAGTCCGTAATGTTACATTGGTTGCGCAAGCTGTGCTTCTTGCGCATTATGTTAGTGTGTAATTTGTTAATTAGTTGCGTTTAGAGAAAAAACGTATTATTTAGTATGGATGTCTATTTTCTCTGTTCTATTACTTTGTGTCTGCTTAAATGTTTCTGGCACCAGTTTATTTTTCTTTCTTTTTTGACATGCCTTGCGGGCATAAACTGGCCTAAGGTTTAGCTCTAGCAGAGCACTAGCAGCTATAGTTATTAGAACCCAAGAATCGGATGCTCATGCTGAAGAAAGAAGAAAAGACCAAGCTGAAATAAAGATGCCCTTAGTTAACAACCCCCCCCCCCCCCCCCACACACACACACACACACATTCGCGCACCTTCGTTTGTTTTTCTGTTTTTTAATATGTTGGAAATTGATTCTCTTCATGAGAAAGGTTCGACGGTAGAATGATATAGTGATGGCTTTCCTGTCATAATATGCCGACTTTCTATATTCAATTCTGGCAGAGAAATTCTTAATCCACGCGTACAAAGTCGCGGGTATCAACTAGTAAAATTATATTTTGTTCATGATTTCCAAAACTTTATAAAAATTAAAAAGCTGATTGTTTATAAACAGGTATTTTAATTTATCAAAATAAACGCATTTATAATATTTCATAAGTAACGTTTCTTCAATGAACTAATAAATAAATCCATTTATAAATTAATAATCTACGAATACATGTAAAGTAAAAAGTAAAAACAGAACAGTTATTCAGTTTACCCATTTGTGCAAAGGACAAGGAGCACTTTGGTTTATCGGCGGCCATTGATCATGCTAATGTCTTTTTGAAAAAGCTATTTTTAAGTAATAACTTTTGTTAAGAAGGTCATATTAAATTCCATTTAGAAACAACAAAAATTATTAAGTAATGTCCTAGTAAAACTGACATAGCAAACAACATAGCAGGTGCAGTAGCAGTGGCTAGGTGAGCGAATGATATGTTTTTCTGAATTCGAGACACGAACTAACGAACTAAAAGAGCGAACTAGTTCACAAGGGAGGCGCAAACTAAATTGAGTGCTCCCCTTCGCAAACTATTATGCGCAAGTCTACTGGATACCATATATCCACCTGGCATCAGTATCCAATATTATTACACTCTCTCTCTCTTATTATTTTTTGGAAAAGCTAACACTTTGATTCAAATTGTATATTACCATATTTTTCAATGTTTTTGTTTATTTTTATTTTTTTTACATGATCTCCCTGCTGCCATTTTCAATTGTATTTTCCCATTTAATGGTTACCCCACCAGCCATGCCTTTCACCACATTTTCAGTAAAAACATTTCTTGAAGTGGGACAGGTGCACCTGTTGACCTTAACTTTTGCTTAATTTTTCATTCTCACATTACTAAGAAGGGATTTTGTTTGTATTCACAGCCTTTCTGCCTTTAATTCTGGTTATAAGTTTTCTTTCTCTATCCCTTCCCTAAAGTCATATAATAGCACATTACCAAACATTGCCTCAATGGCTGACATTTTAAGAAACAAACTTTTCTTTGTTCACAGTTAATGATCTAACCTTATGTGGCTCAGTAGATCTCAATATTTCAGTGCTGCATTTGAAGGTGTTTTGAGTGTATGCAACTACTCTGACAGTGTATTAAATCTCTTAATCTTAAGATCTGTAGCTGATGTAATAAGATTGCTTGTAGATTATTCAAAAGACTATCTGATTAAAAGTATCTTGACACGTATCTGAAACTTCACTTTGACTTTACACACGTCATATTCTCCGTTATTGGACCTTAATATAGGGTGGTCCACCATTTGCCTTTATGCTGACTTTAACTCTGGTGTGATGTCTGTGGAGGAATGGCAGCTGATTATTCCTCTAGAGGAGTGTTTTTCAAGCTGTGGGTCACCACCCCCCGGGGATGTTACAATACAATTGGCCAGCGACCTCCTATCAGAGTGTATTTAATTACATGTATCGATAATTGACTAAACGAAAGGGACATGTTTGTGCGAATATTGCAGTACGACTGTGGCAGTCATGCTTTGAACAGTGATGGTGCAACAGTGTGCAGGTGTTTATTTCACAATGATTTGCTAGGTCCTGTTGGATATGAATTTCGCGCAGCCGTATCGGAAAGTAAATACTGGCTTTTGTATCCACTTTGCCAAACAATCTAGAAGACATTGAACTGTGTAGATGCTTCATTGGAGAGTTTTTACCATGTGCTTAGTGGCCGTGTCATTGTTGTGAGTTGATTAGCCAAGCTAATGACTGTTTAGACTTTATCAAACTTAAAACTTCTCATTCGAAAGAACTTGCGATCTTTGGATTTTTTATTATAACTTTTCAGTTGGTGTATTTGTATCTGCTAAAAGCTGTTAGAATAAATGTGTGTATCAGCATACTTTGACTCTGAGAGTGTAATGTTGTCATTTCCTATTAAATAGTGGATACAAGGACCATTCATAGAGTTAGAATAGTCCAAAAATATGCTTACCAGTCAACTGGGCAACTGCATTAATAAATATATCTAAACAAAGTCTAGATACGATCCATTAGGTTGGTCAAATACAACTTGGTAATGACTATTAATTTACTACTATAAAATAGTGGTTTTATATGGCTTATGCTTGTGACAGGACTGAATTTAAAATATTTATATAAAACCAGTTGTTTTATATGTTGACCTACGTGAACAGGGCTTGTGATAACAGCAGACGGCTAAAGTGAAAGATAAGTTGGCAGAATCACAAAATAGCAAGTGAAAAGTGAGTGGAACAGCAAAAATCGGTAGAACAGTAAGTGACAATAGAAGGTATAGCATGGCTAAAGACATTGTGTTTGAGACTATGCACTTGACGTGGAGCTAAGCCAGTACAAAGACATTGCGAGGAATAGAGTCAACACAGGTGACCAAAGAATGGTAGTACAGCGGTGCAATAACAAACAGTGGAAGAACTAATGTGGGAACTATCTACCATGGCAGATCAACACAACAACGAGGCGCTGTACAGCACATCGAAGTAGTGGGAACGGCAAGCAGGCATGGAGGAATACCTTGGAAGACAGGTGCACTAACGACAACACACGTAAAACAGAATTTCAACACCAGTGAAAGCAGATCAGAAGACAACTAATAGAATATTTAGAATAAGTTCAGCCACGATAAAGCTCACATTTTTATTAAAGTATGATGGTAGAAAGTCAGTGCATTGAATACAGTTTTTTTTTAGCACTGGTTGACGTTCGCCCGAGCTTTATTAACGGTATAACAGTTAATATATACACTCAGATGAAATCTAAACTCACTGGTCTATAAATATTGAAAGAAAGGAAGAATTTTTTTAAATCTTAATTTTTATTGCTTATCTGCCTGTTTTGAATTTTAAAATAATCAGAATTGCTTTTGGCCAATGAACAAGTTATGAAATCGGTAATAGAGATTTTTTTTTGAAAGTAGAATATTTTCTGTGCATGCTGTTTACATTGTAGCAGAATGACCAAAAATGGGTCATTCCGTACATTTTTATATATATATTTTTGCATATTTATATATATAAAAAGAATAGAGAGAAATTATCGGAAAGAGTTGTCAGTGTGTGTGGCACGTGAGCCAGACGCGCCAGAAGGTCGCGGCAGCCTGGCGGCGGCCAAGGACAATGGACACCAGCTACCCTTCTCACGCAGTCGGTCAGGCGTATAATCCCTTAGCTCCGGGGAAACGGTAAACCAAGGTGAACAAACTACCCGAGCCCAAGTTTTACGAACGGGGAATTTCGGAGGTCACAGGTGACGGAAATGTCCGAGGCTATCCCGAGTTCACCCGAGTCGAGGAAGACAAGGTTCGCCTATCGTGACAGCCGAAGGGAGGAGCTTAAAAAAATGGCAGAACCAATCGACAGAGACGTTCCTTTGCATTTTGTAACGATGGTGTATTTTTTTTCATGTACACCACGAGTGTAAGAGGAGGCTTTTTCCGGCGGACGCTGGAGAGAGGACTTGGTTCCGAGCCTTCAGAGGAGAAGGAGCGGATCTGCCGAGCTGGAGATCACTCTTGGCTTCGAACCTGAGGGTTAATAAGCGTGTTGTACAGTGAGGTCACTGTGCACGCATCCATTACGTTTGCACGGACGTGGTGCTTTGTCTGCTATAGCCAAGGGGCTATAGTACTTCCGCCGTCGCGGGAAATACATCGCCGTCACGGTAATCATCCTACAAGTGCAGTGTGGTACTTTTATTCGGTCATTGAGTACAGCCCTGTAACGGCCACTGAATGATTAGGAGTTCTCGCACCCCCAAATATTGAGCTAGCTGGGGCAGACATTCATAAAGCCACACTTGGTGGATAATATAAATTATCCTGGCGCCCGGCATTTTAGATTGAATACAGTTGATGCCAATACTGTGTTTGATTTATGGTTCCCGATCATTGTGACGGGAGCTTTCATTTAAACAAATCAAGTGTGTAGCATTCTTGCTTGCCAATTGACATTGGGAGTTTGTTTCAAGATTAATTTAAAGGTGGTTGTATTTTGATGCTTTTGTTTATTTGTTAATATGTGTTGGCAATTGTAAGAAGAGGCTTTGCATAGTTCTTTTTATCATACTTCAATGTGTCAATGTTAACGATAAATAAGCCTCGCCTGTACGCCATTTGAGTACCAAATAAATTAGTGGCCTAAGGTTTCTTTTAATCATATAAAAAGAAGTAAAAGGTTTTCACCCTTACCTCCCCACCCACGCAAAACCGCCCAATTGTGGCAGTTTAGCGTGGGTGGGGGAGGTAAGGGTGAAAACCTTTTACTTCTTTTTATATGATCAAAAGAAACCTTAGGCCACTAATTTATTTGGTACTCAAATGGCGTACAGGCGAGGCTTATTTATCGTTAACATTGACACATTGAAGTATGATAAAAAGAACTATGCAAAGCCTCTTCTTACAATTGCCAACACATATTAACAAATAAACAAAAGCATCAAAATACAACCACCTTTAAATTAATCTTGAAACAAACTCCCAATGTCAATTGGCAAGCAAGAATGCTACACACTTGATTTGTTTAAATGAAAGCTCCCGTCACAATGATCGGGAACCATAAATCAAACACAGTATTGGCATCAACTGTATTCAATCTAAAATGCCGGGCGCCAGGATAATTTATATTATCCACCAAGTGTGGCTTTATGAATGTCTGCCCCAGCTAGCTCAATATTTGGGGGTGCGAGAACTCCTAATCATTCAGTGGCCGTTACAGGGCTGTACTCAATGACCGAATAAAAGTACCACACTGCACTTGTAGGATGATTACCGTGACGGCGATGTATTTCCCGCGACGGCGGAAGTACTATAGCCCCTTGGCTATAGCGGACAAAGCACCACGTCCGTGCAAACGTAATGGATGCGTGCACAGTGACCTCACTGTACAACACGCTTATTAACCCTCAGGTTCGAAGCCAAGAGCGATCTCCAGCTTCGGCAGATCCGCTCCTTCTCCTCTGAAGGCTCGGAACCAAGTCCTCTCTCCAGCGTCCGCCGGAAAAAGCCTCCTCTTACACTCGTGGTGTACATGAAAAAAAATACACCATCGTTACAAAATGCAAAGGAACGTCTCTGTCGATTGGTTCTGCCATTTTTAAGCTCCTCCCTTCGGCTGTCACGATAGGCGAACCTTGTCTTCCTCGACTCGGGTGAACTCGGGATAGCCTCGGACATTTCCGTCACCTGTGACCTCCGAAATTCCCCGTTCGTAAAACTTGGGCTCGGGTAGTTTGTTCACCTTGGTTTACCGTTTCCCCGGAGCTAAGGGATTATACGCCTGACCGACTGCGTGAGAAGGGTAGCTGGTGTCCATTGTCCCTGGCCGCCGCCAGGCTGCCGCGACCTTCTGGCGCGTCTGGCTCACGTGCCACACACACACTGACAACTCTTTCCGATAATTTCTCTCTATTCTTTTTATATATATAAATATGCAAAAATATATATATAAAAATGTACGGAATGACCCATTTTTGGTCATTCTGCTACATATGCCACCCAGTTAATTTTAAAATTATTGTCTAATACGATAATTTTAATACAATAACCATAATTTCAATGTACTTAATGATCTGATACAATCATTTATAGTTAAAAATATTTGAAGCTTTGGTTTTCACTCTATCCCTTTCGCTCGTGATTATAAAATCAAGTTAATTACTCTGCAAGGAAATTACACGCGCTGCGAATAGGAATTGTTCCGGCCATTTTCTTACAAAGGATTTACATGTAGCCTGAAGCAGAGCCTTAGCGAGAACCAATCATTCTTAAATCTATACACAAATAGCTATAGATAAAATAAGAAAAACACAGACTGAAACATACAGGAAAAAAAAAAACATGATAAACATAATATAAAAAAAATGCACATGAAGTTACTGTTGTTATCTCTCAAACAAGTTAAAATTGCAATTACTGCAAATGGCGAGTAAACCTCAATTTTAAGCTTCATGCCCGAACTTGTCAACTTTTCTGCGTGTGTTCATGACGCTTCTACCGCCAATGAATGCCAGATTAAAGAACGATATGAAACCAACTGAAATAAAAAAAATCAACATTCCTTTTAACTGAAGTTAGTATCAAAGATAAATCACCTTAACATGAACAGTTAGCTGAATTATTGAACTCATCCCGTGAACAAAATGTTTCCATTTAGCCTTTACAAATGCAATCAACTGTAACTTACTCCCCTTTGACCTTGCTCAACCGTTAACAAAATAACAGCAAAGTGTCGCGATAACTCGCCAGTGTTCCTGTAATCATTCAACTTAGGATTCCTTATTCCTGTGATGACCAGCACAATTTGAAAAACTCTTTCCGGCAAGAATTTCGTGTTCTATGGGCATTATTCACGGCAAGTACGCCACCCTTTAATAGACACACAAAAAAAAGGAAGCTAAAACATGTTGGCAAGATAACTTTAGATCTTTGACCAACTACAGACAAAGCGACACCGCGCTCGCTGCAAGCTTCTGCCCAGAAAAATACCATGTAACAACCTAGCGGTATAAACGTTACATCGACCTGATTCATCACAAAACGTTGAAATCTTTTGGTTTATGTCACAGAATATTTTGGAAAGCATATCACAACATGTGTGTCGCCGTTAGATGAATTCTGATCGCGAAGATAAGAGGTTGGGAGCAACAACAGCGTTACATTTTACCTGCGACTGCATATCAATTTTTACGGCACAGGAAATCATTTAAAATTTCAGGACTTTATCCAATCACGTCCACCTAACATCGTGAAAGTCAATTTGACTATAAAAATTTCACGTGGGCAAAATATAAAGTTCGGAAATGTTGATTCAGCACCTGGTTTCCGAATGCGGATTTCATTCTATCTGTAACCAGCAAAAACATATGTTCCATACAATGAGCAACCGGCGAATAAGCCTTTCAGTCTTTGCTCGTTAATGGGTAGGTCCCATTGAAGAGGCTGCTTCTACCTGAGGGGACCCTCTTACCAAACAAAGGCTCTCCTGTAGTAGCAGTTCTGGGAATATCTGTGTCAGGTGTTGTTCCGAACACGACCAACCTTAACGGTATCCGCGTTTAACAACTTTAAGTTTGCATCCACAACATCTGCGCGACACAGCTTCCTTTTGCTATTAATCTATTTATTTGTTATACAAAATTTAAATTTATATTTACATCTCAAAACTATTCAACTAGAATTCCCGGTTACAAACTGTACAAGCACCTGTACATTTTTGAACCGATAGTGATAATTATTGCTCGGCTGGGAGTTCGGGTCGAGCTTCTACTACCGTGACCGCATTCATTTCGGACCCGTCTTTACGAGATTGCCCGTTATTTTCTCTGTGGCCTTCATTTTTCCACGGAACACGTCCGTCTTGTTGGTAGGGTTTTCCGTCGTTTCCCTTCCAACGCTTGTTTCGATGATCCTTTCCTTGTTTTGAATAGTCACCGTGGGAATTTAGTTCCGACTCCTTTCGCCCCGAATCTTTCTCATCCCGCGTTTTAGCGTTCATTGCCCGCTGACCAATGGCATCCAAATTCTTCAAAGTATCCAGCAACTCCGGAATGGTGCGAATCAGCACAGGATTTATATGATGCCTGTACGTGCGGACTGAAATGCGTGACGACCGCGTCAATAAATTCGCCGTCTGACATGGATACGTCAAAATACCTCGACTGTATGACCAGTCTCTCGACGTAATTTTCCATCGAGTCGTTGACCTGCGGGTCATATCTGCTCTGATGAAGTTTTAGCCTTGCCTGATTCTGTATTTTTGTGGACCAGAATGTCCGTAAAAATAACTCTTTGAATTCATTGTATGACATACCCGGTTGGTAAGCTAGCAACAGCCATGGGCGGTCCGTTTCAAAGAAAGAATGTTCAATGATCAGCAATTTCGCTGTTTCCGGCACTCCCTTTATATCAAAATACCTGTCAAGCTCAGAAATATATGCTTTTGGATTGATATTTTTACGTGAGCCAAACCGTGGAATCTTTAACTCGACATTGCTGACAGCGTAATGTCGACACGTTGCATTTATCGATCCACCACTCGCGCAAGAATCATTTAAGTTGTTTATTTTCTTTTCAAATAAGGATAACTTAGATCCTGTATCCTGTACAAACTTTTCTTGTGAAATCTGAAGCTCTTTCTGACCGTCTTTAATCTGTTCGATTGAACCAGACAGAACTTCGATTTCAGTGTTCACTTTCGTGAACTTAGCCTCGGTTTGGTCCTTGACTGAATGTACAAATTCGGAAATTTGTCCGAGGTTCGCACTGCTTTCAGCTCGGGTTCTTTCAACTGACTGGTTAGTAGACTCTAAACGTTTACATAACTCATCATTTGAATTTTTCAGTGAGTCACAAGTTTCAGCTAATTTATCTGTGGTCTGGGACAAACTATTGACGTCCGACCTAATGCTAGCTTTAAAACTCTTCACTTCTTCCGAGATCTGCCCTTGAAAGCTGGACAATCGTTCTTCAACCATCCTGAGAGTAACCTCATGCTTCTTGTCAAGTGCATCGATTTTCTCTGACAACTCATCTTTTACGCCAGACAACTGTGACTGCATTTGTGCTAGAAATGCCATGATATCGCCCAGTTGTATGTTTTGTTGTGGAACTGGTGTAGTGTTTTCTGGATTGTGGGTGTTTTTAGCAATGGGTGGAACTGAGATCTTTTCTGAGATACTATCAGAGACATTTGGAAAATTTTCCATATCTGTCTCCCCGATGCTTGTCGTGGATTGAGAGCTATAACCCGCTTCAGAAGCTAAATCAACATTTGTATTCGTCTCCGTTTCTGCCATAGTTCGTTGATGCATTGTCTCTGAATTTAATTCATTCATCATCTCACTACTTCCCGAAATTACAGATAAGTTTTCTATTAAAACAATCCCGGATCTAAGCTTCATTAACGGAATCTATAATAGCAAACATGAAACTCTCGCAAACGAACGAAATAAATCACAGAAATACACAAATTCCCCGCTCAACACGAAATCAAATAGAAAATCCAACATCAATCCCGCGATTCAATACAAAAATTCAGCAAATTTTGCATCACAAACACGCAATAAAAAATAAAATTGTAACCACAGATTTTGCAAAACAGAACACAACAAATATCAAGCAACGCCGTCATGAACACAACGCATCCAAGTGCACGTGGACAGAACACTCTGCACAAACACATCAATTTCAATTACACATGGAGTGTTTTGAAAAACAAACTCCCATAATCATTGAAAAATTATGAATGGATTGTTCAAATAATCAAAGCAACATGAAAACATGAGCAAATTGAACGTTAATAAAAAAAAACACAAAAATATGCAAGCTACACAAAAATTTGAAAATAGCCAGAACAGTGTGTACTTTTAAAACCCAGTCATTGAGATATTTTAATCGCTTGATTAATTAAATCGAAGCCGAACGTTGGGCTAGCCAATTGTGGCGGTTTAGCGTGGGGGGGGAGGTAAGGGTGAAAACCTTTTACTTCTTTTTATATGATTAAAAGAAACCTTAGGCCGCTAATTTATTTGGTACTCAAATGGCGTACAGGCGAGGCTTATTTATCGTTAACATTGACACATTGAAATATGATAAAAAGAACTATGCAAAGCCTCTTCTTACAATTGCCAACACATATTAACAAATAAACAAAAGCATCAAAATACAACCACCTTTAAATTAATCTTGAAACAAACTCCCAATGTCAATTGGCAAGCAAGAAAGCTACACACTTGATTTGTTTAAATGAAAGCTCCCGTCACAATGATAGGGAACCATAAATCAAACACAGTATTGGCATCAACTGTATTCAATCTCAAATGCCGGGCGCCAGGATAATTTATATTATCCACCAAGTGTGGCTTTAAGAAAGTCTGCCCCAGCTAGCTCAATATTTGGGGGTGCGAGAACTCCTAATCATTCAGTGGCCGTTACAGGGCTGTACTCAATGACCGAATAAAAGTACCACACTGCACTTGTAGGATGATTACCGTGACGGCGATGTATTTCCCGCGACGGCGGAAGTACTATAGCCCCTTGGCTATAGCGGACAAAGCACCACGTCCGTGCAAACGTAATGGATGCGTGCACAGTGACCTCACTGTACAACACGCTTATTAACCCTCAGGTTCGAAGCCAAGAGCGATCTCCAGCTTCGGCAGATCCGCTCCTTCTCCTCTGAAGGCTCGGAACCAAGTCCTCTCTCCAGCGTCCGCCGGAAAAAGCCTCCTCTTACACTCGTGGTGTACATGAAAAAAAATACACCATCGTTACAAAATGCAAAGGAACGTCTCTGTCGATTGGTTCTGCCATTTTTAAGCTCCTCCCTTCGGCTGTCACGATAGGCGAACCTTGTCTTCCTCGACTCGGGTGAACTCGGGATAGCCTCGGACATTTCCGTCACCTGTGACCTCCGAAATTCCCCGTTCGTAAAACTTGGGCTCGGGTAGTTTGTTCACCTTGGTTTACCGTTTCCCCGGAGCTAAGGGATTATACGCCTGACCGACTGCGTGAGAAGGGTAGCTGGTGTCCATTGTCCCTGGCCGCCGCCAGGCTGCCGCGACCTTCTGGCGCGTCTGGCTCACGTGCCACACACACTGACAACTCTTTCCGATAATTTCTCTCTATTCTTTTTATATATATAAATATGCAAAAATATATATATAAAAATGTACGGAATGACCCATTTTTGGTCATTCTGCTACAACATATTACCGGCCTGTGGAGCTACCATGAAGGTGTAACCTAAATACCAGGTTTACACCAACTGCCATTAGTTACCAGTCGTTAGTTACTGTGTTTTTAAGTTGTATGTTAGTTTCAGCTGCATGTGTGAGGCGCAGTTGGCCGTGGCGACTGTCACAAACCTACGTTGTTTATCCTAATTGAAAATTTGTTTGATGATGCAATATATTCTTTCATCAGTGATGTGTTTTGCCTCACTGATGATCATTTGTTTTTCTGTCCCTATTTGATGAAAAGCTGAAGTGTCTATCTTTTGCCCAGTTGGTTCAGATTGTGTATATAATTTTGGGTTTTGTGTCTATTGTGGGCAACCTAGTTATATTATTCCCCCTTCACCCAAATTCTACATTGTCTTTTTGATCTTTTAAACATGAATACTGAAGATACTATAGTTGATGGAATGAGTGGGCATAGTTGGAAAGTACCCGTTGAAGAAATCCCAGTGAGATTGATGAACCAAATCAAACAGATGGACCAGAAGAATGTATAAAACTTCAATACTATACATGAGAGGAATCACTCCTTTGAAGAAAATTTCAGTACCATACATCAGAAAGATCACTCCTCTGAAGAACACTTCAAGGCTCTAAAAGCTGAAAAGAATAATGTCATTCAAGAGAATTTGAAGGTCTTGCACGATGGCATCAGAAGAGAAAATTTAATTGATAGATCTTGCAGAGAAAGGGAACCTGCTAATATTTTGGATCGAACTTTGTTCAAATGTATTCTACACAGGGTCAAAAGTTATTATTGATATAAGAAAAACTGTGAGAAGAACAAATAAAATGGAAATAAATGGCAAAACATACAATGTTGATTCTTATATAAAATCTTTTATTTGCATTACAACAAGCACTGTTGTAACACACTCTTCACCATGCTTGACAGTCCCTGTTAATCGTTAAATGAGATCTCACTGGTATTGCTTTAGTTGTCATTGTTCCTTCACATTTCCTCTTCACAATCACGTCACCAGCAGCCTACAGAAGGGTTGAAATGTGCATGATGCAGATGAAATCCAATGACTAGACCATGTACTAAATCACTGAGATCTCCTGTCTGATCCATTCTGCTCCTCTACTTACAACACAAATCTCCCTACCTCTGTTTGTACTGGCGGATCCACCGTTTATGACATCTAGCATTCAATTCTTCATTACATAAGAGTGTCCAGATACTTTTAATCATATAGTGTACATAGTCAAACAATATATTATGTCACATGTGTAATGTATCACTTCTTCCAATAATTTTATAACTGTCCGGTTATAAAACCACTATACAGTAAACGTTGATAAAACAGTTGTGGCATATTATCATTCCACTTCATTTTTAATAGCTTTTAAAAAGTTTTTGAGTAGATAATAATTATTTAAAAGTGTTTATTTCCATCTAATTGGTATGAACATTCTGTTTGATTTTATAAATAATTTCTCATCAGCTCAATTTCCAGTTTTACTTACAGTATTTCTAAATCAATTAATAAAAGCCACCTTTAGAAATTTTCTGTGACTTTACATACACCATGACATCATCAGTTGAATGTTATGTCGTAAAAGGTATACTTAGTTTGTATTTCTATTTTGGGGTATATTTGATAAATTGGGAAAAATGGCTAACCGTGGAAAGCTTTCTTTCTACTACTTCCTGTACTCAGCACATTGTTATTTTCTTATGCTTTTGAAGATGTTGTGGTTTGCAAATTCTAGTTTGTAATTCAGAAATATTTTGCTGATCTAAGATTTGGGGTAATCATTTTAATTTTCATATTCTTAGTGATTAGTTTATACTTATGCATTTTATTTTTCTCTTTGTAGACCGTGGCATTGGATTCACAAACAAAAGCTCTGGAGGAAGAAGTAGAAAACCTGCTAATCAATTTGTCAACTGTAAAGTTAGGAGAATCAGTAGCCAAACTGAAAAATATGACCACTGATCAAAAAGAAGATAAAGAACTTACCAAGGAACATAAAACTGTAGCTGAAAAGCTATTGCAAAACATGCGGCATAATAATCTTCATAAAAATAGGGAGAAGATGGACCAAAATGTCTTCAAAACATTGAAAGATGAATACATACATTATGATAGAGTTGATAAGAGAAATAATCAAGGTAAGCTTTTGCTAATAATCCGGTTTTACTGGCTGACTGGGATACTTCAATATTATCTTGGTTGTCCAGGTGGAACAGTGTCAATTTTTTTTAATCTGATGTTTCAGCCACCACTCAGTGGCTCTTGTCAGAGTCCTTTGATGAAAAACATAAAATGATGGCTGAAATGTCAGATTTCAAAAAAATTGATGTGCTTCTTTCCGGACAATCAAGATAACATGAAAAATGACCACGGATGTCTATGCTGTCATACTTTCAATGTGTTTCTGTAAATATGAATGGTGGAAATATGAATGGTGGATGAACTAATCATTCTAACACTCAGGCCCGCCTTATAGAGGACATGGGTTCAAATCCCCATTCGGGCATCCAGATTTGGGTTTTCCACGATTTCCCCAAATCACTCAATGTGAATGCTGGAATTCTTCCTTTAAAAGGCCATGGCCAAATAACTAATTACCCGCATATTATACTAATCTTGGTTGTTTTTCTATTAAAGCTAGCATTATCTATTTATCGGAAAAAATGTAGGTAACACTAAAAGGAAAGGAATACCATGAGGCAATATTATATCGAAAGGCAGATGAAATACACCCAACACTCACCAAAGTTGAAGGGAGGAGGGCAGCAGCAACACAAAACAAATAAAATACAATAGTTCGGGCAAAACCCTTCCTCAAGGCAACAGATGTACAAGTAAGTGGCTGGTCTTGCGCAAGACTTGCATTCGACACAGCCACTCATAGAATGCATTAGACCGTCGGAGGTGGTGGGGGGAGCAACGATAATATAACCACGATTATAAGATTAAAATGGTTGAAAAAATAATAGTAATAAAAAATATAACTAAATAGCAGTGCTACAGGCACTCACATGGCACCTTCCTATGCCAACCTTTTCATTGGCAGATAAGAGGAACGTTTTCTTCAAAAGGTTACCCGAGAACCCAGGTATACAGATGACATATTTATGATCTGGACCCCACAGTGAACACCTCCTTCTTGACTTCTTGTACTCCTTAAACTTCACCTGGGTCTACTCTCAGACTGACATCACTTTTCTGGATGTAGACATCTCTGTACAGAATGGTCACTTACACACCTCTGTCCACATAAAACCCACTAACCTACAACAATATCTCCATTTTGATAGCTGCCATCCATATTATACAAAATGTTCCATCCCATACAGCCTAGCCATTTGAGGCAAACACATCTGCTCTGATCACGAGTCCTTTACTCTCTACACCAACAACCTGACCCAAGCACTCATAAACTGCAATTATCCTCCAGAACTAGTTCAAAAACAACTATCAAGAGTCAGGAACTGTCCCCCACACCGACACAAACGACCTGAAGCCAACCAGAACCCTGTTTTTCTCACCCAGTTTTTCCCTGGCCTGAAATCACTAAACCATATTCTTCATTTGGGTTATGACTTTCTTAGATCCTTTCCGGAAATGCACCGCATTCTTCCCATTATCCTTCCCACCATACCCCGAGTCAACTTTCAGCAGACCGCCTAATCTAAAAAACATCCTTGTACATAAATATCAACCCTCTGATGCTCCTACACCACCGTTTGGCTCCTTCCCTTGTAAGAGACCCTGTTGCAAAACTTGCGGTGAGCATCTACCTACCACTACCTGTAGCAACCCTACTACTGGTGAAACCTACCCCATATTCGGTCATGCCACATGTGAAACCACCCATCTCATATACCAGCTCACCTGCCTCCACTGTCCAAGTTTCTACATTGGCCTGACCTCAAACTCATTATCCATCAGAATGAATGGTCACAGACAAACAGTTTACTGCCAAAACCTGGACCTCCCTGTTACTCACCATGCCAGTACTCACAACATCTGCGACCTTAATAACTGTTTCACAGTCAGAGCCATTAGAGTATTTCCAGACATTACCTCCCAATCTGAATTCCACAGGTGGGAATTGACTTATCAACACATCCTGCAGACTAAACATTGCCCACGCCTTAATTTCCATTAATATCTTCCATCCTCACCCTATACACCCATCACTGGCCAGCACAATAGATTCACATATTTTTCAAAGTTTTTCAATTATATTATTATTTATATTTTTATTACTATTATTTTTACAACCATTTTAATCTTTCTTATGATTTATACTCGCGGTTATATCATCGTTGCTCCCCGCCCCCCCTCCCCTTACCACCACCTCCGACGGCCTATTGCATTCTATGAGTGGCTGCGTCAAACGCAAGTCTTGTGCAAGCCTAGCCATTTACATCTGTTGACTTGAAGAAGGGTTTTCCCGAACTATTGTATTTTCTTTGTATTTGTGTTGTTTTATGTTGCTGCTGCCCTCCTCCCTTCAACTTTGGTGAGTGTTGGGTGTATTTAATCTGTCTTTCCATATAAATATCAGATAAAATGTTTTCATTTCAAACTGCAGTAGTAACAATTGTCATATAAATATTTTGTTTGTGAGGTTGGTAAATAATTGATAATAACACAGGAGTATGTTAAATCCTATCATTTCTTCATAAGTTTATGAACAATAAGCATACCTTATATTTAAATTCACTGTTTTAATTCTGTGTTCTTTCATAAAAGTGGTCACTAACTTATAGACTGGTGTTCTAATAACTGAATGTCATATATTAGTAATCTCACCTAAAACGGCTTAGAAGGGGGCCTGTCACATACCTTTTTATAAGCATTTTCTTAATAGTAAAGCACTCAGAATATATTCATCTTCGTAAGGAAACGAGGTTTAGAAAGCTGAAAATTAAATCGAACCCCTTTGGCCACATTCATTTCCATGAGTAAAACAAAATTAAGAGTGTTTTGAGGTGTAATATGTATTGGCTTAAAATTTTATTTAAAAAGATGTTTTGATTTCAAGTAGTATTTTGCAAAATGTGTGAACAAAAGGATAATTTAAAATTATCAGTTAATGAAAAGAGCTATTCCAAATCACAGTTTGTTATCAGCTTAGGTAGATACATTCTGAATGAAGTTGGAGAAGATAAGTAATTTCTAAATATTGTTTTTAGTAAAATAAATAATTTGAATTTTGTAAACAAAAGGCAAAAGTAGGCTTAAATGAGAGAGAAAAATTCATTTAATAATAACAACATAACAATTTTAATATTAATTTTGGATTTAAAGAGAGAAAACAGAATTTTAGTATTGAAGCTTGATGACATTGCTACATGGGACTTTTAAATTAATAACTCTTAAACAATAAAAACTTGAAAAGAAATTTGTTATCACCTGATAAAATGGTATGGAACATTCTAGAAGGAAAGAGACTGGAAATAGCCAGGTTTGGAGTGAGGGCATAAAAGGACGAGCAGGGAGTAAGCTCTGCTGGTTACTATTTTTCCCTACCTTCAGCAAAATTTAATATATCATAGATATAAATATTTTATCTTCTCATCACTTTTCTGTAATATGCTTTAGTTTAGAAGTAAAAACTAATCAAAGTAATTAAACACAGAATTTCACTATTCCCTTTAAACATTACTTCTCTGTTAAATCTTTTATTCTAGCAAGATTACTTTTTAATTGTAGTTTATGCCAATATAAGTTTATCCCCTGTAAAAAACTGTAACTATGTGGTGTTAACCAAACCCAACATTAGGGGTCCTGCCTTTGAGTTTTACTCATGATTGAATTGGCTTCAGTTTTATGGCCATATGCCCTTGCTATGGACATTTTATACTTGTGTACTAATGGAGGAAGTGAAGTGTTGCCATCTGTCTGCAAATTGTGTAACTATGTTCTGTGTATGACAAGTGTATTTTCAAATATTCCACTTACTTTTGTGGAATTCGCGCTGCTTTGTTCGATGTTTTACTTCCGACGTTTTGGTGCCCAACCTGAGCTGTTTAGAAGTGAAGTCACACCATTCCGTTATTTATCTCGTAACGCTACCTCTCTTACTTGGATTATTAACTAACTTCTACTGTTACTTAAAATTGTTAATTACTCAAATATTAATTATGTATTGAGTATGGGATAAAATTACATCTCATTATCATTGACAAACATTTATATTTATTCAAAAAACATTGTGAAAGAATATCTAATTACAGTAAACAGTAAAATGGTTCCGGCATGGCTCATTTTAAACTAAATTTCCAACTAATAAAACATTAAGATGCTGTCCTTATTGTCGTAAACTGAACTGGCTGAAAAGTTTGTAAGTTGGAGACACAAGAAACTGTTTACAGGGCACTTCGGGTATTCCAAGATCACATGTGGACACAAATGTGGAGAGTAATTATTTTCACATTACCGTGTCAAAAACATGGCTTCTTTCTTCTCCTCGACCAGAAGACAGTTTCCATTGTTTCACCCTTGCACTCACATGCCGTAGATATTTTCACAACAATACCGCCCCGCGAATCATATTCCTCCAGCCGATATGCACCGTGTGGTGGCAGAAACATGAAACAAAAAGCCATCTTAGTGTGCCTGCCTAACAGATGGCAGAAACTGTCCATTTCAATCACCCACAGTCACACTTCGGTTCAACCTTGTGTGCCCTCTGCTATGTCCACTGACTTGCTGGCACTCACAAACGCAGGTGCAAATATTGGCAAGTGCGTCACATGTAGTGTACTCCATAACACTACAATCTTCATGCTGGGCTAATTGTTTTGGTTACCAGCAGCTGGTGTCAGCTGTTCCAGAGATGTTGTTGTTGTAGATTTCATATTGCGACTATCCAAGAGTGCACATTTCACTTGCTGTAGCTGTCTTTATTAAAAAAATTGGCTGTTTGAAAATTTCTATCGAACCGCTTATTTCGGAGATGCAGGAAATAGTATTGATAGAAACGCGAGTTATAGTATAGAGAGTGACCTGAGGAAGGTGGTGAAGGAGGCACAGCATACCAGGGTGGAGCTCATGCAGGTCCTAAGTTGCCATGACCGGCCACAATTGAACTATACTGTGAAGCGGGTTAATGTGGAAACGGAAGTGCTACTTGGGAAAGGCATTAGTTCTGTGTTGGGCGTTGTGCCTGTGAACGCCATTGGTAGGTGGGTTTTCACTAGGCATGGCCTACACCTAAATAGAAGGGGGAAGGGAGAACTTTCTGAGTTGTTAGCTAAAGCAGTGAGGGAGCCCATTTCCAGTGATGATGGGGTCAGGACTGTGCCTTTTTTAGGTTAGGGGCTGCTGGTGTAGGGACAGAAATAGATTATTGAAGTGAAACTGATTGCAGATTCGCGATGGGGAAAGTCACAGATATTAAAGAAATAGATGAAATGGCTGAAACAATAACTGACTGCGGTAAAAGTGGGAAAGAGGAGATAGATTCTGAAAAGTAAAGCCAGTAGTAAGGGTGTTAATGGTAAATTGTAGAAGTATAATGAACAAAGTAATCGAATTTGCAAACTTAATAGAGATGCACGAACCACTAGTAATAACTGGGTTAGAGAGTTGGTTAAAAGAAGAAATAATAGACAGTGAGGTTTTTCCTGATGGTTACAGAGTGTACCGCAGAGATAGAGGAGCAATTGGTGGAGGAGTCTTCATACTAGTTAGCAAAAACTACCACAGTTCACTGGCATTCATAGATCAAGACCATGAGTTACTTGGGGTAGATTTCTGGGATAGTAAAAAAGAAAAAACAGAGTGTTGGCTGTTTATCGCAGTGGAAGAATGACAGAAGAGGATGAGGCTCTTGGGGAGAAATTAAATTCATACTCAGATTTCAGAGATGAGAATAGAATGATCATCATCAGCGGAGATTTAAATTTACCAGGTGTAAACTGGGAAGGGAATAAGATAAATAACACAAGGGAACAAAGATTTGCAAATATCTTAATAAGGGAAGGAGGATTTACACAAGTGGTTGAGCAAAACACTAGGGGACAAAATATTTTGGGTATATTTCTAATTAAGCCCGATGAAAACCTTTTGAGGTATCAAGTAACTGAAGGAATCAGTGATCATGAAGCAGTTCTGATGGATATTAGAGGATTCAGTAAACCAGCAGCCAAAATTGAAGGGGGAAATAGGTACAATTATAAAAAGGCACAGGTTTCAAATTTGAAGAGATATTTCAGAGAACAATTCAGCAAATGGAAGGAAGGCTCAGGTACAGTAGAGTCAAGGTGGGAAGAGTTCAAGGAGATAATAAGAAAGGGGGAAGAAAAATTTATTCCAAAGCAGAAAATAAAGAGAAGTAGAGAACCTATGTACTATAATAGGGATGTGAGGAGGTTAAAGAAGTTGGTAAGAAAAGAACATAACAGAGTTAAGAGACAGCAGGTCTAGTAGGGAATATTTAAAACAACTATACAAGGACTTAATAACAGCAAAGAAAATGGCTAAAGATGGGTTTATGAAGAGTATTGTCAATGCAGGAGCATTGACTGATGCATCTAGAAATTTCTATGGCTATTTTAGGAAACTGAGGGGAAGGGAGGGTGTAGAGACACTTATAGATAAGGATGGAGAAGAAGTTACTGACGATTTGAAAAAAGGCAGAGATTTTAAGTAACTGGTTCAGTGAAAGCATTAGGGACAATGAATCAGAAACAGGAGGGTCTAATTCGGAGAATGAGCTTAACAACACAATTAGAAATGACGATAGTAAAAATTTTGATATCCATCCTGAGGAATTCATGAATAAGAAAGCTGAAAAAAAAAAAGGGGGCTGGTGAAGATAATATTACTACAGATATCTTAAAGATAGCCGGATGTGACATTGTACCTTATCTTGAAATATTATTTAAATTGAGTCTAGACACTTGCTGCTTACCACAGAACTGGAAAAGTGCAATAGTAGTACCGGTACATAAGGGAGGGGTGAGAAATAGAGTTGAGAATTACAGGCCAATCAGTTTGACATCAGTGGTAGGTAAATTAATGGAAAGATTGATATGCAACCACATCAGAAATATATGTGAGGAACGTAAGTGGTTTTCAAGCAGGCAACGTGGTTTCAGGCAAGGATATTCATGCGAATCTCAGTTGGTGGGATATATGCTAGATATTTCAGATGAAATGGACAAGGGAGGCCAAATTGATAGTGTAGCACTAGATCTGTCTAAGGCGTTTGACAGAGTAAGCCATAAAATCGTAGTAAATAAGGTAAAAACCATTGGAGTGGATAAGAAAGTCATTTGCTGGGTAGAAGAATTTTTAAAAGGTAGAAAACAGAAAGTTAGGGTAGGAAATGTAGTATCAAAAGAAGTTGAAGTAAAAATGGGTGTGCCACAGGGTAGCGTATTGGGACCATTGCTATTCATTATTCTAATGAATAATTGTGTTGATTGTTTACTATCTGAAATTAGATTGTTTGCAGATGACATAATGCTGTATAAAAGAATCAAAACGATAGAGCATTGTAAACAGTTGCAGGGTGATCTGGACAGGATATCTAATTGGGTTGGTAAACATGGAATGAAGATAAATGCAAAGAATAGTCAGCTTATTAGATACACAAATAAAAACAAAAGGTTAATTATGAATATAAGGTGGGGAAAGAATTGCTTGCTGAAGACTTGAAATGTAAATATCTTGGAATTACTTTTGTTAACAAACTTTACTGTGCAGGAGACATAGGACAGGTGGTAGGAAAAGGTTTCAAAGTTCTGCACTTGTTGGAGAGAGTGATGAGGGGATGTACGAGAGAAGTCAAGGAATTGGGTTACAAAACTTTGGTCAGACCATTGCTCGAATATGGTAGTGTAGTATGGGACCCTCATTTTATGTATCAAATACAGGAGTTGGAGAGGGTGCAAAAAAGGGCTGCTAGATTTATTTCTGGAAATTATCGCAGAATGCAATCAGTGACGGATATGATAAAGGAGCTGGAATGGGATTAATTGCAAGACAGGAGGAGAATGAGGAGGGTCATGGGAGTGTACAGGGCATATACTGGCGATGAGGCATGGAAAGATATTGCAGTAGGTAATGAAAAGTAGTGCATGGAAGGGAAAAGATGACCATGACCACAAGCTGGCACTCGATTTCAGGCACAAGGGTGTAGGAAGATTCTCTTTTTTAGGTAAGGGTGTCAGGGATTGGAATGAGTTACCAAGAGAAATGATGAATAATTTACCGAAAACTTTGAAAGAATTTAAAGATAAAATTTGTAGAGGGCAAATGTAGGTAGGTGCAGGATAGGGGGAAGATGGGTGTGTAGGGAAATTGTCACCGGAGCCTGTGCTCCATTGCAGTTAAGTTAAATTAAATTTCTTGTTCTAGGAAACCTTTCAGTAGTGCTATTCTTTCTGTCTTCTCCCAAAGCTGATTTTGTTGTTTGACCGAGTTTTGCGAGACGACAATGTTCTTTTAGTCTTACAGTAAATGCTCTGGAAGTCTCTCCAGTATATTCCCATACACAATCGCAGGGAATCTTGTCTACTCCACTTGCTTGTAATGGTGGTTGGCAATCCCATGCTGATCTTAAAATGCCTCTTATTTTGTTCTTACTACTGCAGACTGGTTGAATATTGACTTTTGTCAGTACTTTTCCTATGCAGTCAGTGATTCCTTTTATGTAAGCTAAAAAAAACTTGTTTTTTTGTTCCTTTGCTTGAACCTCATTATTGTTCCTCTTCTTACTGCTTAGCACGCGGGCTACCATCCGACTGTTAAATCCATTATTCCGTAGGATCCCGTGGAGGTATTTCCGTTCTTCTTGTATGTGCTCATAACCTGCTACCCTTTCCACTCTACAAAATAAAGTTTTGATCAGAGCGCTTTTTTGAGCTGGGTGGTGATGTGATGCAGCATTTAAGTAGAGGTCCGTGTATGTAGATTTTCTGTAGACAGTGTGTGTTAATTTTCCCTTTTTAGCAATCGCTGACTTATTGCAATAATTCATTTGCAGGCATATAAGCACAAGCACAATGTGGAGTCTGCTCCCTAATCTGAAAATATGTTGAGCATTGATTTTTGTGCCAAGTAACTGGCTTCTGACCTACTATGTATGACATATCTGTTAATGTCATTGGAGTAATTATTTTTTTTAAAAAAACCGTTAGTGTAAAAAAATATATACATATGGGCCTACATTTGTGCAATTTCTTTTCAACAATCTATCCAAGTTCCAAACAGTTTGTACATTATTCTTTTGCTGATGAAAGGCCTATAGTTGTAGATTCCATTAGTTAGGGTGTCGCATTTCTCTCTAGTTCTGCGTACGCTAATGCCTGTGGATGGTGGGATTAACACATTTTTATGTAAATGTTTGAAGAAACAAACTCTGTTCATGCAGTCGTCACACTTTACTGTGTCAAGGAGAATAACAAAAATAAGTTTTGAATTAACAATTGAAAGTCTAATTAATGTTCCAAATCTCACCCACACCAGTCATGTTCATTAGGTTTATCAGACTTCTATATATTTCTGAGGATGCAGAATTCATAGTCAAAACAGCTCACACCAACAATTCTTTATAACTCTCACCCGTATCTGACTTTTATACATAATTATATAAGAGAACGGTGCAACATCAAAAGGGCGGGTTGAAACTCTCGCACCCACATAACACATCCAATCAACACGGCAGCTCCAGAGAGACTGTTGGATGCTGGTTTACACATGTCACATGTGTCGGTTCCACAGCCAAACTTAACCAACTTCCGGAAGCTGACGTGCTTTCGGGATCGTCCTAGGGACTCCCATGGACGTGCACCTGATGTCTTCCTCTGTACTCACATGGATCCGCATGAAATTTAATACCTCCATTAAGATCCACGTGGTGGTATTTCAAAATAATAGCATAGCCAGTTCTTGAACTCCCACTCTATCAGTTTGGGAGTAGTTCATAATATATGGCTATGCTACAAGGGGTTCCCAAACTTTTCCTTACAATGTCCCCCCCCCCTTTTCCATGAAAAGAAAAGTTTCCATGCCTCCCTCCCTACCAAATTTTATTAATAAATAGTTAAATGCCTACCTATCAGGGATGGCAATGATCTCTGAGAGGAAACTCAACAGGTAAGTGATTTTAGAATAAAGATTTTCAGTTCTGAGAGGCTGTGAATGAGACATAGTACTACCTACAGTGTACAGCCATATGGGCGGTGAAGCTCCCTCACACTCTGTGCCCTCGACATGCCTTCGCGCCTATATAGGGGAGGGGGGGGGGGCATCCTCCAGTTTGGCAACTTCTTCATTAAATGCTTTTATGAATCTCTGTTGACCTGTTGGAATCTGTGAGATGTGATTATTCCTTTCTCTGTCCTTACCAGTTTGTTTGGACATGGAAATTGACCAGAAATTATCAATGATACAGATAGGAATAAGCTTCTGATTTTGGTGGGTGAGCGGTGACACTTGGGCCTGACATTGAGGAGGATATAGGTTTGAATCTCCTTTCGGCCATCCCGAATTCAGTTTTCTGTTATTTTCCAAATCACTCCAAGTGAATGTTAGGATTTCTCCTTCAAGTGTTCATGGCCATATTTTTCCCATGCCTTGCCTCAAGTCCTTCTCCGCCTCTAATGTACTCGATATCAGTAAGCCATAAAAAAAAGGAATGAGCAAACTTTTAAAATGTAAAATTAATAATGCACTCCAAATAACATTGATGCCTTATTGTTTTAAATATATGTATTTACAAATGTAGCATTTTACCAAAAAAATATTCTATTTGTATTTTACAGTGAGAATTCCAAGTGATTCCAAAAGAATTTTAGAAGCAGTAAGCTCTGCCAATGCTGTGAGAGAGCAGCTATTAAGTGATAGTGATCTTCATTGACACTTCACCTGTGTAACACGAATGGAGGTATTAAGAATGTTATGTTAATGGTGATGCTGTATATGTTGTTATTAATCTGTAAATAGAAATCCATCTTCTACTGTTAAATATAATTGTTTTGAAGGAATTTATTATTCATAGTGTTTTGTGTGAGTGAGTGAGTGAGACAGAAAGGAGTAAAGGCAGCTTGAATCATTTATTCATATAGGGGAATAATTCCACCAAACAAAGCCTGGGTAAAATGTCAATCTTATCATTTCAAAGATGATAACTTTAGAATGAGTGAAGCTCCACAGAGACTGTCCACACAATTTAATCCATGTTGATCTATTCTGATTAACCCATGATTTGGCACATGTAACAAACTGTAACTAGTTATTTGTATCCCATGTACCAAATTAAAAAATTATGTGCAAGTATAACATTAAGCAAAACTTACAGAAATTTGATATTGCTAACAGAAGATAGGTAAAATGACTCTTCACTCACCGAAGTTGAAGGCTGCAATAAGTAAAAAACATATGTGACAAACAAAAACATGTACAATATTTTAATTTTAAACCTTATTCATGTGATAGGTAATGAGCCATATAGTTCGGGAGGTGTGCACACCAAAGTTTACTTCATTTTAAATTTGGTATTGGTCATTAATGTTTATTTATCTGCTGGTCGTCTACTAACACGATGAACAGCAGCAATCGCTCTGATCTAAGATTACTACCAGTTATGAGAAATTGTTGCTTTATGTTAACATTAAAATTAAATAAGCACCCGGGATGTGTTGAGGCCTGCCAGTGTGCCTGCATATGTTAGAGCATCACCACACTATCGAAGCTCCTGCCCCATGCATGGTGCCTACTGTAATAAAAACATTTCAACAGCAGACATTCATGATCAGATGTGTACTGCATATTTCCCAAACATTATGAGTGAAGGTGTTATACAGCAATGGGTATGATCTGGAAGAACAAAAATTCACAATGAAGAAAGGTACCCTATATTGTAAGAAATGATCTTGTCCAAAAAAAAAAAAAAATGAAAATCAGATTCACCATCTCTGAACTTTTAAACAATTCACACACATTTTTTACACAGTAGCATTAGGCTTCCAGAAGTTCTATGATTGATGAGCACCAAAAATGCTTAAGTGGTCCACAACATTTATTTTCATAGTACTTAAAAACCTCAAGAACCTTTGAACCAATTCAAATGGGACATTTTTGATCAACCCCCTTTGGCATCGAGTAATTTTCATCACTCATGAAGAAGTGGCTTTCGTCACAGCACTTCAATAACAATGACAAACTTCAAAATGTCGTGAAAAGTTGGTTAGGTAGAAGAAAGAATCTGTAAATTAGTGAAACACAATGTAAAATATGTTGGAAAACTGTAATAATTTTTTCTACACAGTTTTTTTAATTATAGCTAACTACAGATTACTTTCATAACGCCCTTCTACAATGGGATCAGGTTCCCGCAATTGCTGAGGAAATGCTGGGACTGTCCTCGACTCTCACACCCTTATATAACATTTCCCAAACAAAAATACATTTATCATACAGAACGCAAGTTCCATGTTTCACATAGCTCGCTCCCTCCTCCACTCCGCAATGAATGCGGAAGTTTGTTGCGGTTTTGTGGGTCATCCACTCTCACCAGCTATCACAAAGTTATTACTTTAGAACCATTACACTGGGAAATAATGTGTTCAGTCTAAATTCTTACCTCAAGTACCTTTTAAAGTTACAGATTATCTCAAACGGCTACCACTCAGTTTCCGACTGAGAACTTTCAGAAACTCCACTACTGAATGAATAAATGCAGTTTGTAAGGTACCCAAAGTTGTCAGGATCCGGCGTATGTGGGGTTGCATATCGCCTAATTCACCTGAACCAGATGTCTTCCAGGAAATTCTAAAGTTATGAAACCGTGTAAAATTTATATTGCTAACAGTTCAAATGACCACAGTCGCCACTTGCAGGCTTAACCTTCTGCAAGAAAGGTAGTATGCTACGAAATAAAAACCTCAAGTCGAAATCAAAAGTCATATATTCTTCAAAATTTTCACATGAATGTTATAAACACTGTTAGCACAGGCAATCGGATTGAAATCGTCTCCAAAAATTACAAGTTGAATTCCAGAGCATTAAACCGCTTCTCCCCAAGTTGAAATGGATCAAAAGTTCGAAATTTACATGTTCAGACTAATTTTCAAAATGTCCGCCACTACGCGTTACTATGTCAACCACACCCGACGCCATGATGTAGGTTACCCATGAACGCCTTCGGCCAAAAACCGCGCGAGACCCGACGTGCACTCACACGCGCGTCAACATCGAGACTGTTCTATCTGCCTTTTTGTGTCCTATCGCAGTTTCCTTATATAGGAGTTGATCCCGTGATGACGTATTACTACCGTGTCCTTCCGCGCTCCTAGACATACCCTACTGTTCGATCTAAAACTTTCTTAATACTAGGTCAATCTCGGCGAGGAAATGTTTGCAGTGACTGGTGTTACTAGATGAAGTGTTAGTGCCTGACTATTGTGTTAATTTTGCCTCTCCGAAAACTTGTCGACATGGTTGATTTTTGCAAGTCTTACAGCTTTAGTCAAAATTTTGTTATTTTTAAAATTGGTTGTAGTTATCAGTGTGAAAGTAAGCTTAAAATATTATTCTCGATTTTAGGTTCTTCCAAAATATCTACTTTGTTTAAATCAGATGAGTTATGGTAAGACCGTTACTTAATAACAATCGGTTGTGACCACGATTTCCTGGAATAACTCTGAAGTTTTTATGGGTTATCGTGCCGGAAAAATTACTAAAGTATAGCCTGGATTTAACTGCTTCTTTTGAAGTTTATTTTATCTTGTAAGTGCCATATCGGAGACACAATAAATTATTTAGTGATTTGCACGTGTGTGGGTGTCAAGAAAAATAAGAAAATCTATAATATCGGTTCTATGGCTTTTTATAACTTGAAATAATTATGTAGGAAACTAAAAGAATGGATTTTTATGATAAACTAATTTTATCCCGGAATCAAAGTAGGCTCTTGAGTAAAAAATTGCTAGAACTGGGTGTTCAATTTTTACGTGTTCATTTAATGTTTGAAAAATACTTAAAGTGTTGAAAACTATCAGATTTAGGTGAATTTACTTCGCTTCCTATCTGCTTTAATTTATTCTCTACTTTATATTGTGTGGCAGTGTTTAAAATCAGTGTTGAAGCATTTTATATGTGCAGTGCCTGCAACAAATTATTTCTTAATCGGATTAACATTCAACAGGTTAGTGAAATGTCTAAAAATGTGTTTAGAAAATTAATTATGGGTATAAACTGGTATTTACATGTCATTATTGCTCTCGAGATGGCTTTACAGTGCTGGAATTTATTCCTGAAAGTTGGACAAATTAATTGATTTACCGGCGTCTATTTACTCACTGATATTTCATATTCTCCAGACTGAAACTATTTAAAACCCTATAAAAACTGAAAGATTATTTTATTTACTGCTTGTTTTTCTACTTTTAAAATCCTGAAACTACTTAAAAGACCAAAATTATGCATGTGAACTGTTTAAGAAAAATGAGTATTAAAAATCCCATATAATTGCTTCTTGTGGTTATTAGATGCTCTAAAACTATCAGAAATCTATTAATTTATCTACTAGGCTGTCTCAGGGATTATTGTTGTTGTTTTTGGAGCTTTAACATGGTCAAGTTTCATTACAATGAATTATTTTATCATCCAGTTTATTTCATTGAAAATCCTACTAAACTATATTTAAATGTTAAGTTATGGTTATGGTGCATCTAGGCCTGTGTAATATAGGTTCTTTATTGTCTTTACTGTACTGAAATCACTTCGGAAATACTAAAACTGGAATATGCCAAAATTTATGGGTTAGGTTTTTCCTTTATTGAAATTACTTATTTTATCTCCGAAATAATGTGTATTACCCATGATAAAAGGTTTATTTATGCATATTATTTTCAATTATTTAACGTTTACTTCATTTACATCGGTTCTAAACATCTCGCCAACCAACGTTAGTATCTGTTATCGAAAGTTATTCTTATGTGAAATAGCCTATTTCCTACTGAAATATCGTGGCTTTATTGCAATTTCTCATTTATTTATGCTGGTTATGTGTTATTTATTAACTTCGGTGTATGCAAAGTGTTGTCAACTCGCTTTTAAGTGTGGTACCGGGTACTAAAACAAACCCTAAATTCGGTCGAAATCCTACTAATTATTGACAATAAAACGAGGGATACCTTACATGCCCCCTGAAGATTGAAGTCATTTTTTGGAACAAAAACTGGCTGAACATCTTAAAGAAAGAAAACCCGAAAAGAAATTTAAGAATCCCAAAAATTACTAAGAAACTCCCAAAAAATTTAGAAAAATTCCCAAAACTAACTTATCCTAAACCTGTGCGGTTGCTCTGATCTCCATTCATTCCAAAGTTATTACAAAATACTGAAGAGTTCACTCATTCATACTTGAACTTATTGTAAAAATCAAAATATTCAACATGAGAAAAAAAAAAAAATCCTTCATATAAAAGTGCTAAAGAATTTCACAATGTATCAAGATTCCACAAATGGAACAGAAATTAAATTCAAAATATGAAATCAAATTAACCAATATCAAATTATCATTTAAATGACAAAATATACAAGAACATCAATAAACCTTACATCTAAACATAAAAAAATATTACCTAAAGAAAGAAAGATATGTTTTTCTAAAAACATGTGTTTTACAAAAACCGTGTATTTTACAAAATTATATTCGTGTTTTCACAGAAACTTGTCAGGCTTTGCCTGTTTCTGTCCTCCGTTCCAAGAACGTCTCTCTTATTACTTTTTTCACTCACACACTATTCTCTAAAATGGGTGAATGCCCAAGTCCTGTCACGGTCGCCATGTCAGGATCCAGGCGTATGTGGGGTTGCATATCGCCTAATATCACCTGAACCAGATGTCTTCCAGGAAATTCTAAAGTTATGAAACCGTGTAAAATTTATATTGCTAACAGTTCAAATGACCACAGTCGCCACTTGCAGGCTTAACCTTCTGCAAGAAAGGTAGTATGCTACGAAATAAAAACTTCAAGTCGAAATCAAAAGTCATATATTCTTCAAAATTTTCACATGAATGTTATAAACCACTGTTAGCACAGGCAATCGGATTGAAATCGTCTCCAAAAATTACAAGTTGAAATTCCAGAGCATTAAACCGCTTCTCCCCAAGTGAAATGGATCAAAAGTTCGAAATTTACATGTTCAGACTAATTTTCAAAATGTCCGCCACTACGCGTTACTATGTCAACCACACCCGACGCCATGATGTAGGTTACCCATGAACGCCTTCGGCCAAAAACCGCGCGAGACCCGACGTGCACTCACACGCGCGTCAACATCGAGACTGTTCTATCTGCCTTTTTTTTGTCCTATCGCAGTTTCCTTATATAGGAGTTGATCCCGTGATGACGTATTACTACCGTGTCCTTCCGCGCTCCTAGACATACCCTACTGTTCGATCTAAAAACTTTCTTAATACTAGGTCAATCTCGGCGAGGAAATGTTTGCAGTGACTGGTGTTACTAGATGAAGTGTTTAGTGCCTGACTATTGTGTTAATTTTGCCTCTCCGAAAACTTGTCGACATGGTTGATTTTTGCAAGTCTTACAGCTTTAGTCAAAATTTTGTTATTTTTAAAATTGGTTGTAGTTATCAGTGTGAAAGTAAGCTTAAAATATTATTCTCGATTTTAGGTTCTTCCAAAATATCTACTTTGTTTAAATCAGATGAGTTATGGTAAGACCGTTACTTAATAACAATCGGTTGTGACCACGATTTAGTTTTCCTGGAATAACTCTGAAGTTTTATGGGTTATCGTGCCGGAAAAATTACTAAAGTATAGCCTGGATTTAACTGCTTCTTTTGAAGTTTATTTTATCTTTGTAAGTGCCATATCGGAGACACAATAAATTATTTAGTGATTTGCACGTGTGTTGGGTGTCAAGAAAAATAAGAAAATCTATAATATCGGTTCTATGGCTTTTTATAACTTGAAATAATTATGTAGGAAACTAAAAGAATGGATTTTTATGATAAACTAATTTTTATCCCGGAATCAAAGTAGGCTCTTGAGTAAAAAATTGCTAGAACTGGGTGTTCAATTTTTACGTGTTCATTTAATGTTTAAAAATACTTAAAGTGTTGAAAACTATCAGATTTAGGTGAATTTACTTCGCTTCCTATCTGCTTTAATTTATTCTCTACTTTATATTGTGTGGCAGTGTTTAAAATCAGTGTTGAAGCATTTTATATGTGCAGTGCCTGCAACAAATTATTTCTTAATCGGATTAACATTCAACAGGTTAGTGAAATGTCTAAAAATGTGTTTAGAAAATTAATTATGGGTATAAACTGGTATTTACATGTCATTATTGCTCTCGAGATGGCTTTACAGTGCTGGAATTTATTCCTGAAAGTTGGACAAATTAATTGATTTACCGGCGTCTATTTACTCACTGATATTTCATATTCTCCAGACTGAAACTATTTAAAACCCTATAAAAACTGAAAGATTATTTTATTTACTGCTTGTTTTTCTACTTTTAAAATCCTGAAACTACTTAAAAGACCAAAATTATGCATGTGAACTGTTTAAGAAAAATGAGTATTAAAAATCCCATATAATTGCTTCTTGTGGTTATTAGATGCTCTAAAACTATCAGAAATCTATTAATTTATCTACTAGGCTGTCTCAGGGATTATTGTTGTTGTTTTTGGAGCTTTAACATGGTCAAGTTTCATTACAATGAATTATTTTCATTTTTCCTTCAGACTGTTATTTTATCATCCAGTTTATTTCATTGAAAATCCTACTAAACTATATTTAAATGTTAAGTTATGGTTATGGTGCATCTAGGCCTGTGTAATATAGGTTCTTTATTGTCTTTACTGTACTGAAATCACTTCGGAAATACTAAAACTGGAATATGCCAAAATTTATGGGTTAGGTTTTTCCTTTATTGAAATTACTTATTTATCTCCGAAATAATGTGTATTACCCATGATAAAAGGTTTATTTATGCATATTATTTTCAATTATTTAACGTTTACTTCATTTACATCGGTTCTAAACATCTCGCCAACCAACGTTAGTATCTGTTATCGAAAGTTTATTCTTATGTGAAATAGCCTATTTCCTACTGAAATATCGTGGCTTTATTGCAATTTCTCATTTATTTATGCTGGTTATGTGTTATTTATTAACTTCGGTGTATGCAAAAGTGTTGTCAACTCGCTTTTAAGTGTGGTACCGGGTACTAAAACAAACCCTAAATTCGGTCGAAATCCTACTAATTATTGACAATAAAACGAGGGATACCTTACAAAGTGTATTTATTATATCAGGAAAAGTTTATTTTAAGAGAAAATTCAGTTTGTTCACGTTTTGAAACGCGCGATTTGAAAAATAAAAAGCTAAGATTTGAAATATCTTTAAATTGAGTAAAGCTACAGCTGATCTTTTATCACCAGCTATAGTTAGCATTGTTCTGGATATTTTGATAGTAAAATTAACTAATTAGGCAAAGTTTAATTAGCAGTTTTAATTAAGAGAAAATCAGTAAATAGCCTAAATTGAGACAATTACGAATATATTATGGTTTTTGTAAAATTTTAAGCATTTTTCTGGTAATTAAGTTCTTAAAGATAGATTGTCACTGATTGTTGTTGAAGTGTGTAAAAATTCTGCCTAGTTGGTCATGTGATAGACTATAAGCTATTTTAAGCTTATAGAAACCCTTTTGAATGCTAAATTAAATTAAAACAGATAGAACATGATCATAGGAAACCCTTGTAAAAATTACAAATTAAACTATTTCGTACTTTGGGAGATATTAATTAAAGAAAAAAAGTTACCAACGTCATAGGTCATGCAGCCACCATGATTTGTCTCATTCTTTCGCTGGAAAGGGATCGCGCAACTCAGCGCTAGTTAACAGACCAAACTGCTCCATGTGGTAGCAGTTTCGGCAAATTCCAACATGCCGTAGTACTGTACTCACAAATGTTAGGGGGACTTAGAGAGTTTGTCTTCTCATATGAATGTGCTTAACCTGTAATCTTCAATGAAACTGTTGTTCGATGCTTTATTGATGTATCTCGTACCGACAATGTACAAGTGACTTTATCAAGAATGTAAGTATTGTGTTACCCTGTGTCAAGTGACTTTATTTCAATTACCATTCGCATTTGGGGTTTAATACGAATGCATGGCGGCCGATTTCTTAAATATTTTAGGTACCAGAACGCTACACATGGTCAAGAACTTAGCTGTTCAAAGTTCAGGCAAAAGTGTTGTTAATCCCCCAACGAACCTTTCCCCCTGACAAGTTACTTCACAGAACTAATTTTAATTTAATACCGAGCGTGGTGGTGTAAAGGATAGCGTTCTGGCCTCGCATTTGGGAGGACGGCGGTTCGAATCCCCGTCCAGGCATCCCGATTTGGGTTTTCCATGGTTTCCCAAATCACTCCAGGCAAATGCTGGGATGCTTCCTTAAAAAGGACATGGCCGAATTCCTTCCCATTCCTTGTCCCCATCCATTCCCATCCTAAAGTTCTTAAGACCTCGCTGTTGAGCGACGTAAAGCAGTTAAAAAAAATTAATAAAAAAAAATTAATGTCTTCATTTTACTCCAACACCACCAATTTGATCATTCCAAAGTTACAGGATCTAGTCAGAGTAGAACAGCTATTTGTACACTTTTACATCACACTCGCGCATTTACACCTTTTAACCTGAGACTTCGCTTCAACACAACTGCACTAATCCACATTTTGTGGCCGACTGCCTGCCTTGTGCCTACTGCTGAGCACACCAGGCATCCCCCGGGGTTCACATTGCCCTAGCCATGGACATAGCAGCACCAATATTTTCAAACCCCCCATCCTTGCTTACTACAAAGAAACACAAAGTGGTTCTGTTACAAGTTGTAGGAAATAAACATTCCAAATACTCTATCACAAAGGTAAGCCAAAAACCAATATGGGTCCCTGGCACTAAAAGCTGTTGCAAAAATGTGGAAAGAAACTTGTGGAATATTAGCCAGAATTTTTCCAATATATATTAATGTGTATTGAGTTGTATGCTAGTCAAACATATATCTAAATGACATTCATAAAATAAATGTAAGAGTCATTGAAGAGACGGAAACAAAGTGTGCTTTGAAAAACTCCTCAGTCACTCAGCAAAGCAGTAATGGATGAAATGAACAAGATATTCCCTAACAAAGCCATGGTGTTTATAAAATTTTACCTCCTTAATACATTTCCCAACTGAAATGTAATAGGGAAATAAAAACTGTAAGTAAAGTGAAATAGTCGTAGCTAACAATTAACAAAATATACTATCACAACATGTACACAACTTGTTTTAGGTAACCGAAGATGATCTAATAAACAGAAAAGTGTATGCCAATACCCAAGTTTTTATTTTAGCTGCACTAGATAGATAAAAAAACCAATAGAAACCCATTATACATACTAACAACCTGACAAGATTACTTAACACCATATTAGATCATATGATAAATGAACAAAATTGTTTTAGGAATGGTAGAACGATTGGACTGTGGTTTCAGCAGGACAGACACAACTAATTGAAAAGTCTTAATAAACCTACATTCATAGATCAATTCAAAGCTTTTTACAAAGTTAACATAAATAAACTGTGAGAAATTATAGAAAGAAAAAGTATATGACAATATCTAAGCACCATAATAAGTCTACAAAGAGAAACAAACAAAAATAAGAACATGAAGAAACAGTCAACTAAGGTGTAGGATGATTGTGTTCTTTATCATACATATAATTTAATTTTTACATAAACATCATGGACAGGAAGATTATTATAAAAATATAAACAAATATTTACCTTGAAATTTTCAAATGAATCAAGTAATACAGGCAAATAGGATAATCTGAAAATGAATACCTGTACTTGGACGATGATGATGATGGTGATGATAAGAAGGAAAATCCTTGATGGTAATGAAAATGAGGAAAGGTAGGGAAAACAAATCCAACGATCATCATAAATGGGAAGGCAGTGAATGAACATGAAAAAAAATAACACACATAACACAATATTTCTTTCGAGTTAATGGGACAAATTCCAAGGAAATCAGATGTGACCACACTGATACCCATGACATGTATAGTGAAATGTGTAAGTTACTTGATATGTATTCATATTTTTGTAAATTATCTGCTAAATTACTAAGCAGTAACACATTTTACATCTTTGTGTGTAAATCTTTTAAAAATAGTTTCCAAGAGTGAAATGTTATTTCTTGAAACAATGTTCAACAAAATTTATTATTTCAACAGCAAAGCAACAATTATTCCAACAAATTTCCCAATAACTTACATTTGCCATATGAAAAATTTGCAATTCATTACTAGAAAAGAGCATAAAAGTTTATTTTGAGTGAGTGTTAATGATTTTCATGTGACTACATTGCAAAAGTTTTGGTATAAATTAATTAGCTTGCTTTCTGTCAGAATAGTTGGATTCTTATAAATGATGCCTATATAAGCAGAATTCTCTCTTGAAACTGATACACAACATAACATTTGTAATGTTTGATTATCATAAACTGACCCGATCTTGCATTTGTTGTCTTGTGAACCTTCTCGTCATGTCAATGAGTTAACAACAAAAAAACACACACACACATTTTTAATTTCCATAATGTGTATATTATAAAAAAATAATTGCTGTACAACATTAACATTTATCCCAAAATATCTTTTATACAGATTGCCTTTATTAAAATGCTTTATCACCTCTACTGGAATGATGATGCAAAAGATTTACATTACAATACACAGTTCATTCTTTCTCTTGAGACCATGAGACAAAATTTATAGCATAACTTAACCAATTCAGCTTCTTTGAAAAGTAGCCACTTGATTCCATGTATCTAATGTTCACACAACAGAAATAGCCCAAGCTGTGGAATGTACAAAAATTTGTTACAAACTGCACTGACCTTGCATCATAACTTTAGCATGGAATGTATAAGATAACTACTAAAATGAAGGATTTCAAAATGTCATCTTTGTTTTTATACTTTCATATTTAAAAATAGTGACCAAAATTTATAAGATGTTCCTAAATACAGTTTATCTACTACTGAATAAATGAAGCTATTCAAAAATACTTCTCAACCACAATATCACCACTGTTATATCAGCTGAGGTAGCTGTCACTAGGAATGGTGTGAATAAGTTTAACGGCGAGTTTTCTTGGTTGTCCTTAGTACTTGTACAGGCATAACTTCATTCACAGTTTTTTTGAAAAGGACTGGCCTTTTAAGCACTTTAGGAATGGAATTTTATCCTTAAGAAATGATGTGCACATAAATCAAATATAAAAACACACAAAATATAGCACCATCATATATGGAATGTATAAATATGTGACAAAAACTATATAACTATTGAATTAAAACTGTACAATAGAATGTAAAGGATGCTTGATGCATTCTCTTCCTTTCAGGTCAACCAATTCCATAAGAACAATACATTCAAGGACAGTGCCACCAGTCTGCTCTACAAGGGAACATGCAGCATTCAAGCTACCTATAAGAGAGAGAGAAAAGAAATTTACATTTTATCAACTGCAACACACATTTGCTTCTCATGATTACCGTTAGTGTAACATGTAAATGAAAATATAATCAAGAACAGATAAAGTAAACTCATCGCTTATGAAAGCTGTAGGCAGGGCCGGGGATGATTTTCGAATATTACTGAAATAAAAAATAACAACCCGCCAGAGTGACTGCATGGGTTAAGACATCACTACACTCTATTGGGGAGACACAACAGGACCAGATTTAAGTCCTGGATCCCCACATACTGGCATCTTTATTGTAATTTTAATTTGGTTTTCTACACTCTCCTAAGAGAATGCTTGGATGGTACCCAATCTCCCCTTCATAAACAAAAATACTCATATCATAGAAATATAAGTTACATGAATCAAAGACAGATGGCAACATTCAAGCTCTCTCCATTGCACCAGGAACTGACAATACCTGATTCTAACTACCCAATGGAAATATTGGACAAATTCTTAATTACAAGCCATGATCAGAATGAAGGTTTTGTGCGATCCAACAGGGTCCATTTACAAATAATAATAAAACACATACAAAATAATATTTCAAGGGGCCCCTTGATCATTTCTGCTTCTATATTCTGCAATTCAAAGAAAACTGTGGGTGGCAGTGGGTGCTTTGCACCAAAACTTATCTTCACTTTGTCCATTGCAATTCCTAGCAGCTTGAGAAAAGAAACAATTCATCTAGGCGTCAGTGTGACACTACTTTCTAATCCTATTCTGTCCTTTCATTGTGACACAATTACACTGCATTATTCTCATATTAACCAATAAATGCAAGAGGAAACTACATAGTTTGCCAATCAGACATTCCCAACCCACCCTCTGTATCACCACTTTCACAAGAAATGTAGCACAAAATCATAAATCTCACAATCCTCCCGTGTGTTACTAATCAATTCCTTGTGATAAGGATCTCATAAAATTTTATTTTTGCTGATCCATTTCAAGGATATTAGAAGAATGAGAAGGTATTTTGCACCGAACTTCTGACGGAATCATCCCAACATTTCCCCGGAAAGATTTCAGCGAAACAATGGAAAACTGAAATCTGGATACTCAGATAAGGATTTGAACTGCACCCTTCTGAATGCCATGGCTCAGTGTTACCAGGCTCAATACCGGGCAGCAGAACAAAACTTAAGTTTAGGATGAACAGAGAGCACCAAACATTATTTCCTTTATGGATATGTTGCATTCCTTAAAATCAAATGCAAGACATGAAGTAAAGAATAAGCTTATCTACAACTGATATTATGTGCTGATGTTATTTAATATTTCTTTGTGCTGCTATACCTAAGAACAAGAATCAACATTCCAATAATTGAACTGTATTCTCATATGAGAGTGGATACTTTATGCATTGTGCTATGCACTTATCGCAATTAAATTTAAGCTGCAATTCATCATACCATATTGAAATAATAAAGAGATTACATTGAAGCTCTAAGCCATCAGCAGAACTCTATACCTTGCTTATAAATAACTGAAATATTTACCGTTTATAAAAATCGGGAATACAATTGGTCCCTGACATTGTATATCCATTCATTCATTTTTTATGTTACTCTGTTCATTTGGTCTTTATTAAGACATTTGTTGTATAATACAAGGTCTAAAGAACTCAAATGAGAAAATAAATAAGAGACATGGTAAGTGTTGTACAAGTGAACTTCATGAAGTATACTACAAGAGGCCATTAGTAATCACTGCTAAGGTATTGAGTGTTTTCGTTCATGTTGCTGTTGTTTCATCCTGTCTCCTTCTTTAATAAATTATGGAAACAGACAATGAGAATTCTGTTTAATATGAAGTTACTTACCTCCAGTAGCTAACAGATCATCCACAATTAACACCGTTTGTCCTTTGCTAATACTGTTTTGTTGAATCTCGAACGTATCCTAGAGTAAACAGATCCAGTGGTTACACAAAGTTCAAACTTTTATTATTATTTGCTGTAAAGTGTATAGCAGCACTTATTCTTAAAGAAATGAAAATGTTCTGGGATTACAGCATATAACCACTCTACAATCTGCCCTCGACCAGACACGTAACTGTAACAGAACTCATAAGCCTCTGCTATAATCAGTCTAGTGAAATATTTTTTCAGATTCTGCTTCTTATTTGAAACATAAGAGAAGCACATTATAGGAAAAACATTGGATAATGCATGTAATGACAGCAAAGTATAATCACAACACACAAAAAGTTTGATTTTCTTATTTTAATCATGCAGAGTACAAAACATGCTGCTATCAGAATTTATGTTATAAGAAAGTTAGAACGTTTTAAACGAGAAACGTGGTGGAAGACAAATTATGGTAAGGTAAAAATGCAGATGAATGACAGATAATCTAACCTGAGGGAGAAATAATACAAATGGGTAAAACAAGAAAAATAGTAAGAGATCAAATGACTATGAAAACCAATAAAATGAGCATTGGGATTAAAATCAACAACTGAAAGAAGCTAGGTGGTAATGTAGTTACCAAATCTTTCCAAATATTGTTGGGTTCATAAATCTTAATTCCAAAATATAAATGTTTATTATGTGCTAACATTCATTGAGATGTCACCCTTCATACTTGCCACAGGGCTCATTTTCCTTCTGCATGACTTAAGAAATCACCTGAAGTATTACAAAAATAAGTTCATCCTTTTATCTATGCCAACATCATCCTCCTGTCTTAAAACATTTTTCTTTACATTGTAATTAATATTTATGATGATGATAATTAAGCTAAAAACAATGGTAAACTGACATAAGATAAAATCATTACTTACCTAAGCTACAAGGAGGAGATCTATGACATTAAAAACCGTATAAGTTCGTACACAATATTTTGGATGAAAGGGTGAGAAATACATAAAACAAGCCAGATACGGAAACCTACAGATGAATATTATAACACCATACTGAATTCCCTTAACATCTAGCCATTCCCTTATCATTTATGTGGACAGCTCCATACTGAAAGATCACCACAGTAGCTTGACCATCTGAAACAGATCTATTTGTTCTGAACCAAAATGCTTTATCCAAAATCATGCTATTTGACACAAGCCCTCATACTCAGAAATTGACTTCATTTTTATTCTTTTTTTCCAAATGTGCATACATGGTCCTGTTGCAAATTTATAATACACTGGCAGAAATTAAGAGTGCAACACGCAGATGGAGTTGTGATAAATGAATGAAATTAGGCCCCAAGCATCCTCATATGAAGAGTATTAAATTATTAAAAATTGAGAGCTTTACATTAGTGAGAATCAAGGACTATTTACTATGCAAAATTGTTATGTTTTTTAACATATAAGTGGTGAAAAGTGTGGTGTAACGTGACACTTTTTTGTCCGCAAGTTCTTGTTGACTAAGTATGTCAAGGCGAGAGGTGATGATACTCCACAAACAAAGGTCTGTGAGGCATGTCAGAGGATTGGTGTGTTTGAAATAGGTGCATAATATCGTTAAATCTCCCAAAGGATTGGCCGTAGTTCAATGTCAGTATACAGACTCGTTACACAGTTGATAAAAGAAGGCTCTAGTACTTCTAGAGCAGGCACAGGTCCGTTCAGAATGACAGCAGTGTGTGAAGACTACCAAATTGTGTGGGTGGTTGTTGATGACAGACAGGTGGCTCCAGGCCAGATTCAAGCAATAGTTACAGTGTGTCGCACTTCCCCTCCCGCCCTCCCTGGACGACTGTAAACCAATTGCTTGAAGCCGAATTACACTCTCCTATACTTATGTGTTCCATTAATCTGATTTCACTTCCAGCATCGTCTAACTTGATATAGTGCAAAATGCAAATGAACGTGTGAATGACGTACATTTGTATTTAGAGTCGGGTCTCAATTCTGTCTGTGGCAAAGTGATAATTGACAACTTACACAGGCATAGTGGAGAAACGGCCTACCCTGCTGCGATTTCAGAATATCACACACGTCCAGCCATTAGTGTCATTGTTTGGGGGCAATCAGTTTCTACAGCAGGACTAAGTTGGTTGTTGTTGAAGGTATAGTGACAGCCCACCAGTATATGAACAGGGTGCTGCACCCTTTTGTGATACCCCTCATGTCCACCAATCAAATTGCATCTTCCAACAGGATAATGCCCATCCTCATACTGTGGCCATCACAACAGAAGCCTTACAAGAGGTTACGATCTCAATTTCTACCACACAGTACCCAGAATTGTCCCCAATAGAGCATACGTGGGATACCAAAGTAGACACATTAGATCACATGGTCACCCAACATAAACTGTGCAACAACTGAGTGCACAAGGCATGCAGGCATAGAGACATATACCGCAAGAAGACATTCAAACACTTTTTGATTCAATGCCAGCAAGGATCCACGAATACATACGTGCCCAAGGTAGGCAAACTTCTTACTGACAACTGAAGGTAATAAACTTAGCGTGATCCATTTCAATTTGTTATAATTTCTTCTACGTATGACCCTGGATATATCTACAAAGTTTTAGGAAACTCCACCATTCCTGTCTGGGTATTGCATTTTTAATTTCTGTCAGTGTAATATTTTTGTTGCTGATGGGTATACTTTCTTTATTTTTGTTCACATCCACTGATATGAGAGCAACAAAATTTTTGGAAAAAAATTAAAGAAGTTGGACTTAACTTTTAATGGCTATAGACCTATATTAACACATTGTCATAAATGTACTAAGTATTTATTATGAGAATTACTGCATTCAATAAATTTAGTAACTCCCATTGGGTCAACTGTTTTAAAAATGAATACATTTATTTCTGTCTGTTACTTATATGCCACCCATTGGTTTCATATTAGTGTAACATTTTTAGCAGACATTTAGGTTATCTACAGCAAAAACATAGCAGTAATAAAAGTTAAATCAGGGAGAGGATTGGGGTAAAGAACAGGAAGGAATCTGCACATTACCTTTTAAACAAACATTCTGGCATTTGCTTGTGTGATTTAGGGAAATCATGGACAGCCAAAATCTGGATGGCTAGATGGGGATTTAACCTTCATCCTTCCAAATTTTAATTATTATAATGATACAGACCAAGGGACAACACACTGAGCTGAAAAAAGAAATTGGTTGCAGGTGGACTGAATTTTAAAAACTTTTAGAATCAAAAGCTACACAATTATAATTATTTTTCTACTCTTTTCAATAAATATTCAATAAAAATTCAAAATGATGTGGAAGGAATGTTTTGAAGCTATTCTGAACCCAGATGGGACACAGGATAAGACAGTAATACAGGAGAAGCAGGAGGACAACCATGTAGGAGAGAGAGAGAGAGAGAAAGATATAACTAGGGAAGAAGTGGAAATAGCTCTGGTTAAGAAGGTGGTTAGAAAACTATCATGCATTGATGATGTGAGTTTGGAAATGGCAAGAGCAAATGCAGTAGAAGGAAAGCAATGGTTATATCTTTTGCTGACAAAGATATGAAAGGACAGGACAACGCTGGAAGATGGAAAAAAGGAAAATCATACCGATCTTCAAGAAAGGAAGCAGGAAAGAGTTTAACTATGGAGGAATCATACTGATGCACTACTGTGCCAAAATATGAAAAGATCTGGGGAGGGGGGAAATATGTGACAGTGTTGAAAAAGAGCAAAGAGAGGAACAGTATAACTTCAGACCAAGGAGAACAACAGTAAAGCTGATATTTTCAATGAGATAGCTGCAGAGTCCATGGGTGTATGAGTATGGGACTATTGGTATTCCTTGATAATGAGAAAGCATATAATTGTGTACACCGAAGTAAAGTATAAAAGGTCGTGGAAAAAACAGGAATCCCAAAAATGTCAGCTGGGCGATAGAATTATACTAGCAAAGTGTGAACTATGTGAAAATAGGAGAAAAAAGAACAGATGCAGGGATGTTTCCTTCAAAGGGCCATAGCCGAATTTTTTTCCCCCATTCCTTGTCTCGTCCTTTGCTGCCTACAATGATGATGACAAAGCCATAAGCAAAAAAGAAGATAATGGCTCTTGCAAATGACCTGGTGATATGGGAGATTGGTGTAGAGGAAGTTCAGTGGAAACTGGTTGTATGTGCAGACAGTGTTGGTTTGAAATATCATAAGAAGAAAAGTGAGAATATGGTAACAACCAGGAAAATAACAACACTTTAATTGCTATGACAGGAGACTAACTGAATTAGGTGAACAGTTTTAAATTCCTGAGTTGTGCTGTACTGGAAAGCAGAAAGAACGATGATGAAATCAGAAAGAGAGGGAAGCAGGGAGAGGAATTTTTAAGAAGCATCTGAATCTGATATGGAACATGGATGTGCCACTGAGAAGTAAGGGAAAAAACTATCATACATATTATGTTCCTATCCTTATGTACAGTGCTGAAATCTTGACACTGAAGAAGAGAGATATTAGCTTGGTATCAAATAAGTGAAATTAAATTTCTAAGAGACAGAATAAATATTGAAGGAATTGACAGGACACAGTAAAAGAGGAGCCACTATTGGAAACAATAGTGAAGACCAGACTTAGATGATATGGTCATTTCAAGAAGATGGAAGAGCAGAGAATTCACAAAATTAACATTCAAGATAAACAACCCAGAGGATCAAGGGATAGAGGAGTACTGGAGTTTGTATGGAAGAGGGAAAGACTAGACTAAGGTGATGACAGACGAATGGTGGGAATAAAGGCACATAGTAGATCCAGCAAAGAGAAGGCAGAAATAATTTGAAAAAGTTGAAAAAAGAACAGAGACTAAAGTGACACTTTCTCCCACATAATTAACATGAGTTGAAGAGACGTAAGTGATTATACAAACATGAATCTGTGGTTGGGATTCCACGTTAAACGGTAGGTCCCCTGTACCCAGTAGAATTGCCGGGTTAGGTTAAGGCGGCTACGGCAGAGGCGGAAAGCGCAGCCAATAGGAACCATGTCACCAGATCATTATGACCACGCGGAATTATTATTGTGTAAGACTGGAGAATTATTATTATTATATACTAACATGAAATAATATTATAGTTAAAACTGGAATGTGTTTATTTTTAGGATACTAAATAAGTAAACTGCAATCAGTTAATTATAAAATTACAGTTTTTTTTATGTACTATTTCAAATATGTGAGACGACTCAATTGCGATCCAAGTGAACATATCTAATCTATTCGTTTAGTGTAAGTGTTGGGTAGCAGTTCCAATCCTGTTGAACTTTATTCAAATTAATTAAAAGAGAAGCAGTATCACATGGAAAAATGCAACTGATTCATACCATTACCATTTGACACATACATTTATAGTGTCATTACTATAATAGGTATTTAGTACCATATTACTATATTATATTTTCTTTTTGCAAAAACTCTGGCAATGAAGAAAGTTTGTTTCCCTGTTGGCTTTACATGTTGTCAAGGTCATTTGAGATGGGAAGCACAGGGCAGACAAGGAATGGAATTCGGTATGGTCTGAAGGAATTATCCCGGCAATTCCCTTTAGCGATTTCAAGAAACCAAAATCTGGATGGGTGGTTGGGGATTCAAACCCCTGTCCTGCTGAACGCCAGCCTGAGCATTACCACTCACTCATTAGGCAGCAGAATCACAGAGTTCAATATTACTGCATCATCAAAAAGAATTTTGTGCATTAAAAATATATTTCTATATACATTCCTGCTAAAATATATGAAATCCCACTCACAATATTCAAAAATATAATTTAACTGAATCATTAATATAGTATCACTACTTACTGTTCCATACTCGAGATCAAATGAGACACTGTTCAATTTTCCAGGAAGTTTCCCCTTTTTACGTATTGGTACAAATGGAATTTTCAAATTAAGAGCTAATGTTGGACCAAATAAGAAACCTCTTGATTCTAAAGCTACGATTACATCTGGTTTGGTTTTGAGCAGCTTTATATGATTCAACAGCAATTCGATAACAGCTTCGTAAGCATCTGGATTTCTCAGCATACTAAACACATCTCTGAAATAAATTAAAGGGATTATTCACTAATTAAATAATTATGTAGTCTAAATTTTATGGGTTTTTCATGGTATAGGTAAGCCAAATACAAACAATTTTTAAAAATAATAATTTATAAATATTATTATAGGCATTTGAAGACAGGAATGATATATTAATAAGGATTCTGTGAAACTTATCCGTCTATTGCAGCTAAATAAAAAACTTCGTTTTTTGGCAGACGCGTTTCGATTTATTACATCATCTTCGGTGCCAGTTTTTGTTTCCTATTTTCACAAAAAACAATAGGAAAATCACTGAAATGGAACTTCCCCAGACTTCAATGTGAAAATAGGAAACAAAAACTGGCACCGAAGATGATGTAATAAATCGAAACGCGTCTGCCAAAAAACGAAGTTTTTTATTTAGCTGCAATAGACGGATAAGTTTCACAGAATCCTTATTAATAAAGCAGCTAAGGAAAAAGGTCTGAACCTCAACAGGAATGATATATATTACTTGGATCATTTTAGTTCATCTACAATTATCTGTTTTTGCTAAAATCATCAATAAGCAGAAGTACTGATGAAGTTTTCATTTGCTAAAAATAATAATAAATAAAACAATAAAATAAATAATAAAAATTATTTTAGGTAACATAAAAAAACAAGCAATGACATCCTTGTTTCTTCTTATATTTAACAATATTTTTGGTACAGATATCATTGGCATATAAAAACAATTTTCCATAGCAATGTGAAACTTATTAAACTCTTCCTTTGGGATCTACTTTTGCTTTCTTCCATAACTAATGCAACAACTTATAATGTTAATTTGAAGCAATGATATCTTCTTCTTTCCATTCAGTGCTACTCACTTTTACACTTAAGACGTAAGACTTGATACATCTTCTTCTGCGACTTTTTTCATATATACGTATGATTTAAATTTTACGAGTAACGTTCATCATGCCTCACTCCATCCTTGATTACTTTCACTGTTTTCGATTCCCTTATTTCAAACATGGTTCTGTCAAGAACTGAAAGAAAAACTTTTAAATTGAACAAGTTCCTTTTTCCCTGTTTTGATTTATGTACAGCTGAAACCAGTGCCCCAATGTGTATGTGTGTCATTTTTTAACTGCTTAACGTCTCTTAACAGCAAGGTCTTTAGAGGCGGCAAAGAATGGGGGGCAAGGAATGGGAAGGAATTCGACCATGGCCTTTTGAAGGAAGCATCCCAGCATTTGCCAGGAGCGATTTGGGAAACCATGGAAAACCCAAATCTGGATGCCCAGACGGGGATTCGAACTGCCGTCCTCCCGAATGCTGGCCAGAACGCTAACCGTTACACCACCGCGCTCAGTTTAAATTAATTACATGTCAGAGGTGGAAGAGATGTACACATTGGGGCATTGGTAGGTCCCAATGTGTAAACATCTTCCCACTGCCATATGTCTCGCCTCCGAAATGATTAAGGTTACAAACCGACATATTGTGAAGAGTGTTTGTTTGTTGTTTTTTTTTTCTCTCTCTTTTATTTTTTTCTGTTCATCTGGCCCTCCTGCCTTCATCTGTGGTAAGTGATGGGTGATTTTCCCTCTCATAACTCCAGTGCTTAACGGCAGTTTCATTGTCACCATTATCCAATTAAAATAATTATAGGTATGTAATGTATTTCCATCTACAATATTGGCTACAATGAACAATTACTTTACAATCTTGGTCTCCAACAGTTGGTATGGAAGAAAGTAGTTCTAGCAGTATCATATAAACCAGTATTGTCTCAAATTCGCTAACAAAGGTGGTCTTTATTCTATACGTTACTCTTATCATGTTGTGAGTGACAGAATTACTGAATATTACAAACGTGTATATTTTTTTAGGGTGTGAAGATCACAAAATTTTATTCGTCTATATCACTGTGTATGGTCGAGATCACTCTAATGCATTCTTTTTTAGAAGGTAGTCTTATTTTTCTAAAAGTTACCAATATTGTGTATTTAACTCTGAAGACATTGTATTTGTTATTTAGCAAACCTTATTGTTTCTCACAAACTAAACTAAGTAACGGAGTTTGCCGACTTTTATACTGTTAACCATATAATCTTAACCCAGTGTCACTAATCGGTAATTGAAGATGGTCCATTTTCAGGGACCCGGAATCTGAAATTACCAACTCCTTCATGGAAACAAAATCAATGCAATAAACAAAACTGGTAATTATAACAAAGTTCTGATGAAACTATAGGCTACTCTAAATGTGGTGTGTCTTCTACTCAACTACAACAAATTTTAATAATTGTTTTTAACTATATAATGAAAATAAAGCTGAAAATAACGCAAAGCATACGTTGGTATGTTGGGTATGTACCACATAGACATAAGCTGCATCTCAGTTAATAATGATGGCTCTGCATGCTGTGTCGCCTGAAATGTGGTTAGCCCAGCCCAGATTGTGAAATTAATCACTAGATACTTGTCCAGTAGGGTAGTAATGATGGCAGTGCATGATCCCTAATCAGGCAGTTCTATCATTACCGTGGTGCCACAGTCTGATGATGAATGCTTGTAGAACCCGACGAAACAAATCGAAAATAAAGAATAAAATTTTTTGATACCTCGCCTCGTTTTCGAGATATAACATGTTAAAAATTAGTTACACGTATAGTTCCTAGTGGTGTTTCTTCTAGTCCAGGCCATATTTCAACCTAACAACAACCACTAGAAATAACATAAAACACATATAAAGTGTATTTATAGTGGTTTTAGAGAGAAAAAAATCTTATCAAGGCCAGATCTCACCCTAACCTCCTCACTTTCAAGAACTAAGCGAGATATATATATTCTTTATTTTAAATTTGTTTCATCATTAAATTTTGCTATGGCGAAATTTTTCATCTGGTCCAGGCTGCTTTCAACCTAACCATGTCATTTTTGAGATACAATATCTCGAGAACTAAGCGAAATATCAAAAAAAAAATATTGTTTCCTTTCAATTTGCCTCTTGAAGTTACATTAGAATCCATCATCAAATTGGGCGCCATGGTTATTGTAGAATCCCCCCAATCATCAGACTGTGTACCAAAAATCTGTGTTAAATTCCAAACAAATGCAAAGCATATGACACTGTAATTCATTTGTTGAATATGTGGCCCCCTTTGTGCCTTTTGGAAGAGTGAGGCCAGAAAGGCCAACACTGGGTTTCACCCTCTTCATCCTTCCATCTTCACAGACACATAACACACAGAACAACATACGACATTTAACTATAGTCATGTCCACACAGCAGAACTTTGACAAAAATGTGGAGAAAGGGATCCGACCGTCACACCTCTGTAACTATACTGAGGACATCACCTTTGCTAGGATCCAACCAACCTTCAGGTTGTAAACCACATGACATGACAACAAAGAGAAAACGTTTCAATCACGTAGCATTCCACACTTGTTTGCTATCATTATTTTGTGGGAATAAAGATTGTTTCTTGCACTTAGGAATTTTGTAACACTGGAATACTGAATGATTTATATATCAAACACTTGATTTTTATTCAGAAGTCGGTGGCCTTGCAATAGTGACTTACGCAAAGGAAATGCACTTTTGGCCTGAAATTTGGCAAATATCTTGCTTAGGCTGTACAATTACAGTGAAAGTGTGCATCGAAGGAGAAAGAAACACAATGGCACACAAAAGTTACCATAAGTGACAATGTCAGCTTATTATTAACAGACATTTGTTAACATTGTTGACACTAATGGTAACATCTTTAAATATTTTCATATGAATGGCACAAAAGAGGGATTTACTGGAGATTGTGATTCTGTTGTAACTAAATTCCTTGCTACAGATTAATATTACATGTCATTTTGGTCCAGGGAGTATTGCAACCTAATTACTGCTTGAAGTTAATAGTCTTGTGATTGACTACCACAAAATTAATCCGTCCCATGGAATGTATATACAGCGGAATCACACTATCCAGTTAACACCAGCAATGAAGTAAGATGGCTGGCAAATTTTTGTGATACAATATGACACAACAATATAATTATTCACAAGTTATTCGTCTTGCCTTAAGATGTAAGAAAGAGCGTTAGCTTTACTTTGGTCCAGTCTGCATTTCAACCTAATTGCAGCCCAGACATCAAACAAGCTTAAGTTAACAGTAAAAAATAAATTCCTCGTGTCTCGTCCTGTGATGAAGTGCGCGGGTTTTCACTTTGGTCCAAGCTACATTTCAACCAACCACAACTGTATTGTCTTCATATGATATTATCCAGTTTTCGTCAACAAACGTTGGCTGCCATGCGGAACGAGTAAGCAGCATCGACTCTCATTTCGAGCGATTTTACTTAGTTACGATATATTTTTTTAGCTTTAATGAGCACTTTCTCAAGAATACTATCACCTAACACGTGTACAAAATTTCAGACAAAATAGGAAATACGTACTGGATACACCATTAGTCTAACAATTTAATTAGAAATGTAATATAGTAAGTTCACTTGGTTCAAGTTTACGTCGCGATACACATCACTAACTTAAGATAAAATGATTGTATCAATGCGCGTGTGATTGAGGCACTGATATCGTAGCCACAATACTAACGGAGATTGTGGTTAGGTTGAAATTTTGCCTGGACCAGAATGAAAACAAAACCATCTTCTCACAGCAAATGTTGGTTCTCAGTTATTTAAGAAACTTTCATAAGCTTAATGGCACGTAGTGACGTCATGTGTCGCGACGTAAACTACTCCCCACTTCACCTCCCAAATGAATAAACAAAATCTCATGTGACACTTTTTAATAATATAAATTCTCTAATGATTTCCCTGAAGCTTCAGGTGTAATATTACCTAAATAATATGCCTGGTTTAGGGAAGTCTGGGTAGTTATCAATACTACTTTTCACTATTTCCTTTAACTTCATTGACCTATCGTCTGACATTTCAATAAAATCACTAAATTACTGGTCCCTCTATGCAACATATAAAACAGCAGAACACACACGTCACACTGTTACACCACGTTCAAGGATAGAACTGCTTCCAGAATCAGGAAAGAATCTCGAAAAAATGCAATCGAGTATAGCGACAGTGTAGTATGGGGAAAAAAAACCAAACGGTAACCTTTTTGTTTTGTTTGATATCACCTGCTAGTGCTTTACAAACAATCACGTGACTTTTAATCACACCACAGACAAATCCAACTTTATTTCATTGAAAGAAAACTCATTTTCAATTGATTTCAGACAAGGGAGTGGGCAAGTTTTCTTCCTTTTTTTTCGTAGCAGAGTAACGGAACGGAACAAATTACCTAAGGAGTTTATGAACAATAGACCTCAGAGTGTGCAGGATCTATTAGGTAAAAATTTGAAAAATTAGGTACTTAGCAATGCTGCCTTAAGACCATTGTATGGCAATTAAAAATAACGATCCCCAGATGACTTGTGGTCCCAAAGATGTTAAATCTATGATTTTCATTTAAATCTCTGGTAACTATACAAGGAAGTTATATATATATATCTCCAGCAATTACAATCATGGAGGAAAGATTCCTTCCTCCATGATTACAATTATTATATACAGTTTTTTGATCTTATAAAGTTACTGTTTTCAACACCTGGCCTGAGGTCAATCCAATTGGATTCCTCCGTATCTGAATTATATTACTATATAATATGTGACATGGAGAGACATTTACGAGACATATAAGATGTTTGACATAGGATTAGAGCTAGTTAAAATAAAATTTAAAGTGAGCTGAAATGCTTTTGCTTGAAAATTTGAAGTTTCAATAGTCATTACTCAATTTGGGTTATTTAAAGAATACAATTTGGAGATTAATAATAATGGCAATATAGTTTGAAAGTATTAATAGTAGTATTACTCAAATAGGGAACGGGGAATGATAACTTTTTATACAGCGTTCAGGGAGAGTCAGAAGGCATCTTGCCCGTCGTCGCTTAAGATATCTTGTGGTAAGCGATACGGTTTTAGACATGGTTGTGTTGTTGATCTGCGGCCTAGATTGTAGTACTGTGCTTGAGCAGTTGCTTCTAGGCTATTTATAAAGACTTTGCAGATTTTATAACGTAAATTTTAATAGTTTGGAGTTCAGTTTCCCTGTGAAGTTGTCAGTTTCGTATAAAAGAAGGTGCTTTTAAAATAGTGCGGATAAGTTTGTTTTGTAGGGACTGTTTTCTTTGTAGTTTGGATGGTGCAGCTGTGCACAGTGACGTAGCTAGGCCCGTCAGTTGTGCTTGGGGCCCCCCTGAGCTGTGAGGGGTCCTTAGTGTGAGGGGCTCCCTGAGTCTCAGGGGCCCCCTTAGACGAAGGTACAGATTAAAAAAAAAAAAATGTCGCCAGTTTGTCGTGAAGGCCCATGGGCCCTCTGAACTGCGCTAGGGGGTCCCTAGAGGTTCCCTGGCTGTGTACCATACGGGGGAAGCGTAGGCTATAATATGGCGGGTCGGATCAGTGATTTGTAGAGTAACAGCCCGCTTTCGCTTTTAAGTGAGCTTCTCTTACTCAGAAGAGGATAGAGTTTGGAGATGCGAATAAAGGCTTCGCATAGTTTCTGATTAATGTAAGTCTATGATCCAAGTGTATTCCTAGATATTTTATTTGTTTATCTGCTGGGTGCCATTCTATTTCATCTTCGTTGATCTTGAGTTTTTTGGGTTTTCCCGGATGGCGAAGTGTGAAGATTTTGGCCTCGCATTTGGCAGTTTTCAGCTTGATGCGCCATTTTTTTTCAGCCAGTCGGAGAGCATATTAAATGACTGTTGTATTTTTATTACTGCTACGTCGTATCTGTGTGTGAAGTGAAAATCACGGTGTCGTCGGCATACATGGCCGTACAAACAGTTGGGAATATTGGGATGTCTGCCATGTATAAGTTGAATAATAGGGGTCCTAAGATGGAGCCTTGTGGGACACCTGCTTGTACAGTTTTTCTAGCAGATAATGTATTGCCTATGCGTACAGAGAAGGTACGATTTTGAGAAAACTCTCAATGATGGTGAGAAAGTACAGAGGAGTATCGAGCTTCTTTAGTTTGTAGAAAATTCAGGGATGCCATACTCTGTCGAAGGCTTGGATGACGTCAACAAAGAGGGCTACTGTATGCCTGTTCCTTTCGAAGGCTTTCAGGATATGTTCGGAGAATGTTTTTCTCTGAATACTAACTGGAAGGGTGGTATTGCGGAGATAGAGTCTAGGTAGTTTGAAAGCAATCTCTTGATTATATTTTCAAGTAGTTTAGAGCAACTCGTTAGCAGACTTATTGCCCTGTAACTTGATGGGGAGTGTTTTGGTTTACCTTGTTTTTGAATAACAATAATAACTGCTTGCTTCCATGTGTAGGGAAAGTAGCCAAGTTTTAATATTGCGTTGAATAATGTGTCAAGAACTGGAGGCCGGTTTGTGGGAGATTTTTGTAAATTAGGTTCGGGATGTTATCAATACCTGGTGATTTCCTAGTCGGAAGTTTTATTAGTAAGGATAGCTTTCTTGCTGACGTGCACTTGATGGGACGTTGGGCAGTAGGGGCGTTTTGTTTGAGAAAAGCCAGGATAGGATAATCATCTGCCATAATGTTACTCTTTTCTTCGACCGTGACATACATGTCGTTGCCTAGCTTTAACGGCGGAATCGGGGAGTACTCTCTCAGTACACGTTTGGTTTCATGTCACAGGCTTGTGTCACTGGGATGTAAATTCGATAAGTACGACTGGTATCGTGAGTGTCGCAGGTGATCGAGTAGATGTTTGACAATGTGTGTAAGATGATTTAATTCTATGCGTTGACATGGTTGCCTTTCCCTTTGCCACAGTGTGCGTTATGTTTTTCGTGTATTAGGCAGGCAATGTCTGCTGGTAGATATTCTTTATGATCTGGGTGAACGAAATTTCTATTGGTTCGTTGATGTACGCCAATTCCTATTGTGTTTGTAAAAGTCTGAATTGCGCTTTCAATGTTCGCAGGCTCGAATAGTTTTATATTGTTGTCTAGTGCAGCGATTCCCAACCTATGGGTCGCGACCCACTGGTGGGTCGCGGAACAATCGACGTTTTTGCCCCAAAAATACATCTTTTATTTCATCTATTTAAAAAATGGTATAACTCGATATTTTACAAGTGCAGTAATCATGAAAGCTATTAGCTTAAATTAAAACTTTGTGAGAAAAGTTTTCTTAAAAAGTCAGCCGGTATTATGCAATAACCACGTTGTGAGTTATAGCAGCGGCAGTAATCGCGCAATCCTTATGGCAACCCCTGAACACCCCCTCTCCAGCCCCGCTCTAAGGTGGAGATGTGCGCGCAAACCACCGACAGTTTTACATCTCTGATTGTCATTTTCTTGTTTATGCTTGAATCGAAACCAAAGTCTTTTTACTCTGCTTGTGAGAGTGAGTAGTTGTTTCCGTATTTTTTTGATTGAGTGTGGATTTAATGTCATTATGGAAAGTTTGTTGAGGACTGGATCGTGCCGTAAAGGAGAGTATCCAACCAAGTATCTGTAATTACAATGCAGGCAGTAAGAAAAAGCAAAAGACGTATCTGCGAAAGTCTAATCCGGATTATTTGAAATATAGATTTGTGTTTTTAGGTACTGAAGAGGAGCTAATACCTCAGTGCGTGATTTGTTGTGAAAATTTGTCCAATGAAAACATGAAGCCATCAAACCTAGCAAGGCATTTGTCAACAAAGCATCCTGAGTACACAGATAAGCTTCGTGAGCTCTTTCAATATAAAAAAAGGCATTATCTTTCGACCAAATCTACAATAGAAAAGTCAGTGTCAGGCCAACAGTCTACGATAGCGTCTTACCAATTATCCTTGTTAATAGCAAAGCAGGAAAATGCGACTGATGTGCCAAGTCATATCTGCACCTACAAATCCCATTTTAGTGGTTGATTGGTAAGTTTACCATTGTATTTTCCGGCTCCCAGTCTTCCATGTTTTGATACATTTGGGTGAAGTAAAACACAATAATAAACCTACCAATTAACCACTAAAATCGGTTTTGCAGGTGGTTTCCACTAAAAAGTGACTTGGCAGACCAGCTGCATTTTAGTATGCTGCTCGAGTTACTTCTAATCATGGAATTTCAGTAGTCAACTTGATGAGGTGATGGTCTGCGCAGCCGACTCCCGGTCTATGATATGTTTGTTGTTTTATGTATTATCAGTTCTTCTTTTTGTTGACAGTATATCCTTTGTACGAAAATTTGCCTTTTCGTAGTATAGGATAGTCGATAGCGTATCGAGGTTATACAACAGTTCCCATTCTGATATTAGATAGACTCTCATATTAGGTGGGACGCGAAATTTTTTTTTTTTACTTTAAAGTGGGTCGTGTACCAATAAAGGTTGGGAACCGCTGGTCTAGTGTATTCTCAAAATGAAGCTGAAATTTCTTCCAGTCTATTCGTCCCGTGATTGGTTTAGGAGGTAGTTGATTGCAGGAAGGTGCTGATTGAAATTTCATGACGACTGGGCAATGATCTGAATCCATTTCGGTTATAACATCCAGTTCAAAAGGAGTAGTGACGTGTTTTGTGAAGAGTGATGTCGAGGATATCAGGCTGTACGTTTGGATTTTGGGAGTAGAAGGTTGGATTGTTGAGGGCCGTAATCTGCACAGCTGGTTTATCCGTTGTCGAGGGAAGTCTTCTGCCGTTAGGAGTTGTTGTACAACATCCCATAGTGTGTGTTTGGCGCCAAGCATTATTGTTGGTGTGTTAGAGAATAGAGCAGCATTGTGGTCATTTTGAATGGGGTAGTTTGGTGGCTTGTAGGCTGCAATTACTATGATATGACCAGAGTCGCGTGTTCTTACCCTGATTCCACTTTTTAGTCGCCGACTTGTTGAGGTAGTGGATAGAAGTGATGGTCTATGGTACGTTTTATGAGGATGGCTACACCGCCGGCTGCTACAGTAGAGGGTCGATCATATCTGTAAATGTTATATATAGCCAGGTATGTTGAAACGGTGGCGGGAACTCAGGTGAGTTTCTGTGACACATGCTATGTCTATGTTGTATGGCTTAGAAATATTGTGAAAGTTGGCTTTTTCCCATACAGGGCATTAGAGTTCCAATTTAACATTGTTATGCGAGACAGATCATTTGTCTCATTCAGTGCTATTGGGGAAAAGAGAAGAAGTAACTTCGTTGATTATATCTTTGATAATAGGGAGGAAGATGTCAATTAGAGCAGCAAGAGTTAATTTTAAGACAGATGTCAGATCGTTTGTTATTGATGGAGGTGTCTATTGTGGACTACCATGTTGTTGTTTATTTAGTCTGTCACCAAGAAGTGTTGTGCCAGGAGGAAGACAAACACTCTTCGCCGGGCCAGCTGATGAAAATATTGTGCTATCGGTGCGTCGTGGGATAGAATTTTGCAGCTCTGGGTCATTGCGTAAGGCACTGGCATAGCTAAGATTAGATTTTATTTTCAGTCCAGAGTTAGATCTGTGATGTATGATTGAAATGGTTAAAATGTGTTGTTTCTGGACCCTATTGCTTGATCTGTAAGATGAGAGATTGAGTTCCATCCCATTTACTGTGTCTTTCTATTTTCCTTGGCCACGAGGATTTTTTGATAGTAGCTTCATCCTCTGTAATTTGCTGGATGGTTTTCACCGCAGTTTATGCATTTTGCCGATTCAGATTTAGGTTTCGTACATTCAGAAAAATGGCGGTTACTTTGGCATTTAACGCACCGCGGCTGTAGCTTACAATAATTTTTGTGTGACATCTTGTACATTCGGGTATACTACTTGATATTCTACGGGGTTCAACGTTTATCAAACATTAGAATAAATTATTTAAGGAGAATATTTCGTAGCTTTTTATAGAGTCGGCGAGTTCGACTGACCATAGAGGCATTGGAGATTTGTCCCTTTTGAGCAGGAGAACAACATTGATGACAGAATACTGCATCCTGGTTAATTCAGTTTTGATATCTTCCTCGGTGATAGAGTATGGTATATTTCGTAAGATTACTGAGACGTTCTTCTCATCTGGGGCGCGGAAAGTAGGATATTTTAGATGAAAGGTATCTAAGTGTTTTGTGAGTTTTCTAAAATCGTCTACAGTTGTCTGTTGATCTCTTTTTGGGATAGTTGGGGTGTATAAACTTTCTAACACTTGGGGCACCGACCTCGCACTGCATTTTTTCTACACATTGTACATACTGTTTTTGCTGCGTTTGATCCGTCGGGGACTGCTATTGCGGAAAAGGTTGCAGCTGTGGCTGGCTGGCTAATGTGGTCTGGTGATGACTCGATAGCTGCGTTTCTTCAGCTGTTTGCTGCTGCTGTTGTTGAGCTTCTGGTATACACTGCTGTTGGGTCGTCTGTAGCAAGACGTAGTTATAGTATTGTCACCTCTCCGATCCGTGAGGTGTATGGCTGCGTCCGAAGGTGAGTGCAGGGCCTGTGGCGGAACGTCTCCCGGTACGGTTTTCATCTCCAGAAGCTGCCGAGGTTGATGCTGCTGCTGTTGGTACAGCTGCTGTTGATGCTGCTGCTGCCGCTGATGTTGTTGCTGTAGTATTTAAATCTGTTGATAGCGTAGCTGCTCTGCTTCTACAGATGTTAATAGTCTGTCAGCATGTAGATCTTCGCTGATTAGAGCTACGTCAACAGCCGCATTTTCGTAGTAGAGGCGTAATGCTTCGCTGACAGAAGACATCTGTCCATCGGTATCTGTCATAGTGTTCCAAGACTATGTCTCAGGAACACTAAAGAGGTATCTTTGTATTTTAACTGTTGTAATTTATCACTTAAAACAAACTTAAACGAAAAACACTAATATCAATACGAAAAGATTCAAATACATATTAAAAAACGTATTTTAACTAACGAACTCAAAGAAAGCAGTTGCTATCGTAAACAACCAGAGCAGATTATGTGAATTTCATTCTTAGCATAACAACATTCGTCTCTTTTACTCTCTTTCTTTCTCTCTCTCTCTCTTCCTCTCCTGCTACAAGGATATAATTAATCCAGCTCCAAGGAGAATTCAAGGAAGTTATTGAAATATGGCATCAATGGCAAAAATAAAATAATTTCTCTCGTTGAGGTTTGGATCACAAATCAAACCACGCAGGACACATTGAACAGGTGGTAGGAAAAGGTTTCAAAATACTTTGGGGTAAAGAGAGAAGAAAATGAATTGGGTTACTAAACGTTTATCAGAGCGTTGCTTGTATATGGTAGTCAGAGACAATGGTGTAGTATGGGACCTACATTTTCAGCATCAAATAGAGCAGTTGCAGGGGGTACAAAGAAGTGGTGCTAGATTTGTCTTTGGAAATTACCATAGGACACATTCAGTATCTGGTATGATACTGGAGCCTGAATGGGAATCATCAGAGAATAAGAGGGTGAAGAGAGTAACTATAACCATATTCCACTCATCTTAGAGCCCCTTGATTTCATTCGTGATATAGCCCAATTAAAAAAATAATATTGTTAATGTTCACGTAATTATTCTAGGATTGTTTATAATAATTACAATTGATTAGGGCAATTTCTACATTAAAAAAAATAAAAAAATTACTGCAATTAAAAATATAATAGTATTCGAGCTGATCTTCTTGGGTCAAAACCATATTCAAATGGTTATCTTTTTTCGCGGTCATTTATAATTTTTTATGTTATGACTACAACAACTATAACTATTATAGAGATTACTAACGAAATAGTTGCTCTAATTATTAAAATAAGACAGGGCGTATATTGGTAACAAGGCATGGAAAGATATTGGTGGGGTGCGTGGATGGGAAGAGATATCCGTAAGCTGACATTCGATTTCAGGCATAGGCCTGCCAGCTTTCGAGATTTCCATGACCGAACAAAAGCCCACTGGGAAGCGGGTGAGTGGTGAAAAAGATCACTCCAATCCAAACACAGGGAATGTTATGTGACTTTATTGAGAATGTAAAGGCGCCGACAGACCTTTTTCGAGCTCCAACAATCACGGAAACAATACTAATCGTAAAAAAAGAAAACAATTAAAACTTGCACAAAACTATTTGAAATGATTAGGAAACGTTTTAAAATGAAAATAAAAAATATATAGAAGCACACAACAGCATATTTACGAAACCAAAAACTTCTAAAAATTCAAAATCTCATTCGAAACATTATGATCCACATAACAATTTTAATTACAGTCCTCTAATATTCCATGCACTCTAATTTTTTTAATACACTCACAATAGTGATTCAGTTCATTTAAACCAATTTAATACATAAAAACACAACACGATCATGGAATAATTATACAAATTTGCAAGTAATTTCTTCGCTTCTCTCTCAAACACAAACTCAATTTATCACGCCGATTGTAATTTGTGGTGATTAATATTTATAAAATAATATTGCGTATAGTATTATATATATTAACTTTATGTTGGTTATCACACCGATAAAATTACAAAACGAACAAAATACAGACAATTTATAAAGATTATATACGGCGTAGTTCATTTCACCTAGTTTATATAAGGCCACTAGTTTACTCGAATTTGACTGTAAATTGTTTTAGCCGCCCATTCGATTTTTTTGTCCCATTTTACAGCAATTATTTTTCTCTTAATATAAAACTATTTTTAAGTTTACCAGTATATTTTCAAGATAAAAAGTTAAATAGCTAATGCGTTATAAGATTAAAATGAATTAAAAAGACATTTCCTTAGGTGTAGATCGTCTGATTAGCATCATCCATTTATATAATATATATATTGTAAAAAACCAAAACAGAAAAATTAAGAACACAGGATTTCTGTTTTGAATTGATAAAAATAAAGTATTAGCTTTTGATAAAAGTAAATGTGCATACTTTAGTCCAGTTTCAGTTTACACTGAAAGTGTACGATGAAATTAATTGTGATAATTTGTGCTGTGTGAACTACTATACTTGATGAAGCAAATGTTGTTGTAAGGTGAAATGTAGTTCGCGATGCATTTCATTTGTTTAGATCTGTCCACATAGTTTGATTTAGTAGAGGCAATATTGATGGAAATGTGGGTAGGTTGAAATGCGGCGTGTACCAGAATTGTACCAACAATTTATTTATTATTAGTTGTTACTAATTTCATGAGCACTATGTTAGTGACACAATGTGTATCGCGATGTAAACTACTCCCATCTAAGCTTCTGACTTTTGATGTATGGTAAGAAGATAAATCCACTGAAGTTGCTAGCAAAGTTACATAGGCCACTAACAGTACAATATCTTCTGAGTAAGCTCAGAATCTATGAGGTATTTTGAAGGGTTCTTTTTTTAAAAAAATCTAAACATTGAATTAAACTAACCTAACCACCCCAATCTGGAGACAGCATATCTCGAGAACCAAACGAGATATTCTTCACTTTCGAGTTATCTCGTCGTGTTACATAAGATTTTTCTTCTGAATTTCAACCCGAAACTCCTCGCTCTGGAGATCTCGAGATCTAAGCACGAATTTTATTCTTCATTTTTGACCTGTCTCGTCGAGTTACATAATAATCCATCATCAAATTGCGGTGCCACGGTTGTCTTATAATTCCTTTTAGGTTTTTGTGCCTTTTCCCCGTGTTTCTACGGCCCTCTTCTCTCTTCCCGGTTTCACTCCAGTTTGTGGTGAATGTCCCTTGCGTCGTCTCCATATATTCCTTCCTCCATGCATAGGATGTATTATGGAAGAATATTCCTTCCTCCATGGGAAGTATCAGCTGTTATTTGCATTGGGCAAGAACATCACAAATGTTACCAACGACCAGTAACGGAAAAGTCTAAAAGACATATATCACAAAATGCTAGAAATGGTGGTAAGGAACAACATTGAATTTAAATATTTCCAATAAACATCTGACTAACAATATTAAATCGACTTGGTATCAATTAATTAATTCCTACAAACAAATGGTTGCACAATATACACTTGTGCAGTACTACAAAATGCGAGCATTGCACAAAGGAAGACAACTTAGAACATGGTTTTATCTGCAAAAAGAGGCAGGCGATGTGGAAATGGGTGAAAGGTACATTGCCGTCATTAAATAGTACTACAAACTACAGCTTGAACGTTGCCAACATAATAAAAACGTCGGCATATACAATATTAAAGAAAAACTCCATGCTATGGGTTATGGGACAGTTTGTAGATTTTGTAGTAAGAAAGAATGGTACTGATATAAGATTTTAAATGTCACATTCTAACAGAATTCAGTACTGTGGAAAAACATAAAAACTACTCGACGTCATATGGACAATTTCTATAAACAACAATCAATGTAAATCTAAAGATTCACTTAAGGCGAATACGGAGTTGGTACTTGACAATCTCTGGAAACGTGCAAACTTCTTGAACACACACGGAGGACCTTGGGAATCAGAAATTGCCTACTGCGTACTATCTTCATCATCATCTTGGAAATTTATGATATTGAATTTAATTGCGTTACTTTTTATTAATAAATAAAAATGGTTAGCTAAAAAAAAAAAAGGGTTAAGGCGCTTGTTTTCAAAAAGTTCGCTTCTCCGGTCTCGGGTTAAAATCCCGGTTGATGCAGGAATTTTTGAGAGTTGTGTTTTATCATATGAGTTATGCCAGGTCATTCCGTGGTTCGGATTCCATGTTAAACTGTAGGTCTCAGAGGAAAGGACTGGCCGTCCTACCTTTGAGTCAATGGTTTGGTATGCCTCTTTCGGGGGGATCCAACCAGTCTCCTGGTTGCGAATTTAGTTTTTATTGTAACACTATTGGGCCTAGTTCAAGTAGCTTCGTCTTGGTGTATGATTTTCGTAAAAAGATCTGCCAAGAACTGAGTTGACTGTGATCCAAGCATCTTCCATACCTTCGATGGGATATCGTATACTTCCATTTTTCATTTTCTTCATGGTGGTCTGTTTTTAAAAAGTCGGGATGGCTGGAGCTGGGTCACACACAGGATCTGCAGGTGGCATTGGTGTATTTGTAAATCCTTCGTTGCTGATATTTTCAAAGTGTTGTTTCCATTGGCTGAAGATCTTGGTTGGTTTCTTAGCAGTTTCTGGTTCTCATCCTTAATGGTCATAAAATGCCCAACATCTTGACTGGAATGGTGACTACTCTTCACTAGCCGATATATGTTTTTTTCTCCTTCTGGGATATTTAACTCTTCGTACATGTTCCTATAATGGTCTTATCTTACTTTTGTCACTTCCTGTTTAGCCACTGATTTAAGTTATTTATATTTCTACTGATCGGAAGTCCTAATTTTTTGCCAGGTTTTGTCTTGATGGCATCTAGCACCTGATTATTCCACCACCAGAGAAGAAGAAGAAGAGAGTAATATGATTGAATATCCTTTGCTCAGTAATATGAGACCGCAAATTATACATTCTGTTAATACTATAGTGGCAATTTGTCGAAACATCTGTATCTACTCACCTGGGTTAAAGAAGTTCAGCCAATTGAGTAACTGAACCTAAGTTTTACTGTCTGTGAAGAGTGATATGTCATTTGGTGTCGAGCTATCGAGGATGTTTTATGATGTAAAAATCTTTCATTCGTTCACGTCCTTACTAGATGTTCCGCATAAAAGGAATAGGTGTTTGGAGTCATTGGAAGACAGGAGGAGGGTGAAGAGAGTGCTGGGAATTTACAATGCATATGTTGGTTATGGGGCTTGGAAGGATATTGGTCGAAGAATTGAAAATAGTGCATGGAAAGGAGAGAAGGACCATTACCACAACCTGGCACTCGGTTTCATGCATTAGGGGAATTTTCTTTTGTGGGTAAGAGTCTCTGGGAATGGAACAAATGAACAAGTGAAATTATGAATAATTTACAAAAAACGCTGAAGGAATTTAAAATTAAAATCGCAAAAGTAGATGGAGGAGGAATTTAACACTTAAATTATATAAGATAATTAAAAAATAAAAAGCGGTAATTAGATGACCAAGTGAATTGCCACCGGAACGTGTGCTCCATTGTAATTGAATTAATAATAACTCTTCAGCAATGAAATTGATATCTTTAAAGACTCAAGCCGTGTAATGGTTTTTGTATTTTGCCAATAAAAATATTTTCAGAACTTTTGTTATTATTTTTGTCTACTTACAATGGTTTTGAATTTTGTTTTAAATAATAGTTGGACTTTTGAATTGGCCTTTTGTTTTCAGTAGGTGTGCTTCGAACTCCCAACTAGTAGGTACCTCTCTTTTGTAAGTGGAAGAGGGTCTGACATAGATATGATATACTATATGAATTTATGTGGTGGTGATACATACCCACCAATAGAAAATTCCTGTTTTCCCTGTTAAATTAACCTTGAACATAAGTGTTCACTGTACAATGTGGTGAGGTGTTTTGTAATTACTTACCTCGAATTATGGAATCAGAAATTCTACTTTGAGGTCGGAACATTTTGGTGATCTATTCTTTTTATTATATGAGGAGCGATATGTACTGCAGAAGTGATACTAAATTAGATTTGTATTACATTTTCGCCGTTTCTGGTATTATACTCGTATATTTTTGAAATAGCTGATAGAGTGTCAGCTGATTTGGCGATAGTAGTTTGTTTCTTTTACTAACGTAAGTCTTGGTAGATGTCAGTAGCGCGTCACGTGAATTGTTATGGCAGAGACTGTGAGCTTCTTGTAACTAAGTTTTAGAAAACACTGTGTGCTACTGTTTGAATCAAAGTTTCATCATCCGTAATTATCCGTTTTCATTTGTTGACAATACCGTTGCTATTTGTGGATTTGTTTTAAGTATTTCTGTTTTATAGCTATGATCTTATTTAACCCACTATAAAAAGTGGGAGGGTCTCTTCTAAATTTCTTGAAATTTGTTTTCACTTCATTTTCCCGTTTAACGCCATCATCGAAAAAAAAAAAGAGAAGGTATAAGCCTATTAATCTTCATTTAGTATTATTTATTGCAGGCACAAGCACACAGAATATTATGACTGAATACTGGTTAATATCTGCTCCCGGCGATAAAACATGCCAACAAACCTGGGAAACGATGAACAACTTGACGAGCAAACAGAATAATGTATCCATAAACTACAAGTTTCATATTCCTGATTTAAAGGTAACTATACGGGCTGATAAATGTGAGAACAGAGGGTAATAATGGTTTTTCAAATTCTAAATTTATTTCTAAAGTTGCTGGCTTGTTTAAACTAGACCCATCAGAAATAGTTTATTCCTTTATTATCATCGCAAACTTGAGTTTCTTGCTGCTTCAGTACTGTACTTGACATGCTACCTTTGATATCCTTATTTAGGTGTGAAAAAAAAAATTGACTTCATTATAAGCTATGTTATTATAGTGGTAATGTTGAAAAGTGTCAGTAAATTAAAATGTCTTTTTTTTTGCTGCCAAAAAAACCTGGTTAGTTGTAAAGTAGTTTGCAGGGACATGGAAAAGGCTTAAGCTATAAAGCCTGTGGTAAGATTATCCGGGATTACTGGAGATCGCGATTCCTCCTGGAGTTGGCATCATCATACTGCAATGGTCATACGTAAGACTCTGCTAGAAATTGTTTCCGAAGTACATTTAACGGTTTCTTGCTGGTCCAGGCTGTATTTCAACCTAATTTCTGGTTGAAAATAATGGTCCAGGCTGTATTACAACTGAATTACTGCTTGAAAATAATACGTCTTGCGACTGACTACAGCAGTATTACAACAATATTATTTAATGTTATAGTGGAATCGCAATCTCCAATTGACCCAATTATCCCATTAGGGAGCTCTAGGTAGATATATAGATAGATATGTTCACTTTGATCCCATGTGAGAATAATCTCGGGGATGTGGAACAGTACATACACTTATTAGTAATGTCAATATTTCTACATAATTGATAATGTTATTATCTATTGATAACAAGTTAGCTACAACCCATTAGTATAACCAATATCTCCTGTAATCTACAAATACAATCCCGAGTTATTTAATACTTATTATGTGGAACAATGTATACACTTGTTATCAGCATCTAATAACCAGTTAATTTCTTACCAACCAGTTACCATGATAAGTTTCACTGTAATTTGTGACTACATATTTTCATGTTAGTTGCTATTTATGTGGAACAGTACACACACCTATTAACAATATCAATTATATTACCAACAACTCATAAGCAGACAATTAAAAACCTGTTAGTATGATAATTTTTCACAGCAGTTTTTGAGTGCATGCTATCCCATGTTGATTACTATATATGAGTGAAATTTTGTAAACGGTGTAATTACTTAATTTGTCAAAAGTTTCAACAGAAAGAAAAACCATATATCATTGTGGACAACTTTGTCACCTTCCCTTTCCATGCACCATGTATACTATTTTATCAGTTATTCTTAGTTACCAAATTCCAAGAAGAAAATTCATTCACAGAGTAAAATGGGTTCTGAAGCAGAAACTCTTTCAGTTTGGACTTAAAGTAGTTGGGTTTTTGTAGATAACATTTAATTTCTGTTGGTGAGACATTGAATAAGGAAGCTCCAGTAAATGTTAACCCTTTCTGTACGATTGACAGTGACTTGTAAGCCTTGTGAATATTATATTTATTCCTAGTAGGCTATTATGGCTATGTATGTCAGCATTAAGATTGAAGTGTTCAGGATTTTCCACTACAAATGATAGTACGGAGTATACATACTGTGCTGGCATTGTTAGTACACCCAGGTTTTTAAATAGATTTCTGCACGACGTCTGTGGGCTTGCTCCACAAATAGTTGTTATAGCACGTTTTTGCAATTTAAATACCCTCTGTGCTTGTGACGAGTTTCCCCAGAGTAAGATGCCATAAGTGAGCAGGGAATGAAAATATGCAAAATATACTAACTTTCTGGTTTCTATATTAGCTATTCTAGATATTACCCTCAGTGAAAATGTTGCAGAATTCAGTTTTTTAAGAAGTTGTTGTATATGTTTCCAGTACAATTTGTCATCTGTGTATACACCCAGGAATTTTGTGAAACTGCATTCATTGATTGCTTTTCCTTCTGATATCACATTATAGCTATCCTTTGTTTTATTTTTTGTAACAAACTGACATAACTGGGTCTTCTCTACATTATCAGTTTGTTGACATTAAACCACCTGTTAATTTTCTTTATAGCATCATTTGCTGTGTTTTCGAGGTTTTGTGCTGATGGGTCTTTCAAGGATATGCTAGTATCATCTGCAAAGAGCACCATGTGTTCATTATCACCTAGTATATGTGGGAGATCGTTTATAGAGATTAAGAACAGCAGAGGGCCAAGAATTGAACCCTGAGGCACACCACGTTTAACTATACCCCATTCTGAGTTTATAACATCTCCTGTATTAGCATCTTTCAGTGATACACGTTGCTTTCTATTTTCCAGGTATGATTTAAACCAAACTCCTGACTTACCACTAACTCCATAGTGGTCTAATTTACCTAGTAGAATCTCATGATCAACACAGTCAAAAGCCTTAGCAAGATCACAGAATATACCTAGGGAATTTAATTTTTTATGCATTGATTCCAGTATGTTGTTTACAGAAGCAAAAATTGTTGAATCTGTTGAAATGCCTTCTCTAAAACCAAACTGTACTTTACTGAGTAGGCCATTATTTTGTAGATGTGCATACACCCTTCTGTACATTGCTTTTTCAATGATTTTTGAAAATGCTGGTAGAAGTGATATGGGTCTGTAATTCTCAATCTTTGAGGTATCACTCTTTTTATAAAGCGGTTTGATTATTGACTTCTTGAGTGAGTCAGGGAAGATACCTTCTTCAAAAGAACTATTACAAATATGACTAATAACTCTACTAATGCTGGTGTTACATTGTTTCACTACATGGGTTGAAACTTCATCATAACTAAATGACTTTTTATTTTTGATGGATTTAATAATAGGGAAATTAGGGGAAGTGTCCGAACCTTAACTTTGTAAGTAGGATTGACCAGCCTAGGATATTAATAAAAGGTTGTAGGAATTGTTAATGTAAAAGATAGCTACAAATTTTGCTTAGTTTAGATCTGGAGACTTGCTGTGTTATTTTACCAGAAATGTGTTGTGGTAGTATTGGTTAATAAAGGAGGTAGGATAAATTGGTAAGATATGTTTTGACATTATGTGGTTTTTAAATGGTTAGCATGAGATTAGGATAGGTCATTCATGACTGAGTGAAATATGTCGAGTATATTTCATATGAGTTAATTAATAGTGTGGCATTGGATCTTTAAAAGGCATTTGACAATTTAAGCTACAGCATGATGATGATTAATATTGAGAACACTGAAGTGATTAACTGGGTGGAGGAATTCTTTAGGAGTTGGTAACAAAGAGCAGAGATAGGAAATGTTTCCTGTGTGCAACACTACCTGTAGGACCAGCGGTAAATATCATTCATACATTTTTTTAGCTGTAGGCTTATACAAAAATTTCTTTTGATATTTACAGTACTGTCAATACTGTTTTCTTGGGTCTAAATGCCGTCGTATTAAGTATGAAAGATATGCTGTCCGTCAATTTTTTTCCCAATTTAATTAGATAAATAATCGATAATGCTTAAAAAATTGCTACATTTAAGTGAAAGTTTGATAAGTTCATATCATCTCTAGACTTTACGATAAGTTTTGATATGAAATTCAGCTTTATATTGTATTTTCATCTCAAGTATTGGTTATATAAAATTACTATTTTCAGAAATTATTGGTGTGGAAATAATAGGGAATTACCGGAGATCACATTTCCACAAGGAATTTGCGTCAAACGCAAGTTACCACCAGAAATACTTACCGAAGTACAGTTAATGGTCTTTACAATCTAATTTTTGCTTGAAGATGTTGGTCCAGGCTGTATTACTGCTTAAAAATATGTCTTGCAATTTACTACAGGAGTATTAAAACATTAGTGAATTATATTGTAGTGGAATTGTGTTCTCCAGTAGACCCAATATTAGTGCTAGCAATAGTGTGTGGTTTGTAACCAAAAAGTACCTACAATGAAGTAGGTAAGAGAAAAGTAGTGTGCCAGATTTGTTAATGTACAGTATTAAGTGGTATGTGAAAGATATATCGACTTATCTCCAACGTCATGATTTTATCACAGTTCCTTATGCTAGCCAATATCTTCACCAATTATGATTAATGCACATGAAGTTACTGCTATTAATGAACAATCAATATATGAATATAATTGCTCTATTTGGGATTGCTTGATTGCAATTCCACGAGGAATTGGTGTCATAATACTACTAGAATTACTTTCTGAAGTAGTTTTAGTAGTGTCGTGTTGGTTCAGGGTGTATTACAACCTAATTAGCCTACTGCTTGAAAATAATGGCCCAGGGTGAATTACAGCATAATTAATGCTTGAAAATAGTACATTTTGTGGTTGACTACTGCAGTATTATGATGTAATTAGTCAGCGAGAAGTAATGTTGTTGTAGCGGAATTGCGATCTCGGGTAGACCTGTTCCATTTTGCATATCAACCTGCTGAACATTAGACTGTTGATATATTAGATACACCAAGATAGCTACTACAGTTAGGTTCATATTTTTCAGTGTTACTCGTTTCCAACATGCTATGTGATTCTGGTGATCACTTTCCCTTGAACAATGAATAATGTTTTCAGCTAGAAAGGAGAGAGCGCATTCTACTGCCCGCTGTGTACACATTTACTAGATGCAGTATAATGAGACTGAAAATGAGAACAGGAGTACTGTTCCTCTTCATCATTTTATTTGCAGATGAAATAAAATTAAAATGACAGGATTGTAAACAAGTAGAGGAAATATAGAAACTATATACTGGTGTGTAGATCAGATAAATGTATGAAGGAGTTGGTAAATCATATAAATAATTATTTTTCAAATGGGAGAGGTGCAATCACTGTAGGAAGGCACATATTGTAAATATTAGTGTATGATTTTGTAATAAACTCAGTTTGGTGGGCCAATTGGGAAGGTAGCTGGGAAAGATTTGACTTCTGAATGAATTTGAGAAATAATTACGAAGTGATGGGATTGGTTATGTAAAACCTAGGCCATGCCCTTGCTTGAGTATCGAGATTGTCATATATCAATAATGTAGCCTAAAACCACTCAGAAGGATGTCTTATCATGTATAGTGGCACAGGTATTTTTATAAATGTTTTCATAACAGCAAATCACTTTTCAACTTGATTTCCGTAAAGGACTTGGCATTTAAATAAGGTAATTTTTTTCAAACATAATGAATTTTGCTGCATTCATTTACATGGGGGAAAGGCACGAAATTACAATCAATTTGATGTATAATATGTATAGGCTATGAATTTTATTTAAGGAAATTATTAAGTAACACAAAGAACTAACTCTGATTCTAACATCACAGATTGTTGTCAACAGTGGGAAGACATACACTGAATTCAAATTTGAGTAATTAAGTAAATTCTAAATACACAGTGCAGTCACATTAATGTGACCACCACCTACTTTCGATGTCAACGTGAAATAACCATGTCCTACCCCCATACAGACGGAAATATTTAAATTTTAAGCCACATTGCTAAGCCGGTCATTGTTAGGACGCTAATGATCACACCGTAGATGCGCCCCCAAACCCCAGCAGCAGCAACAACAACAACAACAACGTGAAATAACCAATCACAGAAAGCAGGTGGCAGCACATTACAGTGAAGTGTATATAAAGGATGTCATAGGGCATCAGAAAGCATTTCAATCGTTGGCGTAATGCAGAAACGTAGCGATTTATCTGACGACCAAAAGGGCACAATTATTGGCTTTCGGGTCAAGGGTAGGAAGCATTTCGGAAATGGCTAATTTTGTGAACTGTTCACGTGCCGCTATGGTGAAAGTATACAGTCCATGGCAAAATGGTACTATTCAAAATCAGCGGTGTGGAACATGTGGTGCACCACGGGCTATAGATGACAGAGGTGAACAAAGGATACGGAGATGCGTTTGGGCAAATATACGTGCAACTGTTGAGCAGCTGACTGCCTAGATGAACCAAGGGGCTACCAAGAGTGTATCCTCAACAACGGTTCAGAGAACGTTGCTGCGCATGGGCCTCTGCAGCAGACGCATGGTTAATGCACGTATGCTGACTGCTGTTGATCGGCGACGAAGGCTGGAATTTGCACGCCAGTACCCCAACTGGACATCCACAGAGGGGCGACAGGTGGCTTTTTCCTATGAATCACGTTTTATGCTCCATCAGACAGATGGACGTTGACGCATACGGCATGAAACATCTGAAAACAAACACTCTGCAACAATTGCCGGAAGGATCCAGGGTGGAGGAGGTAGCATTATGGTTTTTGGAATGTTTTCCTGTCATTCACTGGGTGAACTCGTCATTGTGGAAGGCATGATGGATCAGCACAAGTACATGCCCTTACATGCGAATAATTTTTCCTCAGAATGATGGCATCTAGCAGCAGGACAATACGAGGTGTCATACAGCTCGCAGTGTGTGTGCATGGTTTGAAGAGAACCAGGATGAGTTTACCTTACTCCCCTGGCCAGCAAACTCACCGGATTTAAACCCAATCGAGAATCCGTGGAACCACCTCGATCGGGTTGTTCGCACCATGGATCCTCAACTGCGTAATCTAGCGCAGTTGGCCATGGCACTGGAGTCGACATGGCTCAACATCCCAGTGAACACCTTCAGAAACCTAATTGACTCTCTTCCTGCACGCCTCGCAGCGGTCCGCTCTGCCAAAGGTGGTTATTCTGGTTTTTGAGAGGTTAACAAAATTGGTATAACAGGCGAAATGGGTAAAGAAAATTGAGAAAATTCCAAGGATTACAAATATGTTAAGTTTCACAAAAAGTTTAAAGTTCCAAGGAGAAAATAGGAGTTTTTAAGTTTGATTATCAGAGTGTTGTTGATTGACCATGCTTATTTGCTTAAATCATGGAACGAAATTAAAATTTAATGAAGGAATAGAAGATTTCTCGAAAAACTCGAACAAACTTCCCGAAGCAACAGATGAGACTTATAGCTTATAATAAACAGGAGCTACCCATATATTAATTTTAGAAGGCTTCTCAATTTTCCTATAAAAGTGGTCAGCCATCTTGTAATAGATTATAGAAGATGGATTAATGAATCATGAGCTATATTAATTTTTCGAGAATCAGAAGGACCATTTTGAAACATTTTTCATAAACTTGTCAGAGGAAATTGTCTGAGTGTATGTTCAAGTGGTGTAGTTAAATCTATCTGCAGTCTTCTTCAAAGCATATGTTTGTCAGATGCCTTTTTTTTTAGGCCTATAACAGTTCATATGCCATAAACTTATAAGAATGTGTGTCTCATTTTCGTAGAAAATTCTTCTATTATTTGAAGCATCGAGAGACCTGATCAAAGTTGACAAGATGGCTGCACTTGATTATTAAATACAGTACTACAAATTGTTTAAACTAGTTCCCCTAGATTTATTTCTAACTACATAGCCTATTCGTATTTCAATTCCTCATAGCATCCAACCATGTAGATGAAAAGAGACAGTGAATGGGACGTCACCACCCTTCTGATGATTACGGATCCAATTATTCTGTGTTATATCAAACAGTGCAGTTTTTCTGCAATTTAACATAGTCTTACTTTGAAGACCTAATCTATGACAAGTAGCACATCTCTTAAATCTGTTATCACCAACACAGAAGAAAGAAGTATCATCGGTAATGCGGGGCTAATAAGCACTGAATCTTTCAAAGGCTTTTGACAGTGAGCCATAAAATTGTACTAAATAAGGTAAAAACTATTGGAGTTAATGAGAAGGTTATTTGCTGGATAGAGGAATTCCTAAAATGTAGAAAGCAGAAAGTTAGGCTAGGAAATGCAGTATCGAAAGAAGTAGGGGTGAACATGGGAGTTCCACGGGGTAGTGTATTGGGACCATTGCTGTTCATTATTCTAATGAATGATTGTGTTAATGGCTTACTGATAGATTTTAGATTGTTTTAAGATGACATAATGTTATATAAAAGGATCAAAATGGTAGAAGACTGTAAACAGCTGCAGGATGATCTAGATAGGATAACTAGCGGGGTAAGTCAACGTGTGATGAAGATAAATGCAAAGACGAGCAAGCTTATTAGGTACACAGATAAAAAGCTAAAGGTTGGTTATGATTATGGGGAAGGAGCTGCTTATTCAAGACTCGAAATGTAAATACCTTGGCATAACATATGATACAAACTTAACTGGGCAGGACACATAGGACAGATAGTAGGGAAAGGGGTCAAAATCCTGTACCTGTTGGAAAAAGGTGACGAGCTGATGCACTAGAGAAGTTAGGGAACTGGAGTACAAAACATTGTTCAGACCACTGCTGGAATATGGTGGAGTATTATGGAACACACATTTTGGGTATAAAATACAGGAGTTGGAGGGGGCACAGAGAATGGCTGCTAGATTTGTCTTTGGGAATTATTGCAAAACACATTTTGTAACTAATATGATAAAGGAACTGGAGTGGGATTCTTTGGAAGATAGAAGGAGATTGAAGTGAGTCATGCGAGTGTACAAAGTATGTATTGCTGATGAAACATGAAAAGATATCGGTGGAAAAATTGAAAGGTGAGTGGAAGGGTAAATATGACCATGACCACAAGCTGGCACTTGATTTCAGGCATGAGGGTGTGGGAAAATTTTCTTTCATAGGAAAGGGTGTAAGTGATTGGAATAAATTGCTAAAAGACGTGATGAATAATTTGCCGAAAACAATGAAAGAATTGAAAGTTATAATTTGTAGAGGGCAAACGTAGATAGGAAGAAGAAAGGAGAAAGACGGAAGTGTAGGGAGATTGCCACCGGAGCATGCACTCCATCACAATTTTGTCAGTTATTGTTATTGTAACTGATTTATCTGTGGAAATTACTTTAGAATATGCTTGGTGACTTGATGGGATATAGTAGCTTGGTTGGGAGTCAAATGACTGAAAGAGAAGAAGTATTGGCAGTAATGTATGGATGAGAGGATGATGATCATAAATCATTATTTATTTTCAGGCACAAAGAAGCAGAAAAATTACCATCGCAAAATGTAAGAGAAGTGTTGGACAGTGTTTTCTTGTAACCCATTGACATCAGAACAACTAATCACTTTGCTAACAGGGATACTGGTTACCAGTGTATCGAATGAGCGGTGATTCGCCACAGTCAACTTTGGTTCGCCTCTGATCAACCACTTCCCGATCAGTTTCACCGAAGATGTGTGATTATAGGAACAGAGAAATTACGTTCTGCCCTCACTTAGTGCTAGTAACGAGCAGGAATCAGTGATAAGAGTGAAACATGTAGTTGAAAGAATGGAGTAACTTTAATAACTTCAATAAAAATAAGCACATAGAAATACACTGGATAAAACTGAAAAATACTTCATAAAATAGCTCTCATGAATGAAAATTCTTACTAATAAAATCCTGTCACTCGGGACACTCTTTCTAAGCCAGCAGAAGGGTATAAATGCATAAGCCCTCACCTAATAAATTCTTTGTACCTACTGGCAACGTAGTCCATCCTGAGACTCGGCGAAGAGACTGCCTGGGGAATCTGCTCCAGACTGCCCTCTCTGGCATAGAAGCATGGTGGGAGAAGTCAGTTGAAGTTAGTTCTATTCGCTTAGAACATCTTATTAATGGTTTTTTGAATTTCACGGGAAGAGAACCTGTTAACCTTGGACTATGCTGTGTCGGGAGAATTAAGTTACATGGCTCTAGCTTGAGAAAAATTATTCCGAGTAAAAATTACAATATTCTATAGCTAAAATCCCTCAGTATACTACACCAGTTTGGTGTGGCCTAGAACGTGATGATTAGTATATTAATGTACCAGCATGCCAGAAAAGTAAATGGTTTGGGATGGCATCACCACTGAGGTTCAGCATTTTGTCTTCAACTGTTTCCATAGTAATGCTGAAAGAAAGACCCTTTACACCATCTTGCAGATTTACTTCAGTTGTTTCAAAATGAAGACATAGATTTTGACCTTAAAAATGTCACAGGAGTGAATCATTTTGACACTGTTGGAAACCAGATTATGTGAAAATAGAGCCAGTTGCGTTTCACACGATCGGTTCTTCCGAAATCCGTTTTGGTTTGCTAGAAACTTCATAACATTAGAGCATATTACATGCTCCAGAATTCTACTGCAAACAGTTGTTAAAGATATGGGTCAATAATTCCTAGGATTTCTCCGATCTCCTTTTTTGAAAACGGGAATCACCTGCGCCATTTTCCAGTCAGAAGGTACTTTTCTTTCTTCTAAAGATTTACGAAATATATCTGACAGAAATGGTTCTATTTCTTCCGCATATTCTGAAAATACTCTTACTGGTATACCATCAGGACCCAGTGCCTTCCCCCACTTCAGGAGCTTTAATTGCTTTATGATACCAACACTATAAATTTAAATGGATCCATCTCAAATTCTACATGCCGTGCAAAAGTGGGAATGTTTTACATGTTTTCATCAGTGAAAGGATTTTTAAATTCGGTGTTAAATACGGTAACCTTGCCGTGGCTGTCATCAACTTCCCGACCGTCTTGTAGAAGAACTGACATATTGTTGTCACAACCACTAACTTTTTTTACATACGACCAAAATTTCTTTGGGTTTTTATTGTGACTCTTGGAAAGTGAGTTGCATCTAAAGTCATTAAAGGCCTCGCGCATCGCATTCGTAACATATTCTCTTGTCTCAGCTAACTTTTCAAAATCACTCCTATACATCGTCCTCCTTGAGCATGCATGTATCTTCCTTTGCTTTTTAAGTATCCTTTTAACTTCACGCGTATACTACGAGGGATCATTCCCATCCCTGATTGTCCTTTTTGGTATATATAAGTCCATACCTTCCCTGACTATATGCATGAATCAAAGCCACATCTCTTTAACTGACCCTCTTCCTTCTATAAAGGTAATGTATCCCTCAAAAACGCTCTTAAACTCTCCTTTAGGGCCTTTTCGAACCTGTAAACGACCCTTTATTTTTTCTTTTTGCACGCGGCTATTAACTTTACTGCAGCAATTACAGCTTTATGATCACTTATTCCCATGATGGTAGAAATATCCGTGAATAATTCAGGCCTATTCGTAACGAGAATATCTAAAGTGTTTTTGTTATCGTTGTGGCACCGCGTTGGTTCAGTGACAAGCTGCTCAAGATTAAGATATGAGAAAAGGTCAAGAATAATTTCACAGGATGTTTTATCCCTGCCACCAGTAACATGGACGTAATTAGTCCAGTCGATATACGGAAAGTTGAAGTCGCCTCCTAGTATTATTCCATGATCCAGAAATTGACGAGCTTACACTAGTTCTTAAGGCCTCAGCAATAGCTACATCCGCACCTGGTGGACACGACAGGTGTTTACTGACAGCTATAAATACACCGCCTCCATCAGAATTCAACCTATCCTTACGGAAAACATTCATGCTATTGTTAAAAACTTCCGATTAACTTATATCCTGTTTTAACCAGCTTTCAGTACCTAATACAATATCTGCTTCTGTGCCACTAATAATGCTTTCAAGCTCAGGCTGCTTATTACAAACACTTCTACAGTTAATAACGAGTACTTTTAACGGTCGAGATTGATTTACGCTACTCCTAACATATGGTGCCGAATTTGATTGGGCTGCCTGTAACTGTAATCTCAGTTTTGGGTCTTCCTCTCTCAGCCTATAAAATCCCCCTATGCACTCTACACGGCCCCTGCCACCCGCGTAGCCGATTCACGCATGTAGTGCACACCTGATCTATCCAAGGGAACCCTACACAACTAGGCCCCAGGGCTAAGATCTAGGAATCTGCATCCATGATTATCGCAGAAACGCCGCAGCCTCTGGTTTAGACCTTTGACTCGGCTCTGAACCAGAGGTCCACAGTCGGTTCTATCGACAATGCTGCAGATAGTTAGCTCAGCCGAAATCTTTCGATCCTCAACCACAGAGCTCGCCCTTTGAGCAAGCCATTGGAAGGAGGAGAGGATAGCTTCCGACCCCAGGCGGCAAGCATCATTGGTGCCGACATTAGCTAAAATCTGCAGCTATAGCGTTGTGGGAGTTATCGTGGTTGATAGTGATCGACGTATGGCATTTTTCTGTTTCTACCAAAGCCATGTGTGTTCCTATATTTCAACTTGCAGTCAGAACTACCGAGTGAAGACCACGGACGTTTGTGTGTGCTATTTGCCTGGAGTCTTTCATTGTGCACTATGGTGATTGCCTGTCGGTAGCTGTAAGGGTGCGGGGGATATGATGGTTGAAATTGGTCGACGGAGGGCATTTTAATATTTCAACCAAAGACATGCGTGTCCCTATTTTTCACTTTGCAGCCACAAATACCCTGCGCAGATCACTGATGTTTGTGTGTGGTATTAGCGTAGAGCAAGGATGGCGAACCAATGGCACGCGTGCCGATGATGGCACGCGACCAAATAATTTGGGCATGGCATTAATTTAGCAGGTACCTAATCGACATAAGTAATTTATTTTTTCGTCTACATAATTTAAGACCATAGTAACAAAGTTCGTCGTGAACGAAACTACCGGTGCCGTAACGTCTACAGATTGTGCAAAAGAGCTAGGTTTCAAGCAAATTTCTGATCGAACGGACTGAGCGACTAAGCGCAGGTGTCGTTGCGGCGGGGTGGGCACTCAGCTAACTTATTCACTTTTTGTTGACGTCGTTGAATGGTTTTACCAATTACGCATAGTTCTTGAGGTTATTAAACTAATTTCGTTAACATAGCTCTTTGTTTAAGATTGTCTGAGTTATATTTATAAACATTCAACGTTGCTAGTTTTAAGACAAATGTAATACAGAATTTCAACCTTGCTGGAGTGAGAAATATGGCATAATGAATAAAGGTGATAACACAGTGTTATTCTGAAACAGTGATATGTAGAACATCATCTGTTAGGCGCCACTATAAAACAAAACACAAATCTCTGTGTCAAATAGGTGAACCAGAGCATAAAGTATTCATTGCATGTGCAATTAAAGAGGGAAACAATCGACGTCTATGATCAAGTATGTTACCATGGATTGTGATACTAATACCACACTTTTTTCGGCTATAAATGTTATTGCTCGGCATGTTAAACCTTCAGAGATACAATAAAAATGGCGGGAAATGCTAAAGAACAACAAACAAATGATATCATTTCCTTTTAGATTGTCGTGTCTCGACGAAAGTACTGGTGTAACTAAATCTGATCGTTTAACTGTTTTTGCTCGATTTTATGTAGTAAACGAGATCAAGAAAGAGTTAAATTGCATTACCAACAATTACTGAGAAAGGATGTATTCAAAATTGTTTCAATAACGTATACCAAACACACGAAGGACATCCGATTCTTGAATTCGGTTGCATCCTACACCAACAAGTTTTGTCTGCAAAGGGTGGATTCGCCTCCCTCGATAACATAGTTGACTTAGTCACAAAAATAGTGAACCTCATATCGTCATTGATGCTTTGTTGGATTAAATCAACTCGATGTACAATGGTTTACTGATATATAATAATGTTCGCTGGTTGTGTCGCGGTAACGAACTTCAAAGATTTGTTGATTGCTTTGAAGAAATCAGACTGTTTTTACAAAATTAAGGAAAAATGGAACAATACTCATAATTGATGGATGTTATGTGGCTATCAAAATTAATATTTTTACTGACATGTGCCAGCATATCAATGATTCAAACGTGAAGCTTCAAGGCACAAACAATTTTCATTATAATAGATCTTATTCGTGATTTTGAGGCTAAACTACAAGTTTCCAGTAACGATATTATTTCCAATAATTACAAGTATTTTCCAAACTTGAAAAAGATCACCAGAGATTTGGATGTACACGAAAACCAGACCAATTAAAACACACTTGAGTAATTAATTCTTCAACCGAAAAATTTTCCTCGACATTTTCTCAATTCAAAAAAAGATCGAAAACAATCAAGTTTATTATATATCCTGAAGTGACTTCGTCTGATATACTGAACTTGTCTAAACTTAATTGGTTGTAAATTGAAGAAAAGGAAATTCATCTGATTGTGTTCCTGTGTAGTTCAGTATGGTCGTAGAAAGTTATCGAATTAAGGAAGGGGTTACAATTAAATAAATTATTAAGATTATCAGGGAATATGAATAAAAATACCAATACCATAACTATAGTATCTTGGAATTCAATTTCAGATACATTAAGCTGTCTTAAGAAGCTGACGTTTGCTATCTATACAATATTTTCATCTACCTATACCTCTGAGTCATTATTTTCAGAAATAAATAACATTAAAGACTCGCTTCAGACCGCTTGGCAGATGACTCCACTTCAGCTTGCATTCTGTTTAAAGTATGAACTTAATATAAGTAATTTGACATCTGATTTGCTACAAAAGAAGTCGCACTAGTTTCATCTACTTAAATAAACACAAAAGTGTTGATATTATTGATCTGAATAAAAAATGTGTTTTTCTGGCTGCAAGTTTTAAGGTGACAGTATTTAGTATATTTTCTTTTCCCATTAATCACTAAGTCATGATTGTTTGATGGCACGTCATAGCTTTGTTCAACATTTCTTTAGAAAAAAAATGGCACGTTGGTCAATAAAGGTTCGCCATCCCTGGCCTAGAGTCTCCCATTGTTCACTATGGTGGTTACATGTCGGTAGCCATCAATCAAAACTCTTCACAAACACGAACGAAGTAGTGGGCACCAGCTAGTAAATAATATATCTTTAGAAAGTGTCAATGAGAACATCTATCTCGATCAGATGGTAAATATTACAGGAGATGTAAGACCAAAAATTTTCAATTGCCTCAAGCTGGAATGTAAAGTTTTTGGAAAGCATTCTCTTGTCCTCAAATCAAATGTACCCATAAGACTAAAGAAAACAGTTTATGATGAGTGCATTGTTCCAAGCCTAACTTATGACTAATGAATTTTTATGAAGGGATCAGATTATTTAAGTTAAAAATATGGTGGTTTATACGAGCAGTGTGTGGTAATGGAGTTGCTGATTGAAAACATATATATTAATGTGAGTGAATCAGTAACGAATATTGTGTGGTTTGGGCAGTGGGTTATCGAGTAACGGAATATAAAGTCTTGCCTGTTGGAAAGCATTATAAAAAAGCGTCATAATTATCTTGAGTATTGGTGGACATTACTAAAGCACCATATGCAGCAATCATTATGGATTTAAGGAGGGGAACAAGATTTTTTTGTGAAATAACTATAAAACATACTAATTGACATAATGGAGGAAATGATTTGGGAGGCATCGGGGAACAAACACTTGTTATTGGAAACTTAACGTGTTTTATTTAATATAGGGAGAAATTACAGGAAGACATGAGAGAAAACAGGAGTGTAGTTTATGGTGTTATTGAATCCCGTACTCTGACTCAAAAAATGAATTATTCCTCTGTAATTGATAGTATTTCGCTATATTCCGTGTACCTCTGTTATATGATTAAACCGGTCATAATGCCTGATTAGTAATTGTCATCAGGCAACATGGTATGTTGGGAAGTGACCACATCTTTCCCCCTGCCATATGTCTCGCCTCTCAAATGATTAAGGCTAATGCGAAAATATTGTGCAATTTTTTTTGTTTACGTGTTCGTCTCGCCCTCCTGCCTTCATCTGTGGTAAGTGACGGGTGCTTTTTTCCCCTATCCTATCTTATTGTCAGAAATAATATAAAGACATTTAACTATTAACAGAGCATTTGTTTGGTATAATGGTTAACTGTGTGATAACTCTTTGCTACTTCATAAAACTGAAAGTAAAAGAAAGGTTTGAACACTAGTGTTATGACTTATGTAAGGGAAAATGAGGACATCAGGAATATATATATAGTAAGTGTAATTTGTGGGTTCAGAGTAGCTTGAAATAGTATAAATCTTTTTGTCTAGATACTTGTTAAAAAGAGGTAAATACAACATTGTTCACTATCTCGAAATAATAAAGATTTATAATTAAAAGTGAACCAAAAGTGTGACACAACAATAGCACACTTCCTGAGGAAGGGAAAACAAATATTAAAGGTTTTGGATTGATCTGTGAAATGGATTCATAAGTTGATTGTGGTTGTGAATAAGTTAACGAAACTTTTGATGAATTTGTAGATAGGAAGCAAACGTTCTAAGGTGTGAAATGTTATTCAGAGTAAGAGAAAGCAGGTGTGTTGCATTGTAGTGTATTGAGATTGACACTATTTGTTACTTTAATAATGCTTATTTGGTGGTGTTAAAATAAATGATTTAATTAATGAATAGGAGGGGAGGCAGAGTGGTTAAATTTCAGATAGTATGTACAGTTAGGGAGGGTGGTGGAAAACTATGGAATTGATAAGAGAAGTGATGGATGAGAGAAAAAGATGTATTTTTACTAAACTAAAAAATGACTACTGTGATTCCCAAATCACTCCAAGCAAATGCCAGGATGCTTCCTTCAAAAGGCCATTCCTTCCCATTCCTTTCCCGTCTCTAAAGACCTCACTGTTGAGAGATGTTAAGCAGTCAAAAAAGAAAAGACTACTGTGAACACTTTTTCAAAATGCATTCTTTTCAAAAATGAAAGTGGAGTAGCCTCAACTTCATCAGTAATGGCAAGATAGACTTTCTCTCAAATAAATTGCATATTATTAAGGATGTCTAAGTTGTGAACAAGTTTAACGCAAGCAGCTATCAGCTGCTATTGAGAGCAAGATTGAAATAAATTTAAGAATAGAAAGAAATAAGCTCATATAAAATGTGACCAAAATTATCAGCATGTTAAAAGCCCCTAGACATTCATCCCTGTGAAGTTAAACACATTATAGATAGTGTGAAAAAATGTCTGTTTTTGTTGTTGTTGATAGGAATGCTGTCTCATTACATACATTAAAAATAGTCAAACATCTACTGAAATTTTTTAATACATATGTACAGTGCCTGATAATCAGACTACAAACTCTCTTTTTAATATATCTTTCTTTTGAATTGCATAGGTAGGCACACTTGACCAATTAGTAGGATTATCAGATGACCTGGGCAAATTGGACAGTTATGTTGAGCAAGTTACTCGGAAAGTAGCTGCATATCTTGGTGAGGTGCTAGAAGATCAGAGAGATAAACTACATGAAAATCTCTTGGCCAACAACAGTAAGTATCAAAATAATGAATGCAGTACCTTTTTTCCATTTTGAACCATGTTTATTATCAAGCTGTTCTATTAAAAGGTGTTTGTATTTGCTAAAATTAGGCTTTATTTCAGAGAGAGAAAATGAGATAGAGTGAACAGTTATAAATTTTTATGGTCACCATAATAAGTTTTTAAGTTTTGTGAAGCTTTGATAGAGAGAGAGAATGAACAGATTAAAATACAGCAGACATTACATAAAAATTGAAGGAAGTTGTAAAGAAACTTACAGTAAATGTAACAGTCTTGCACCAATGATTGGGGGAAGGGAGAGGATGCACAGCATATTGGAGGTAAAGTTCTATATTCTCTGTCTTGGTTTGGGCACCAGCATTGAGGGTGGTATGACAGGGATCACACACAAGGTGTTTCCTCCTTAATACTCATTGGACAGCAATGAGATATTCTGGATTTGGGGTGGGGAGCTATTTTGGATGTTCAGTTTTGAAGAAAAACCTTTAGCTTCATTGTGATTTGAGCTACAGCTGTCTTGTTCAGTAAATCATTCTACCAGATGAGTTGAGTGTCTGCCCCATTGGTAATAATGGGTAGTTCTGAAGATGTAAAATGGAGGTAAATTTCTTTACATTATTGAATGATGGTGGCAAAGAAACTGCCAGTAAGCACTGAAAATGAGTTGGATAGGGAAAATAACCCATCACTTTTCACAGTTGAAGACAGGAAGGCCAGACGAACACACTAAAAATAAAAACAACACACAAATGCACTTCACAATATTTCAGTTAGAACTTATGCAGGAGGCAAGACAGAAGGCATATTGAAAGATGTGTACATATCCAGATGTGCTACATGAATGAACTGAAGATGAAATGAGGGATGGTTTAATATTGAATCAGTGGTGTGGTGAGAAAGTTGACCAACGATAATTGTGGTACATAATTATCCCTGACAGTCGAGATAAAATATATATATTTTTTAAAAAAAGGTAATTTTGAACTGTTATAAGGATAAATAAGTTAATAAATAAAATTATAAAAATGTAATAAACAATATATTTACAAGATATGTATTCAAATTGACTGTAAATGTGTAAAATTGTGAAAGGTTTACAGGTAGGATCTTAGTGTAGGTTTAGGCCAGGTGTATGTTTGGGATGTGATGGTAGGCTGGTTCCAATTTACGAGGTTCTGAAGAGCTAATAGTGTCTAGGAAACCTCTGATAGCTCTAAGTGTAAAACAGGTTTAAAGAATGTTGGAATCATGTTAGCTAGCAGGTATTGCTCCTGGATGTTCTGGGTTAGCAGTATAAATGTTTTGCTTGTGGCCATTTATCCTGTAGAACAGTTGTTGAGTAATGAGACAGATATGGGAAGCAGTGCAGTGGAGACAGATAAGTGGGTAAATTAGTTGAACGATAGTATAGGTGGCATGTCGATTAATAGGAAATAATTCCCTTGTGGTAGGATTAGAATAAGTAGTGGTGGCTGTATGCACTGCATGTTTTGCAGCAGGGTCTATTGCAGGGGAAATATCCATGTGGAAGTCTAGGAGAGTCAAGAGGTAAGAACTTGTGGCCCAAGATGCTGTTCAGATTACGACGTCTGCTAAAGCAAGTGCGGACGGGGGAGGACAAGGGGGGATGGGGAGGGGGGGATTCTGTGAGTAGGATTTTACCCTCTTCCCAAAATGATGGGATGTGACAGTTGAATTTTGACTTTCAGGCTTTACTAATAGCACAATATTGACATTGGCAGCTCACTTAGGGTCATGAATGCTTGATGCTAGATGGCTGGAAGTAAGTAAATTGATCTAATGAGTTACATTTCAAGTTGGGTATGCCAATGTTTGGATTCATGTATGCAAACATTATGAAACCATGGATCCAAATGATAGAGTGGGGGTTATGGGTTACAGAAAATATATCTGAGTTTTGCAAAATTAGCAAATAATTGGTAGAAACATATCAGGGCTGCAAAAAATGGACCTGACAGCAAATATTATTAAATATAAAAAACAAAATGAACAGTATTCAGAAATTTGAAATCAAACTTCACCTGTGGTGAGCTCTGTTTCGTGTTAGAGATAGTAGGGGATGGAAATTGAAGGTATGAGTCGAGGAAGGAGGAAAATTGAAAGGGATCATTGGGTATTAACTTAAGACCTGGTGGTTGTATCGTGGAGATTGCACTGGTATGCCAGTTCCCATCTCCCAGGTTTAGATGGCCTCTCTTTGATAGAATGGACAGCTAAGCAGGAATTATAATGAAATAATTGTTTCAAAATAATAAAAACCGCCTTAAAAAAATCCCAAAAATTTTAAAATAACTTTATACCTTGTTTAGAAGAGAATAAATCTAAATGGAATACATTTTACATTACTATTATTGAAATTTTTCATTAATCAATTATTAATTTGGAGTCAGTGACAGCTGTCACGTCATGAGGCATGAATTACTGAACAGTATTTGCTGTTCAAGGTAACATGGGAATTAGAAATGAAAATTCCGAATATTTTACCACATGTAGTGAGGCAGAATATATATATATATTTATATATATAAAACAACAATGAGCAGGAAAAAGCTTTAAGGCAATAAAATTAAGGAAGGATAGGGAAATATGACCCAACACTTACCACAGATGAAGGCGGCTGGGACGACGAACAAAAAACAAACACAAGAGAAGCGCAATATTTCGGCCTACAACAGCCTTAAACGTGCAGAAGGTTAAGCACCAGGCGTCGTCACATGTGTACACATAGACAGCCGACTGGTGAATGGCGTCTCAGATGCGGATGGTAGTTTAGGTGGAAGGGGGGGGGAGGGAGAGAAAGCTCAAATATTGGGTCGATAATCGATACTGATGACAGTATGTTATTATTGAAAGAGGTGAATAATAACTGGGTGGGGATATATATATATATAACTATAAGTGAAACATAAAATAAATGTAAATAGCATAGATAATAGTAAATACAGAAATACAAATAACGTAAATGTTATAGATAATAAGTGCTGGGTCTGGTGGGCAGAGTTTATTGGAGATTGAGTCCAGGAGGATGTCTGGTGTCAAGGACATTCTGGTAGGCTAATTTCCATCTACGAAGTTCAGAGGGGGTCGTGTTGTTAGGGAAAACTCTGACTGCCCTAACTGAAAAACAGATGTTCAAATTATTGATTTTGTGGGAACTGGCATGTTTTGCAACTGGATGGGCCTCATTGTTAGTATAGACTGTCTGCCTGTGGCCATTCATTCTGATAGCTAGGGGATTGGTTGTGAGGCCTATATATGAGCTGGAGCAATGGAGGCATGTCAGTTGGTATATGAGGTGTGTTGTCATGCAAGTAGCATGACCAATGATAGGGAATGTTTCACCTGTTGTAGGATTGGAGTAAGTGGTAGTGGCTGGGTGCATGCTGCATGTTTTACAACGGGGTCTATTGCATGGGAATGAACCCTGTGGCAGTCTGGGCGAATTACTTGGTGAGTACTTGTGGACCAAGATATTACTTAAATTCGGTGGTCTGCTAAAACATGTGCGAGGGGCAGTGGGTAGAATTTTATGGAGAACGGTGCGCATCCCGGGGAAGGAACGTAGGAAATCATGTCCACGGCGAAGGATTAGGTTAATGGACTCGAGACCACTCCTTCATCACTCAGTACTTCCCTGGTTCATTGGTCATGCTACTTGCATGACAACACACCTCATATACCAACTGACATGCCTCCATTGCTCCAGCTCATATATAGGCCTCACAACCAATCCCCTAGCTATCAGAATGAATGGCCACAGGCAGACGGTCTATACTAACAATGAGGCCCATCCAGTTGCAAAACATGCCAGTTCCCACAAAATCAATAATTTGAACATCTGTTTTTCAGTTAGGGCAATCAGTTTTCCCTAACAACACGACCCCCTCTGAACTTCGTAGATGGGAATTAGCCTACCAGAATATCCTTGACACCAGACATCCTCCTGGACTCAATCTCCAATAAACTCTGCCCACCAGACCCAGCACTTATTATCTATACCATTTACGTTTTTTGTATTTCTGTATTTACTATTATCTATGCTATTTACATTTATTTTACGTTTCACTTATAGTTATATATATATATATCCAATCGGCCGTCTATGTGTACACATGTGATGGCGCCTGGTGCTTCACCTTCTGCACGTTTAAGGCTGCTGTAGGCCGAAATATTGCGCTTCTCTTGTGTTTGTTTTTTGTTCGTCGTCCCAGCCGCCTTCATCTGTGGTAAGTGTTGGGTCATATTTCTCTATCCTTCCTTAATTATATATATATATATATATATCCCCACCCAGTTATTATTCACCTCTTTCAATAATAACATATTGTCATCAGTATCGATTATCGACCCAATATTTGAGCTTTCTCTCCCTTCCCCCCCCCCCTTCCACCTAAACTACCATCCGCATCTGAGACGCCATTCACCAGTCGACCGTTTATATGTACACATGTGACGGCGCCTGGTGCTTCACCTTCTGCACGTTTAAGGCTGTTGTAGTCCGAAATATTGCGCTTCTCTTGTGTTTGTTTTTTGTTCGTCGTCCCAGCCGCCTTCATCTGTGGTAAGTGTTGGGTCATATTTCCCTATCCTTCCTTATGTATATATATATATATATATAGATTGTTAGGAAACAAAGACACTAAAAGCTGATATATTGAACATTAGGATAGGATAAAAAACCACCGCTTACCAAAGAATGGGATTCCTGCGGCATTGGTACACGAACACACAAAGAATAGAATTTTCGAGCATGGCTCTTCCTCAGTAGAAATGAGATGGCTGCACGCAAGCGGCCAGCAGCCAACTGCATGAGCCACAATGTCGGTGGCTCATGGTGGGGGAAAACATGGCAGGAAGTGAGGGTGGGGGTAGAAGAGCACAGGCTGGAAAACGATGATGAATAGCAAGTATGAAGCAAAACTGTACACAAGGACCTGTCGCGGAAGGGCAGTATACCTCAGTTAATCAAGTAATGGACACATGTGCAAACAACTGAATTTTTTAAAAATTAAAACTAAAAATAAGCAACATTCAAAGTCGCAAACTATAAAGATAGGCTCTGGTGAGCAGTGGTTCTATGAGGGAAGGTGGAAGTGAGGGGGATGGGTGGGAGGAACATTGGAGCTATCTTAAATTTAGACCTGGAGATTGTCTGGTCCCCAGTTTGTACTGATAGAGCAGTTCGCACCTTCTAAGTTCTGAAATACTGCTTTTATCTGAGAGGACTCTGATGGCGCGGACCGAGAAGCAGGTGTTGAAATTGTTGGTGCCATGTTGTATAGTGGCATGATGAGATACAGGGTGGTCAGGGTTCTTGGTGTGTACTGATTGTTGGTGTCCATTCATTCTGAGGGCCAGTGGATTTGTTGTGAGTCCAGTGTATGAGGCTGGGCAATGGTTACAAGTGAGTCGGTATATAAGGTGGGATGATGTACAACTGGCGAATCCTGTGATGGGGAAGCTTTCCCCAGTTACGGGGTTGGTAAAGGTGGTGGAAGGTGGGTGCATACTGCACAATTTGCAACGGTATCTGTTGCATGGAAATGAACCTTGGGGCTGTCTTGTAGGCTGGGGGACCCCAAGCTTATGGACCAAGAGTTGGTTGAGGTTTGGAGGTCTGCTGAAGCAGGTACTGGGTGGGCGAGGGAGGATTTTAGGAAGGAGGTTTCTCATCTCAGGGCAGGCTCGAAGGAAGTCGTAACCTTGTCTCAAGACTCGGTTAACGGATTCCAAGCCTGGGAAGTAACGGGTGATCAAAACAGGGCTATGGTGGGTTTTAGAGGGTTGTGGATTGTTGATAGGTTGAATAGGTTGTGATGTGGCACGAGAAACCTGTTTGTGAACTAAATCTGGTGGGTAATTGCAGTAAATCAGGGCTTCAGAGATATTGCTGGCATATTGTTGAAGGGCTTGTTGATTGGAACAAATGTGACTGCCTCGAATGCCTAGGCTGTAGGGGAGGGAACGTTTGATGTGATGAGGGTGGCAGCTATCATAAAGAAGGTACTATTGTAGGGTGGTGGGTTTGATGTGGACAGCTGTGTGGATATAGCCATTCTTGAGGGAAAGGTCGACATCCAGGAAAGTGGCCTGTCCATGTGAATTTCAAGGAGCTGACAGTGTTAAGTTTATTGAGGAAACTGAGTAGGTTGTCTTTCCCGTGGGTCCAGATTATGAAAATATCATCAATGAATCTGACCCACAAGAGGGGTTTCAGATGGGCTGCAGCTATGAATGATTGTTCTTGGCGGCCTAGGTAGAGGTTAGCGTATGAGGGAGCCATACGAGTGCCCATGGCAGTGCTGCTCACTTGGTGATAGATTTTCCCCTCAAATGAAAAAAAGTTGTTGCTTAGTATTATTTCCGCCAAGGTGAGCAGGAAAGATCTGGTGGGAAGGCTATTGGGTGGATGCTGGTCTAGAAAATGTTCCATGGCACTTAGCCTATGGCAATGGGGAATATTTGTGTATAAGGAGGTCACATCTACCGCCATTAGAAGGGAGTCAGGGGGAAGAGGTGTGGGTACTATAGCCAGTCGATAGAGGAAGTGTCGGGTGTCCTTGATGTGGGAGGGAAGCTGGCTGACAATGGGCTATAGATGCTGGTCAACCAGGACAGAGATACGCTCAGTGGGTGAGCCATAGGCAGCACCTATGGGGCGTCCTGGGTTGCCAGGCTTATGAATTTTAGGAAGCAGGTATAGTGAAGGTGTGCGTGGCTTTTTTTGAGTGAGGAGTGAGACAGAATGGGGAGTGAGTCCTTGGAGAGCATGCAGCCATCTTACTTCTGCTGAGGAAGAGCCATGCTCGAAAATTTGTGTGTTCGTGTTTTTTTCGTGTACCAACGCCGCAGGAATCATTCTTTGATAAGCGGTGGTTTTTTATCGTATCCCAATGTTCAATATAGGAGATAGTTCAGGGAAACGAGTAAGACAGTATTTTAATCTGTGGCTTAGCCTCATTGGTTGTCGAGGCATATCTCTGGTGCTATATTGTCAGTTGGTAGGCTGCATCATGCAGTAAACGCTTTACAGTTAGAATTATATTAGTATATCATCTGTATGTTTTTTGTTGAAACACGTTTCTAGCATTATTCATAGGTAAGTAGTCACATGATTTTTTTTATGTATTATTTTCATTTCTAACTGATTTTATTTTTTGTTTTTCTTGCTTTGGCTGGCACCGATTCCAAAAATAATGTATTAATGAAAAAGTTTAAATGATAGTAATGTAAAATATTGTCCATTTAGATTTATATTCTTCTAAGCAAGGTGTAAAGTAGTTTTAAAATTTTTATTGTTTTTTATAAAGCAGTTTTTATTTTTTTGAAACAATTATTTTACTATCAAATGTTTAGTGGTAAATACGCCGCAGCAGAACTTCCTGGTAGCTCAGTGGTTAAGGCACTTGCTTTCAAAAAATTCTGGTTTGATGTACCCCAACAATTTCCAGAATGGGATGAATTGGATGCAGTGATAAGGAATGTCAGTTTACATTTTGGTCCAGGCTATGTTTCAATCTAATTACAAAATCTGTTAAAACTGCTGATCAATAATTGAAGCATGTAACATCTGGGCATTAATAAATACCACATACACAAATATGTATCTGGAATATATCTGTTCGGCGTCAAGCAGAGAATAGTCTTTTAATGAGTTTTCACTACTCGAAAACTTGGGTTAAAGTTAAAATCGAATGTACATGTTGAGACATTAAGACACATTTATTTTATGGATATTCTGGCATAACTTAAAACAGCTGAATTGATTTTGACTGGATTTAAAACTGTGGGTTTCTATTAAAAAAAACATTGGAAATTAAAAGGGCTGGGGTAAAGGGGAAAATGGATTGGGCTTTTGTAAACCAAATGTAGGCATTATTTTTCTGTTACATTTAAAGTATACATGTGCAAATTTCCATTGATATCAGATAAAAACTGTAGTTATGTATAAAAACAATGAAGGGGTGTAGAGGGGAAGAGTAGTTTAATTTTTGTAAAACTAGTGTGGACAGTATTTTTCTCTTTATTTAAAGTATATATGTGCAAAGTTCCATCAAAACTAGATAAAAGCTGTAGCTTCATGTAAAGAACATTTACTATAATTAAAAGGGGTAAGGGAGTGAATGATTGGGTTTTGTAAACAGAATGTAGACGTTATGTTTCTCTTTGTTTTTAAGTATACATGTGCAGTGTTCCATCGAAATCTGATAAAAACTGTGGGTTTCTAACAAGAACATTGGAAATTATGAAGGGTGGACTTCTGCAAACCAAATTTAATCAGAATTGTTCTGTATTTTTTAAAGTATAAATGTGCAAAATTCCTTCATAATCGGATGGAAACTGTAGCTTTATATAAAGAACATTAACAAAACTTAAGAGGATGGAAATGGGGAGAGCGGTTTGGTTTCTCTAAATCAAATGTAGACAGGATTTTTCTCTTTGTTTTAAATTATATCCAAATTGAATAGAAACTTTAGCTTTGTATAAAGAACATTTGGTTTGACAGTAATTAAGGGGATTGGAAGGGGGACAGGGATTGTTTTTTTGTAAAACTAATGTGGACTCTAAGCAGAGTTCCATCAAAATCGGATTAACATGTGGGTTTGTACAAAAATTAAAGGGGAAGAGGGGTTGTTTTTTTATTTTGGTGAGAAATCTTCTCCATGAAAAAATACGTATATGTACCATCTTTTATAGTGACTGATTAAACTATAGCTTCTTATAAACAGCGACAAAAATTAAAAGGGTGGAAAGGGGAGGAGGTGTTGGGTTTTTTACAAACAAATGTTGACAGTATTATTCTCTTTATTTTAAGGTAGACATCTGCAAGGTTCAATCCTAATTGAATAAAAACTGTGGATTTGTATAAAAATTAAGGGGTGTAAATGGGGAGAGAGTGGTTTTTCGATTTTTTGGTCAGAAATCTTCTCCATGAAAAAATGTTTAGATGTTCCAACTTTCATGGAGATTGGTCAAATGGTGTCGACTGTAGCTTTTTAAAAAGGACATTGACAAAAATGAAGGGTGTGAAAAGGTGGAGAGGGGTTTAGTTTTTGTAAACAAAAAGTTTACGGTATTTTTCTCTTTGTTTTGAAGTAAAAGTGAGAAAACTTCCATTGAAACTGGAAAAAAACTGGATTTTTATGAAAATTAAGGGTTGTAATGGGGAAGAGGGAGTGGTTTTTGGATTTTTTTGGTAAGAAAACATTGTGAAAAAATACATGCAAGTGCCAACTTTCATGGTGATTGGGCAAACAGTATTGAATGTAGGTTTGTATAAAGAACATTGACGAAAATTAAGAGGGTAAAAAGAGGGAGAGGAGTTGGGCTTTGGCAGACCAAATGTTGATGGTATCTTTCTCTTTATTTTAAAGTATACATGTGTAAAGTTCTCTCGAAATGGGATAAAAAAATGTGGGTTTGTATAAAAATGAAGGGGGGGACAGGAATTTTTTTTGTTTTTTTTTTTTGAAATTTTGGTCAGAAACCTTCCCCATGAAAAAATGTATGTATATGCCAACTTTCATGGAGATCATTTAAATGTTGTCGATTTTAGCTTTGTGTAAAGAATGTTGACAAAAATTAAGGTGGTGGAAAGGTGAATAGAGGTTCAGTTTTTGCAAACCAGATGTTGACAGTATTCTTCTCATTGTTTGAAAGTAAAAGTGTGCAAAGTTCCATCGAAACTGGATAAAAAAATGTGGGTTTCTATAAAAAATAAGGGGGGAGAGGGGGTGGTGTTTTATTTTTTTGTCAGAAATCTTCTCCATGAAAAATAAATGTATATTCCAAGTTTCCTGGAGATCGGTTAAACAGTCTCGACTGTAGCTTTGTATAAAGAACATCGACAAAAATTAAGGGGGTGGAAAGGGGAAGAGGGGTTAGGTTTCCATAAACCAAATGTTAACAGCTATTTTTCCCTTTATTTTAAATTCTACATGTCCAAAGTTCCATCGAAATTGGATAAAAAAAATTCTGGTTTGTATACAAATTAAGGGGTGTAAAGTAGTAGATGCGAGTGGTTTCTCAGTGAAATTTATATGGGACCACTTTGAAGGTATACTCTATCTAGTAAAAAAAAAATTCAATAAAATTAATTCACAAGATATCTCTGAACAAACAAAACAAAAAAACAACAAACAAACAAAAACAAAAAATGTAGACGAATTGAGAACCTCCTCTTTTTTTTAGGTCAGTTACTTATTGGTATCAGGTGAAGTGACATGAAAAACCACAGGGTGGTCTGCATTCTGCATTTCTTTGTGGCCATTCTTATTGACAGTTGATTAGTGGTCAGATTTATGTATGGAGCTGGATAGCAGTTGATGAGTGTACGACATGGGAGGTCTCATATGTTGCATATCCTATGATGGGAAAGCTTTCATTGATGATGGTGTTTGTGAGAGTGGTGGAAACATGGTGTATGTTACACATTATGCAGCTTGATTTGTTGCATGGTGAAGAACCATGAGGTTGTCTATTGGGATAAGGATAACAGTGTAATAGAACTTTAATTATCCATATGACATTTTTATGTTTTTATAAAATGTTCACTATTTTGCAGAAAAAAACTTTGTTTATTTGCAGTACAATACACCCTTTGTAAGGCACCCTTTAGCTTGCCAAGAGCACTCCCACTAGCTATCCCCAGCAGTAAAATACAGGGTGGTTCAAAATGATTGTCGGGGTTTCATGAATTTTTTACGGGCTGTGTACTAAAAACACAAGTATTATCTTTACATGGATGAATAGACAAACTCTCAAAGTTTTGTTCTGTAGCAGCCGCTAATCTTGTAGTTACGTTTTGATCTGCCAGATGTCAGTGTTTGCAATATGGCAGCTAACGCTATAGAGAAGGCTTTTTGCACTTTAGATTTTCACGTGTGTCAGTCAGTTACCGTTGTCCAACGGCACTTTCAAAATTTTTTTTATGAATGATGCACCTTCAGACAATTCCATTCGGAGGTGGTATGTGCAGTTCATGGAGAAGGGCTGCTTATGCAAAGGGAGAAGCAGTGGGCATCCTGTGTCTGAAGTCGACGTGAACCGCGTCAGAGAAGCTTATCAATGTAGCCCGCGGAAATCAACAAGAGGCAGCAGAGAACTGAACATTCTGCAAACCACAGTTTGGCGCGTGCTACAAAAACACCTAAAAATGAAAGCCTATCGCCTAGGGCTGCTTCAGGCTTTAACACCTGACGACCATCACAAATGTCTCACGTTTTACAACATTATGCAAGAAAAAATGGAAGAAGATGGGTTTTGTAAAAAAAAAACCTCATTTTTAGTGATGATGTGAACTTTCACTTGTGCGGGAAAGTTAACAAGCATAATGTGCGGATTTGGGGGACAGAAAATCCCAGTGCTTTTATTGAACACCAGCGTGATTCTTCAAAAGTGTGTGTGTGTGTGTGTGTGTGTGTGTGTGTGTGTGTGTGTGTGTGTGTGTGTGTATATGTTCGCTGCTGTTTCCAAGGTGAAAGTGTATGCCTGTTCTCCTTCAATGAACAGACAGTAACAGGACTATCTTACCTCGATATGGTCTCTGAGTGGTTGCTGCCTCAGCTGAAAGAGGTGGATGATTTCATATTACAACAAGATGGTGCTCCACCTCATTTCCATCAGGACTTCAGAACATTTCTCAACAAACAATTGCCGCAGCGATGGATAGGATGCGGAACCGAAAATGACCAAATACTCACGTCTTGGCCACCTAGTTCACCAGATTTAACCCCATGGGATTTTTTTTTCTGTGCGGTTACGTCAAGGATCAAATTTATCTTCCTCCTGTACCTGCGACTATTCCTCAACTGAGAGAATGGATCAGGGCCGCCTTTCTAAACATTTCTGATGACATGCTGCATCGCATTTGGGATGAAATGGACTATCGCATAGATGTGTGCAGAGTGACACAGGGCACACATATCGAACATTTGTAATGGATGTAAAAAAAACTTGATGAGTTTCTTTACACATCAAAATAAGATTCAAATTCGTATCTCAATTGTGCTAAGTGTAGGAATTTTTTGAAACCCCAACAATCATTGTGAATCACCCTGTATTCAATAGATCAAGTTTGAAGTCACTTATGTTGGACTTAGAAATTTTGTGTAAAGTAATTGTTAACTTGAATGAATTTTCCTACATTCATTTTCACAGTGAAAACTCATCATCAAAATCATGTTAAAGTATATTCATTGTACCGTGAAAAATTTATTTTAAGAGACTATTCAGTTTGTTCACGTTTTGAAACGCGCGACTAGGAAAGCTAATATTTAAGAGTTGAAATATCTTTGAATTGATTAAAGCTATAGCTGGACTTTTATCACCAGCAATAGCCAGCACTGTTCCGAATATTTTGATAGTAAAATTAACCAATTTGGCAAAGTTTATTTAGTGGTTTTAATTGAGAGAGAAAAATTAACTTTTTAACTAAAAGGAATACAGTTGAGAAATTTATATCAGTAGATAGCTGAAATTCAGAGGATCATGAATATATAATGGTGTGGGTAAAAAGTTTAGGCATTTGTCAAATAATTAAGATTTGGAAGATAGATTGTCGCTAATTGTTGTTGCAGCGCATAAAACCGCGCCTAACCGGTGACGTAAGAGACTTCAACGTTGAGCTTATAGAAACCCTTTCGAATGCTAAATTAAATTAAGACAGATAGAATGTGATCGTAGGAAGCCCTAGTATATTGCCTTAGTCCTTTAGGAGATATTAATTAATGAAAAAAGTTGCTGACGTCATAGGCCTTGGCAAGCTTATAAAAGTCTAAGCAGCCATCATGAATGCCTCAGACTCTCAGTGATTTTCGAAGAAGTAACTTTGTATTATTACGTGCCTCATTCTTATGCTAGAAATCAAATGCGTACCTTCGCGCTAGTTAGTGGAGCAAACCGCTCCACACGGTAGTGTGGCAAGTTCCAACATGCCGTAACGGCCGTGTACTCGGTAATGTCAGGGGGACTTAGTGAGTTTGTCTTCTCGTATGATTGTGCTTAACCTGTTAATCTTCAAATGGAATTTTGTCTGATGTCTTACTCGCGTTTCTGGTACCAATATTGTATGAGTGAACTTAATGAAGAATATAAGTATTGTGTGATTTAAAAGTGTCAAGTGAACTCATTTCAATATACCCTTCGTAGTTGGGGTTTATAATACATATATGTGGGGGCCAACTCATTAAATATGAAAAGTACTAGAAGGCCACACCGGTCAAGAACTTAATTGTTCACAATTTAGGCGAAGTGTTACTTCCCTAGTGCACACTTGGGCCTAAAACCTTGTTATATTTGGGAATTACAATAATAAAGAACTAGGGTACAATGACTTTAATACTTATACCTGTCATTTGTTATTGTATCATTGTTGCAGTATTCTCATGATTAACCAGATACTGGTTTTGATGTTGAATGTTTGTTGCAACCATGACATGACAATCATTTTGAATGTAATAACTGCCTTTCAGTGTGCAAGTAGTTTTGAGTTTCTTAGGAATCTGAAACCGGCCATCTTTGTCCTGTGATTTAGGTAATGATTTGAAAGTTTTCAGCATGATTAAAAATAAATAAATAAATAAAATTAAAACAGACTAGGACTCGGTAACAATCTGCCTAACAGATGTGGATGATTTTTAGTGTTATGTTAACTTCTTTTGGTAGGGGTATGTGAAATTATAAAGTAGCAAATGTTTATGAAAGGCTTAGTAATTTTTAATACAATATTGCATCTAACTTTCATAGCAACCCTCGGCGTGTGCACACCTCCCGAGCCTCATGACTCATTTTCTCCATCATGAATAAGGTTTAATAATTGAAATATTGAGTTTACTTGTGTGTTCGTGATATATGTTCTTCTCTCGTCGCTGCCTTCAACTTTGGTGAGTGATGAGTCATTTTCCCTTTCCTTGCAATTATATTGCCTAAAGCAGTTTACTTTTTCCTTAGTTTAATTAAAACTGTACTTTAGTACTTTTTGTAACCAAACCACCCTCAGTCCCAATTAGTTACGATTATTGGCACTCTACTTTATTTGAATTTACCCTCACCATGTTCTTGGCTAACAGTCACTCTGTGAGGTAGTCTCCTTCAACACCCACCCTGCACAATGTTCCCTAGTTGAGCCGAAAATTGCTATGTCATTTGCATTTTTGTATGTTTTAAGTGTTTCCACCATACAGACATCATTTGACATAAGTGGTGGTTCATTTCTGCATCATAATTTGTAATTCCTTTTCATTACTTAGTGCCTGTTAACTAAGGAAGGCTAGAATAATAAAACACAACACTTACCATTTATGATGGTGGCTGGGAATGACAAACACAAAAAAGATGAACATAAATAATGCAATATTTTGGTGTTGAAACTTATTCTTTCAAGTAGATAAGACACTTGTCAGGGCCAGATGTGATAACATAGTCACTCATTTGGCGAATGGGGAAACAAGATAGTATGGCCTAGGTGTCAAGGTGGTAGAGGTACAACTGGCTTGTAACACCAGATTATTACATTACTTTTGTTTGTTGTTCCCAGCCTCCATTATATGTATTGGGGTTTAGTTGCCTACTTTCCTTTGCTTCATTGCCTTAAAGCCTTTTTCTGCTCATTATTATTATAAATATGTATAACTACATTATCCCAGAGTTATTGGACCAAATATAACATTTAATCTGTTTATTTCAGGTGACCTTCCTGGATATATAACACGTTTCCAATGGGATATGGCCAAATATCCAATCAAACAGTCACTAAGAAATATAGCAGACATCATTAGCAAACAGGTGGGACAGATTGATGCTGATTTGAAAACTAAGTCCACTGCGTACAACAATTTGAAAGGCAGTTTGCAGAATTTGGAGAAAAAGCAAACGTTAGTACTAATATATTTTATTTACTCCGATCAAAGAGTGGGGTTTTTGCTGCTTATTTTTCTTTTTTATTGAATGTTTCCAGAGGTAGCCTGTTAACTCGGAACCTTGCAGACCTGGTGAAGAAGGAACACTTTATTTTGAATTCTGAATATCTTACTACATTACTGGTCATTGTCCCCAAGTAAGCACAGAAAAATGTGTAATTTTTATATTTGTAGGACCAAATTAAAAATTAAACACTTTTTTAGTTAGAAATTGACTGTCTTTCAGAATTTTGTTTAATGACTGGAACTATAACTATGAAAAGATTACGGACATGATAGTACCACGATCAAGCCAATTGATATTTCAAGATGCTGAATATGGCCTCTATACTGTAACATTATTCAAGAAGGTTGTAGAAGAATTCAAGCTACATGCTAGAGAGAGAAAGTGAGTATAATATAATTGACTATCCCTCTTTATTTTCCTCAAAATCTAGTGCTGATAATCATTCAAAAATAAAGCTTTACAGTCTATTATACTGCTATTTGATTGGGAAGCTTATTTTCTTGCACTGTAGGCTTTTTTTTTTTTTTTTTTACAAATGATGCTGTAAATTTTATGTAAATATAAACATTAATTAATTATGTACAACTAGTGATATAATATTTTGTGCTTTAATGTACTCCTATTATGGTTGTTCTTATTCATCTTTTTAACTATAGTGTCAGATTTTAAATAAAGTTTTATGTGCTGAATTATAGGGAGCTTTCTAAAATTTATGTTTGCATATCTACAGTTCTTAATGCAACTGTAAATACATTCCAGTTAATCTTTTTATATACATGTTACATTTCTTTACCAACTTCATTTATTGAGACACTTTATTGCGATTTGTAGAAAAAAAAACTCGACTGCAGTGTTAGTATATTTCTGTTCCATCCTTGCGCTCACTGTTAAAACCGTGCCTTACCACAAATGGCATGACTGTGTAGAATTTTCTGGTTTAAACATTTTATTCACAGAACTTAGTGATGAGCACTGCATGGGAGTATTGGAAGAACTGACAACTTGCTGTTGAGTTGGAGTAGCGGAATGAAAAAAGTTGTTGAGTGGGGGCAGGAGATGTAGAGGCTTAAAAAATGAGACTGGTACTTGGTATAGAAGAAAGTGTTATGTCATATACTGTTGATTTGAGAATATTTCTCATTAGAATCTCCTTTCTTGTACCCACTTAGCTTTCACTAAGTAATGAGTTTTTAGTTTTACTCTGAGTCTCACTCCACGTTATGTCCTGCTGATGCAAAATTCAATTTATCATCTTTTTTATGGACTTTTTCACTTTTGTGGATACGACCTGGCAGTTTCTCTTTCCAGAGGCTTGTGCTGATTTTGAAAATACATTGATCAGTCCGACTACTGGCTTGCTAGGCCGGTTACAGTTCTACTGGCAAGCTTATTTGTTGCCATCTTTCTACAAAATGTGTACCTAATTTCTGTGTGCAATAAGTGCATTTTTTTGTTTGTGAAACATATAGTTTGAGGCAGACATTGGGGACCTTCCCGGCATTCATATTGATGATTGTGGAAAACTACCTAAAATTGCAGTCAGGATAATTGGTATGTGAGGGCCAAGACTCAATCCTGACCTCCTTGTATTTCCCCAGTCCAAATCCACCTTAACATGCACAGTCACACTGCCAGGTCCCAAAAGTTTGTTTTTTGTTAATTATTTTGCACTGTCTTGTCATAATTGACAACATGACTTTAGTCAAGGATATTCATGTGAATCTCAGATGATGGGCTTTATGTAAAATATTTCAGATAAAGTGGACAGTGGAGGCTAAATTGATAGTGCAGTGCTAGATCTTTCTAAGGTGTTTGGCAGAGTGAGCCATAAAATGGTTTTAAATAAGTTGATGGTGGATAGAGGAATTCTTAAAAACTAGAAATCAAAGCAATTAGTCGAGAAGCTGTAGTATGAAAAGAGGTGCTAGTGAATGTGGGGTTGCCACAAGGTAGCTTATTTGTACCATTGCTATACATCATTCTAGTGAATGATTATGGGGATGTTTTACAATTAGAATTATGATTGTTTGCAGATTGATTTACTGTGTCATATTCAACAGGATATAGAAAAGGTGTGTACAGTTTGCATATGACAATGGTATATAACAGGATAAAAATGGAAGAAGGCTATAAAACAGCTGCAGGAAGACCTGGGAAGAATATGAAACTATTTAGGTAAAAATAGAATGAATGTAGAAGGCAAGAAGAGTCAGCTTACTAGGTGTAAACATAAAAAACTAAATGTTAATTATAACTAGAAGGTGGGGAAAGAATTGCTGATTCAAGACTTGAAATGTAAATACTTTGGTGCAATATTTGATAACAAGCTGAACTGTGCAGGTCAAATTGGTCAGGAAAAGGTTTCAAAATCCTTCACTTGTTGGAAAAAAAATGAGGAGGCGATATACCGGAGAAGTAAAGGAATTAAGCAGAGCTGGGCACAGTTAATCCAAAAGTTAACTTCGTTAATCCGTTACTCAAAAAGTTAACTTCGATAATCATTAAAGTGTTACATTTTTGCAAATTTAATGCACGTTACAGTTATCCATCGAAAGTTAACCATCAACAATACATCTAACCAATCTCTGGAAATTAATTTCTTACTGGGGTTATACATTTTAATCGGCTCTAAAACGTATCAGATTCAACAACATGTAGTGGACGCCACGTCATGTTTCTTGAAACCGACGTTTCGACCCTCATTCTGGGGTCTTCTTCCAGAATGAGGGTCGAAACGTCGGTTTCAAGAAACATGACGCGGCGCCACCCGGACAGCCAAGAATCAACTGACTCTGGCCGCGGAAGCCTACAATTAAACATGTAGTGGAATCATGTTGGCAACGAAAAAGTTTACAATGCATTGGTCTACACTAGCTTGAGATACGCCACTTTCGGTAACTATGACGCCAAAAGATTCACCAATGATTTGTTAATGAAACATTTTATTAGTAGATGGAGATTGAAAAAAACCACACTTCTGCTACTATCTACACCAGAAGAATCCACAACACTCACAGAAGGCTTTGAATTGTTTTACCCTTTCCGATGAGTTGACCCGGCTTTCAATTTTTCTTCAAACTGTTAATCTTTTGATATATGCATCCTTATTAAGGCTAGAAATGTGAGCTTAGATTATAGAAAGTTTAGGCAGACAGTTTGCATTCATAAATGAATTGTTCTCCCAATCTTGATTAAAATACAACATAATCGCATAAATGTGACCAACGTATTTTTAATCTTCTCATTACTATTGCTAGCTTTGCTGCTTTCACTAACAGATTATAAATCTTCTGTTTCCATGATGTAATCATGTAACTAATGCCAGTTTAATTTATTTCACTAACAAACTGCAAACCAACACAAACTCAAAAGCAGCACTATATGCCATGTAGTAAAAAGTTGGGTTATAAAAATGTGAAAACGAGTAGTGCTGGTTTGCAGACGTAAAATACAAACACACTACCACTTTAGGGTTCCTGCTCACACCCACGCCATGTCTAACAATTTAGCATAACAGTTATATATGCATCATACTTGCACTCACATTTCGCATTACTTGATTCGTTCGCTACTCGACTCTATGAACGTACCAGCATGCCGTGGCGCACAATTCAAACAAATGAAATTCCATGAACAACCAATGTAACAGACTAAAGTTAACGGAAGTTGAATTAACAGAAGTTAAGGAGAAAATTAATGATTTTTTTAACTTAACCAAATTTCAGAAATTTAACTTTTTAACTTTGTTAATTAACGATTAACGGTTTTCTGTCCAGCTGTGGAATTAAGTTACAAAACTCAGAGTTGGAGGGGTACAAAGAAGGGCTGCTCGATTTGTCTCTGGAAATTATCGGATTAGGAAATATAAATCTGTTCTTGATTTTTTTAAAAAAAAAAAAAAAAAAAGTCTTATGTACGAAAAAGGTAAAATGGTTATTAAATGTAGCAACTAGCTTCAAAGCTCATCAGAAATGAGGGATTAAATTCAGTGCTCTAGTAATTTATTATTTGTAGTTGCTTAATTTAATAAAATTGTTATTAAATAACACTCATAACCCCGATTTTGTAATATACATTTTCGTTTTGCAGTTCACATTGTCATAAAGTTGGAGCTTCTTATGAGCTATTCAGTTAATGATGACAGCAATATGAAACCTATGAAATTAAAAATTAACTAGGAAGTCTCAGATCTTATGCTGGAAGACACAAATTATAAAACTAAATCTATCGTGCCTTTTGCTTTAACAAAGAGTATCAGTTGTCATTCTGGTTCAGGCTGCATTTCAACCTAACCTCAACCTCCACTAATATTTCTAATATTAAAAAATCATAGCATTCTTCTCAAGTGCATTAATACATTCACTGTATCACAGTCAAAATTTGACCCTTTGGAACTATGTACATGTGGCTGAAATAATTCCCTTGGTAACATGGAGTCGGTGAAAACAAAGGAAATTAAAAATAATTCTTAACGAACTTATGTGATATTGCATGAGATTAGTTTTAATACACTTGAATTACTATTTTAAAGAAGAAATAATTGAATGAATCAAAATATCAAAATAAAACCATTATTCAAACATGATATGTGTGGTAGCAACTAAGGACTCAGTGGGAAGCATGTGGGAGCATGGTTATAAAGTGCAAACCTTGTTCAAACATTTATTACAAGAATCATGATCAACGATTAAATTTATACAGAATATCACAATAATATAATACATAAGAAAGCTTCGATCTTGCAGATTATGATCATAATAAATCCTGTACCAATACAAATATATGTTAATGCGATGACAACCTTGTTAAGCCATGAGAATATCCCTAATCACAATATCTCCACTTGTATTAAACATGCAAACAGAAAATCCTTACGTGCTTGGAAACGTAATATAACAGGGCAGGCTCTTACCAATTTACCATCATATAACAAATTTACAGCTAGTATCAAACACAAATTTGTACACAGGAGGCAAAATACAGCAATTATTTTAAACAAACAGGAATCAGTTTACCTTAGCGTCCTTCAGTTTAACCTTAAGAATCAAGTTCTTACCAAAGGTTCTGACACACTATAGTGTGTACACGCCGGCGCATAAGTCGTTACCACCCACACACACTGATAAGGTAGCGGGAACGATTAGCACCACATATCGGGGAATTTTGTCCATTCCCGTAACAAAATTATTAAGCACAATTAACAAGAATGCAGTAAGTGACGCACTTTGTAGTTGGGATCATCAGGTATACTACCTCAAATACCGGGCAGTGCTAGAAAATGGCAATTTATCACCTCGAAGCCACCGCCAGCCCCGCCCGCTGCCGTGCTCCCAATCGGCGGAAAACCGCTCACGAACATAGAGCGCAGCGGAGGAATTCCCTCGATTAATGCGAGCGAGGAACGGTCTCGGATGGGTCACAAATCCACATCATGCGGTACTTCCAGGCCGCCTGGTAAATTCACAAGTCCTCGCTTATACCAGCAGACCTCTAACGTCGCAGTCAATTAGGGAAAATATTAGGCCCAACGAACCAATCCACTGCTGCCGACCGACTCTCCCGGTTTCGTGTCCCCGAAAATCAACTCCATCAGCCGGTAGAGGGCACCACCAGGGCCACAGCGCGCTCTCACGGGCGAAACTAGCACGCGGGCTCTGCAGGAACCAGCGTCAGAAGACAATCGAGGCGGGAAAAAAAAAAAATGCAAGCCGAGCACGGCACAAAACAACAAATAATTTTACTAATACACAATTATCTCTATGTATTAATATTGATGATTTGGCAGTAGTCTAATAAGAGCATACTGAGAATTAATCTTCCATTTGGTCTGAAATTTGACAAAAGTATACCTTAGGCAGTAATATTTTTCAAAATTTGCATGTAAAAGCCACAGAATATATGCTAATGAAGGTCTTGATTAGAAGTCTAAGCAAGAAATACATGTTTTCACCTAGGGCATAGGAATGTATTCATATGGTATTGTGAAAGCTTGCAAGCCATTTTATATTCGTTGCTGCAGATGCTATCATTGATGGCAAAGATGTATTTAGAAATGACTGCTGCCTGTACTGCCAACACTATCAAAAATGGTAACTTTAGTATCTAAGGTCAATTTCTTTTTGCTTTGATATTTAATTTAACTGCAATGGAGCACATGCTCCAGTGGCAATTTCCCTACACACCCATCTTCCCACATTCCTGCACCCAGCTACATTTACCTTCTCCAAATTTGAGCTTTCAATTCTTTCAACGTTTTTATCAAAAGAAATGTCCTCGGAAAGGTATGTTGCAAATTTCTGACCAAAGGAATAATTGCTTTGCAGTACGCTCTTATTGGACTGTTACCAGTAATGTTTCATGTAGCTTTAAGTTCTTATATTTTATATATTGTGTTAAAATATAAGTCTAACAAAAAAAAAACTTTTGGACAGAAATATGAAAACTGAATGTAAGGTAATAACTCAGAGAGGAAAGTTTTTAAATGAAATTTACATTTTATGCTTTTCCACATTAAAATTTGGTATTAGAACATAAAGGGAAAAGCATTTATATACACGCCAAGGTTCACACACGTGAAGCAGCAGGCAAATGCTAGTTTAATAACAAACTCAACTGAGTGGTACATATTGGACAGGTGGGAGGAAAAGGTTACAAAATCCTTCATTTACTGTAGAGGATGATAAGAGGATGTACTAGTGAAGCGACAGAATTTGGTTACAAAGCGGGTAAACCATTTCTTGAATATGGTGGTGCGAATTGGGATCCACATTTTGAGTATCAAATGCAGGATCTGGGAGGCATGCAAAGAAGCGCAGCTAGAGTTGTTTGTAGAAATTACCTCTCGACCCAGTCAATAACTGGTATGATAAAGGATGTGGATTGGGAGTCACTGGAAACAGGAGGAAGGTGAAAAGAATGCTGGAGAGTGTAACGGGGCTTGGAGGTAAATTGGTTGAAGAATTAGGAGTTGTACATGGAGAATAAAGATGACCATGTGCACAAGCTGGCACTAGACTTCATGCATAAGGGAGTTGGGAAATTTTCTTTTGTGCGTAAGGGTATCAGGGATTTGAATAAATTACCAAGAGAAATAATTAATGCCAAAAGTAGATGGGGTGAGAGATTTAACACTTTAAACAAATAAGATGATAATCTTATATATATAAACAAACGTGTGAGTTGGCCGAATACTGGTAGCTGTGAGGGTGTGAGAGATATTGTGGTTGAAAGTAATTGATCTGGGACATTTTCATATTTCAACCAAAGACATATCCCTATATTTCTCTTTGCTGCCACAACTACGTAGTGCAGGCCATTGGTTTTTGTGTGTGATAGTAGTATCAAGTCTATCATTCATTATGGTGTTTGCATGTCAGTAGCTGTTGTGGAGGAGATGGTGGCTGAAAGTGGTAGACCTGGGGCACTTTTAAATTTCAACAAAAGATGTGTGTGTCCCTATATTTCACTTAGAAGCCACAAATACCTAACATAGACCACTGATGTTTGTAGATGACAGTAGTATCGAGACACCCATTGTACACAATGATGGCCTAATGTCAATAGCTGTAGGGGTGTGGTTGATTGGTGCCTGAAAGTGGTCGACCTTATATGTGTTCCCCTATACTTCACTCTGCAGCTAAAACTACCTAGTGCAGTCTACTGGTGTTTCTGTGTGGTAGTGCTTTCGAGTCTCCCATCATGCACTGTGGTGGTTACATGTCGGTAGCTATGGGGTTGTGAGTGATATGGTGGTTGAAAGTGGTCAACCTAGGGAATTTTCCTATTTCTACCAAAGACTTGTGTGTCCCTATATATCACCTTGCAGCCAGAACTACCAAGTGCAGGTGGTGTTTGTGTGTAATAGTAGCCTTGGGTCTTTCATCGTGCACTATGGTCATTGCATGTTGTTAGCTGTGGGGGTGTGGTACATATGGTGCTTGAAAGTAGTCGACCTATATTTCCCTATATTTCACTCTGCTGCGAAAATTACCAAGTGCAGTCCACTGGTGTTTGTATGTGGTAGCAGCTTCGAATCTCCCAACGTGCACCATGGTGGTTGCTATCAATCAAAATTCTTTACAAACACGAATGAAGTCGTGGGTACCTGCTATTAAAAAAAATAAGAAAGGGGCAATAAGATAACCATGGAAACTGATTGGAGCATATACTCCATTTTATTTCAATTCAATTAATATCTGGTAACTGATACATCCATTCTATATTCTTGTTATGTTAGTTTATTTTATTTTCGTGCAGTGATTTACTTACAAACCATTTTTTTTGTTTTGTTTACAAATGCATTCAGTGAGTTTATGCAACTGATATTTTAAATAGGGTAATTCACAGAAATTTTAAAAGTATTTTGTATTCTGGTCTAATCTTGTTTTACCTGTATGAGTTATGGTTAAATTTACTTTGTGCATTTTGTTTCTTAGCTATTATCCATTACATTATTAGTGCTGCTTTGTTGAGAAAGTCATTAACAATTATTTTCTTTTTTGTATGGCTGAAATAACATAGTAACTTTGTATTCAAAAAATTTGCTTGTTGAAACCGAGAGCTATAAGTAAATCATTACAACCATTATCATTCAAAATTTACAAATGACTTCATTTTCAATTTGGTAGTTTGTATAGTCCTTTAGTTTTGTTCACAATTTTGTTTTAAGTTTGTGAAGAGAATTAACATTCCATTATTAAAAATGAAGCAATATTAGAGAGGTGACGTTAATGTTACAGGTTTGTTGTGCGTGATTTTACATACAATGAAGAGGAAATGGCTGCTGGGAAGAATGAAATAACAAAACTTGTCACTGACAAGAAAAAGCAGTTTGTAAGTATTTTTCTTAAAATTTTGTTAGACTTCTTTAAAAGTCTAACATTTTCAAATAAATTGTCTTAATTATTTTGTCTTAGTACTCAATCTACATTCTTTAATTTCAAATGCATTCACTTTGTATTGCTCAGACATGGATGTTGAATGCAGTATGCCCCAGTATTGTTTACGTAGTAAATTTTATTTGATTTTCAAAACATATTAGTTATGTATGCAATGAATTAGTTTGAAGGTTTTAATTGAATATTTGTGTGTAGTTATGTGATAAATAAATAAGTAAACACTAGACAGTAAAAATACATTCATAATAAAGGATTGATTTTACCTTCCTTTTATAACAATGTGAGAATGTCAGTAGTTTGTATAAGATTAGGATCTAGTATCTAAGTCAATATTGAAAATAAGTGTGAAGCAGGTAGACGCTATTCCCCAACATATTAGGTTTTGAATTATTTTGGATTATGTTGAGGCATGTGCATAATTTGAAATACAGTTCATTTCTTGCCATCTTTACCTCTCACAGTATTGTAGTGTCTGAATGATCAGAAAGCCTGGAATCATGTACAAATTCTGTGTTATAATTAGTAGCATGTATTAGTTGCATGCTATTACCATATCAGGATAATCATAACAGCCAAAATACTTAATTTACCTGTTCAGATCCAGAAGTTTTCATTCGCTGCTTCAATCTACTGCCCTTTCTTCACTTATGGCACACATTTATCCTTTTTCTGTCTTGATGCATTCCATTCAGGAGGTATTCACACCGTTGAGCATTATTTATTGTCAACATCTGTAAGTTGTTGTTAGTATGAGGCCTACATGTTTTTTTTTCCTTCCTTGCACACTCAGTGTTGAACTTCTCTCTTGTGGTTGTACCATACTCTTTGCCCACAGATACTGTGACCTCATATGAAGTTACTTATATATTTTTTAAAGTACTTTATTTCCAATATCTTGAGTTTGTGAATGTCCATGCAGATTTTGCAGTAGATTGTTATTGAGTCAGAGTTCCATGTTAGTTGATAGGTTATGTTACTTGTGGGAATAGGCAGTGGTAGCAGTAGCTAGGTACAGGTGGTCATGAATCTATCTTGACTTCTGATAAATTTTACACAAAGGTACTAAAACTTTGCTTTGAAGTAGAATGCAGCAACTTCAGGTAAGTCTGTGCTAGTCTGTTATGTGGTGGTTCGAGATACTTTAGATTGTGAAGTGAGACAATCATGTTCAGTACTTGTAAATGTTTCCGCCCTCTCATATTTCTTTAGCAATAAGGGGATGAATTTCAGCAAAAATCAAAGAGGTGAAAGCAGCCTGCAGTGCAATACACTAGTTCCAAAATTGCACCATAAATCCATGCTGAAGTGTGGTATACACTGCTCTTTTAGCTGTACTGGGAAATAATGCAGCATATAATAATGCTGTAGGAAGCAGAATAGATATGGGGGGAAATTTTTGGTAGCAATGCTCTCTGGATAAAGCTGTCTAAGAACAGCGATTTCTGGTAATGTTGAGCAGACAGTATCGTCACCTTTATCAAAATGTAATGATCAATTCAATTTTGTGAGAAATTTATATACAGTTATAGATTTCCAGTTATGCTATGCCATCTTGTTTGGTTATAAGTTATGTGTTGAAATTGGAGTTAGTGTTCCGTCACTGTTGTAGATAATCATTTACACACCTTAGTTTTCAATGCCTGATTATAGAGTATTTCTGCAGTACCATCTTTCAGAATATTTGAGAAATTCATTGTATTTTCTCACTTGCCTTTTAATAAATATATTATTGTTGGTTTATGACAAAACAAATAAGGATGTTAGGGTTTATGCAGTAATTGCCAAAGAAAACAATGCTTTCCTCAAAGCCACTACCATGGTGGAATGCTGCTTTGTAAATAAAAAGGAATTATTATATGACACAATAGTATTGTGTGTAAAAATATTCCAAACTTGATGTTCAAAGATATTTGAAAACTGGAGATAACTCCAGTTTTCAAATATCTTAGAACATCAAGTTTGCAATTTATCTGCAGTCAGTGACATATTTGAAGGTGTTGTGCACAGTTTACTGTGGTATTTTGTGAGTAACAAACTGAATAACCTATTAGCAGATTATATAGTTAGTAAGTTATCAGAATGTTACATTTTACTGTAACATCAACTATCATGTAACGAATGTTGTGTAATTATATGAAGTATTTCAATTTAATCTAGTCAAACCTTATAATTTTTCTTTGCCGAACAAATTTATTTATTTCATAGCTGAACTGACAGCTATATTTTCCCTACTCAATATTATATTTTTATTTTTAAAATTAACCTCCTAGGCTCTTCATGCAGGTAATTTCTGTAACTTTTTTTGCTGTACGAATCTCTTTATAATTTATAGTATAAAATATCATCGCCTAAATATTTTAAACCTGGTACTTCAGTTGCACAATAAGCTTATGGCTCAAATTTAGTAGCCTGAAGTCTCAAACAGTAAGTTACTTATATTTAAAAGGGTACCTCAAAAATTGTGGTTAAGTTTTATGCTTCCATGTGTCTTCAAAATTATCTTTTACAGAATGATCATTCTCATTGATTGTTTTAAATACCTGAAAGCTTTTGTCTTTTTTACTTTTTTGTTTCAACTTAACATTTTTAAAGAGAAGGTTGTCTGAAATAATGTTTGCATTTTTGTGGTTGAATAAAAGCACATGTCTTACTGACATGAAATTGTTATATGAAAGATCATACTGTAAAAGTCATACACTTTCTGTCCAATAATCCTCAACTTTTTGCTCTACAAACAGCCCTTTCATGAGCACGAGGAAACCGATTGTGACTGTGATTTCCTTGTCATTGGCACAGATCTCGATGTATTGAAAGAACAGGTGTTGGTATGCACATGATACAAAATATTTGCTATGCACATTATTTTTAATTGTAAAATATTCTAAACAAAGTGTAATGTGACCTCCAGAAACCCATAAATTGGTTTATATTTGTGATAGATACTATCTTTATATATACATACGTTGTTAAAGGGAATATGTAAAATACATACAATATTTGATTTTCAAGATTGCTTTTGCAATTTTAAGACCTCTAAAATTATTATATGTTGTTACCATGTTATCTCACCTGTTAGTGACCAGATTTTCTAAGCATAGTAATTCGTGTACTGCGAGTTATAATTACATAAATTTTTGTAGTTAGCTGCACAACAATGGGGTATCTACTAGATTGGAGTAATCTAATGTTCGAAAATAAAGTAGCCATCACTTATCAGAGAAAGACCAACAAAACATATGTTTTATGAATCTGTCTTTGCCTTGTGTTATATGTGTGGTAAGATGAGATTCTTTCCGTTTTCCTTATTTAAATTTGACGAGTGGAACATCTAAAACTAAATTTTGATGGATTATAAATGGCAAATATGAGTAATGAAATGAGTCATTAGGTTTCTGTGAATAAAGGCCTTGCCAAGGTCCTAATTTGAATTCCTGCCTTACATGGTATGCTAAGATGGTTTTCTGTAACAGTTAATAATCCATCAGTTTATATGAAAATTTGTGTTTAGCAATTTCTCCTAAAGTTATGGTTTAATTAAACCATGAAATTCATAATTCTGTTAAAATACTAACTCATTGCTATAAATTTTTTTGTTTTATATCTCTATTCATTTTTAAATATGTGGATTAAATTATGCTATAGTTGTGTAGATAAAATACAAAAAATTGTGCAATTTAATTAATTCAACATTCCAAAAATGGGAACCTGACAACATTGTGAAATACTGGTCAGTCATATTTCTTGCAAATTAATTTATATCTCTGCCAGTCCAAAATGTGAGGGAGATGAGCATTAAACTCATTTGGCCAGGACACGTTGGACATATGGTAGGAAGAGATTTTACAGTGTTGCATTTAGTAGAGAGGGTGATTGAAACACACTTCACCGTTATCTTGTTTGTTCGTGTTTATTATGAATCATAAATAATTAGCAAATACTTTTAAATGAAGGAAGATTCAATTTACAGCCATTTCATTTAATAAAAACGATGTCTAAAACCAACACCCGTTATACATTCTAAGTGGGTTATGGTTCGTTTACTTCTTTCCAAAAGATTGCCGGTTTGGTATTGATAATTTGATCTTGTTTTTTCATGGAACGATGTCTAATCTCAATGATGTTTCCAATTCATCTGTTACTCAAGAATGACCAGCGAATAGCAAAAGGAATCGAAAGAACGTTTATTAAATATTTTCCATCGAAGTTTTAATCTTTATTAAATGAAATAAATAATTATATCAAGTTATTTCTTTTTATATAAATCAGTCTCGCCACATGATGTACTAGGTACTGAGGGATTTGAGGTGCAAAACTTTGGTCAGACCATTGCTATAATTCTGTTTGCATGGATGTAGAGGGACTGGAAAGGGAGTCTTGCAATGTGGATAAGGTGGTAAAAAAATGGAGGTACATTTATCACAACAGACAAATTTTTGTATTAGCTATTATGGAGAGTACTAGGAAGGGTTGTTTTTTAAAAAAGAAATTGAATAAACAAATTTTAAAGAAATTATTGTTATTTTTGGGCATTCCCTCATAAAATTTCTCACATTTTCTTTCACGTATCTATTGGTGGGGGGGATTAAGTTTATTTTCAATACACTCCTCCTTTAAGTGTATATAGTGCCAACTTCCGTTTTTACATTTCAACGCAAGTTCCTCTTTGCAATAAACACATTTCGGTTCTATGTACATTAGGTGTGTCTCTAAGTTAAATTCTTTTGTATGAAAAATAAATAATATTTATGCAGTTATGAGAGTAGTTCAATAAGTACCAGACCTAACAAAGAAAACATTAAAAATTTGGGAAAAAATATCTATTTCTCTACAGTTTCCTTTTAGCTCAATACATGTTTCCTAGCAATGTTTGGTAGCTTTGATACCTTGTTAAAAGTTAGTTGTCAAGCTCCTCATAGTAGCTATTAACCACAGACCCTACATCTTCGTTGTTGGTAAATTTTTTACCACCAAGCCATTTTTTCCAAGTTTGGAAACAGAAAATAATCTGAGAGCACTAAATCTGGCAAATAGTGTGCGTTTGGAAGCAATTATACTTTAACTCGCTGATTTTGGCTATCGTGATAAGATATGGCAGTTCACCAGTTCACATCTGATGCACTGTGTTGACGAAACAAAAATTATTTTTAGCCAAATGTGGCATTTTTTCTTGATTTCGTTATTCAAGTGCTGTGATAAATTTGCATAATACTTGACAGTGATTGTTTTCTACTTACTGAATATAATCAATAAAAATCATCCCATGTGAAAAAAACGGACACTATTACCTTGCTTTCAGGTGGAACTGTCTTTGCCTTCTTTGGAGCCATTTCTCTTCTTTTAATACATTGTTTTGACTGTTCCTTCATATCATATGTTAAGTGGTATCCCATGTTTCATCCAGGGTTATGAATCAACTTAAAAACTTAGCTTTATCGCTGTAATACTAAGGTAGACATTCGATTGAATGTCCTCACAGTACTATTTTTGTTCCATTGTGAGCAATCATGGCATTCATCTTGTACACAGCTTTCTCATGACCAAATTTTCAGTCTGTGTGCAATGTACAGTCTTTTTCGAAATGCATAATGTCTGCTAGCTCACACACTTCAAGTTGACAGTCATCCAGTACCATTTTGTGATTTTTTTTTTTTTTTTTTTTCACCAGTCCTGTCATGGTCACCTTATTTGATTGACCACTGGAATGTTCATCTTGGCAGCTCATATGACCTCATTTAAACTCTGCCACCCAAAATTTTACTGTTATAAATGAAGGAGCAGACTTCCCCCAGAGTGGAATCTAGCTCCACTTTGATATTGATTGGAATCAGGCCTTTTAAATTATTGTATCACATGACAACCATTTTTTCCAGCTTTACAAATTCACTGAGAACATACAACATTGATAGCTACCAAGCCAATACTAAAAAGTGTAGAGTCGTCACACTTCTAACTTCTATAAAGTTAGCACTTTCTACCACATGACTTTTCAAACAACTGCCATCTATATGCCAAATCAGGTACTTCTGGGAGTATCCTTGTAAATTAAGGAAGGGTAGGAAAAGTAAACCCACCACTTATTTCAGTTGAAAGCAGTGAGCTATCAGTTATCTTTTCTCTGCCTCCTTCATCCGGCCCACAATGTTCATCTCTACTTTTAGTTTCTTGGTGAATGTTGGTGTAGACATATCTGTTTCCATTTCATGTGTTACCTCTTCATGAGAATAAGGTTTGTGTTTGTCTGCAGCTGCCTTCTGATTTCATCAGAATTTAGGAGACTGATAACCTTCAACTTTCCTGGATTATGCTATTTTAGGCAAGGATAGTCATGTGAATCTCAGTGGGCTATATGTAAGATATCTCAGATGAAATGGACTTGGGAGGCCACATTGATAATGTAGTACTAGATCTTTTTAAGACATTGGACAGAATGAGACATAAAATGGTGGCATGTAAGGTAAAAACCGTTGAAGTTGATGAAAGTGATTTGTTGGGTAGACTAATTCTTAGAAGGTAGAAAGTGAAGAGTTAGAGTAAGAAATACAGTATCAAAAGAAGTTTAAGTGAAAACAGGATTATCTTAGGGTAATGTATTGGGACCATTGCTATTCATTATTCTAATGAATGATTCTGTCAATGGCTTACAGTGAGAAGTTAGGTTATTTGCAGATGACATAAAACTATATAATAGGATCAAAGTGTGATAAATGTGATTATGGGTGAGGAAGGAATTGCTTGTTGAAGACTGGATGTGTAAATATCTTGTCATATATTCAGTGTAAAACCTATTTTCAAAGTTAATTAATACAGGCATACTTTCCTGATCACAATGGATAAGTTCTGCAAGATGCTTTGTAGTTAATTATTTTATACACAGTTCAGTAAGTTGATTGACTAGTCAATATAGTCCGTTAATGCCGCTATCGCCGTGTGATGTAACCAAGCAGGAAGTGGGAAAATAATTAATAAAAGGTCAAGTTAATTAACAAAGAATTCTGTCCAACACAAGTTTATTGCTAAGCACACTAACAGTAACAAACCGGATGGTCACCACCAAATTTCAATATAAAGGCTAATCGAAACTTCGCCTTCCAAAAGATTACAGAATTCTTAAAGGAAAAATTAGTATTTGCGTCTGCTTCCAATTAAGTTATTTCTTATCACAATATAATGTTCACCGTCCATCTCTGTACTGTTCAAACTTCACTTATCACACTCACTGTCCATGTCAAAACATCTCAAATTCTCTTTATACCGAGTCCACGAACCAAAATTTCACTGCACTTTAGCTATAGCGGCCATAAAAAAAAAAATTCTGAAGAATTATCATAGAAAAGATAAAAAAAATTCGTATCACAACTCTAGACTAACCTACACATCTATAAACTTCCAGGTGGCCAACTCTCTAAACTGAATACCAAAGAACAACCGAACATACAGGTTGAAAGAAAAGAAAACAAATAAAATAAAAAACATACAAAGAGAGAAAAGAAAAACAGAAAAATTGTACTGTTTTGTGATCACAGTTCTCGCACAGACTGTCAGCACACAAGAAAAATAGCCCTGTGGGAAAAAACAAATACAACATGTATATGATACTATTGCTTTTATTGCCAGCTCTATGGATGGAGTCCTCGGCTATGATTCACTACTGAGGTCAGTCTCCTCTAGACTTCTGCTATCTATGGAGGCACTTCACACACACTACACTCCACTACACACAGCCTATGGCTGCTGCTGCTACTTGACTTTTGGCATTTCTCAGGCAAGGAAAAAGCACAGGAAATGCGGATTTATTTTGCTGGTCTTAGTCGGAAAAATCAAAGGTTTTCTTGCCGTAGCGATTAAACAATAGGCATATGCTATAGATTTAAAAGGATAAGTAAGTATAGAAGGGTGTCAGCTATTTCAGCTGTTTACTTCTTCCTGTAATAGTTTGTAAGGTCTAAGTGCCATCACATTGAAAGTACTCCTAATACTCTGGTCCTCTGGGTACACTAGAACATAGGAATTTTCCCTAGGGCAGCTAGAAATCCTTTACAGTACTTCATAAAAATACTTGAACTTACGAATTTCATTAAACTTTAGGATTTTTTGTTATTATTATTACTACTAATCCACAATTCACTAAAAGAGTGTGGCGGATGGTGCATTGCACCTATCCGAAAGGGTAATAGTTTGTAAGGGATATACGGGATGTGGCAGTAGGTGCCCATGGGCTATTGTGAGGAACCTTCTGGGCATTCACCTGGAGTGATCTCGGAAAACCATGGAAAACCCAGATCAGCATGGCCGGAGCAGTTTATCGATTACTATTCCTGTTGGATTTTAAGTTTACTCACCTGGTAAACCCTTTCTATTCCATTCCCTAATTGGTCATGGAAAAAATGAGTACAGAAATGAATTGGTTCTGGCCTTGATTTCTCTTATCTTATTTTCGGGGTCATTCCTAGATATGAATGTTGCTGGTAGCAGTATTTGTTTGCTATGATTCTGAAATAAATCAGTCTGTCGAGAGCAACATTTTTGTTGTTCAAGGTCTTCCAAACCTAACTCCTTCAACATCACACTTACGCTTTCCCTCCAATTATATATACCTGTCGTGAATCGGGCGGCTCGTCTTTGGACCTTTTCTATTGCCTCCATTAACCCCTTTTGATGGGGACCCCATACAGAACAACAATATTCTAAGTGATGACACACTAGTGACTTGTATTCAATCAATTTAGCTTCTGGAGTGCATTTTTTAAAATTACAACCTAGAAATCGGAGCATGCGATTTGATTTCCCAATTACCTTCTCGATATGCTCATTTCACAACAAATTATTACGAATTGTTACTTCTAGGTATTTAGCGGAATCTACCGTTCTAAGGACAGTACCATTAATTGTATATTCAGAGCCAAATGGTGTCACCTTTTTATTTACACACATGACTTGGGCATTTTTTTAGCATTTAACTCCAACTGCCAGTCTTTACAGAACAATTATTTTTGTAATATCTTGTATCAAAGCGCACTCATCCTGTGTTTTGATTTCACAATAAATAATAACATCGTTGGCAAATAATCTTTTCTTCCCCCTTATTATGTCGCACAAATCATTAATGTATATGAGAAACAACAGAGGCCCTATCACATTTCCCTGGGGAACCTCACTTCAGTAAGTGACGAATGCTCACCATCGAGAACTACACACTGTGTTCTGCCCTTCAGAAAGTCTGCAACCCATTCGCATATTTATCGAGATATGCCATAACCACGAAGTTTTCTAAGTAACCTAGTGTCAGGCACTTTGTCAAAAGCTTTTTTAAAAATCTAATAGCACTAAATCAACCTGGGATTGCTCATCTATAACATGGTACAAGTCTTGAATTTAAAGTGCAAATTGTGTTTGGCAACATCGACCTTTTCTGAATCCACTTTGGTTTGGGTTTAAAAGCTCACCTTCATCCAAAAACCGCATGACATTTGAATAAATGATGTATTCTTAAATCATGGAAAATATTGAGGTTAATGAGATCTGCCTATAATTTTGAGGATCATTTACATTCCCATTTTTAAACACTGGACTTACAATGGCAGTCTTCCATTCAGCTGGTATTTTTCCTTGATCCAAGGAGGCGGCTTATAATTTAATCAAATACGGCGCAATTTCCTTTGCATAGCTAGAATAGAATCTTGTAGGAATACTGTCTGGTCCGGTAGCCTTATTGTTTTTTACATTCATAAGCAGTTTAGTTATTCCCTCGACATAAAGAATGAGATCTTTCATAATTTTGTTGGTATGATTGTTAAATATCGGAATCTCCTTGGAGTTTTCTGATGCAATTTTTAAAAAAAATATATTATTCAAAATTTCTGCTTTCTCTATGCTAGTTTCTGATAATTCCCCATTTTCCTTAATCAGTGATGGCATAACCTTATAAGAGCTTCTTATTACTTTGACATGAGTCTGTGCCAGTACCAGATCGCCCGACTTGTAGTCAGTGGCCTTCCCTCTTCGGTCATGTCACTTCTACCTTCTCTGAGCTTCATTCCTCATCTTTAGTTGAACTGTCTTCATTAGCTCTTCACGATTCACTTGATAAGTTGTAGGAAAATCTATAAATTCTGTTACTATATGGATCACTTCGTGTGGAACTAAAGAAGTAGAATCATGTGGTAAGTTGTTAAGCAGATGTTCTAAGGGCTCAACTTCAAGTGCCCATCTCTGATGGTTGTCTGCGCAGTAACTCCGAAATCACCTTCCAATCTCTCTCATTACTTGCTCAGACACATTACTCTGGGGGTGGTATAGGAAGGTTCACAACACTTCTATCCCAGCTTGTTCTGGCTGCTCGATCCACTTGCTACAAAATTACGATGCATCTTCTGGGGTTTCTCAACCTTTGGTATGAAATCTCCAATAATTTTATTTGCCATCACTTTAACAGTAGCCCTTTTCAACGGGTACAGTCGGACAAACTTGGAGAAAACATCAATTACTACCAGTGTCTGCATCGCTCAACCTCTGGATTTAGGCAGTGGGCCACATACGTCGACTGCGATTAACTCCAACACATTCTCAGGTAAGATGCACTTCATCTCGCCTCTCCTCCGCACACCATCCACCTTACTTCTCTGGCATAGGTAACATGTGTACAGCAGTTTTGCTACCCTTCTCGCTTAGGATTTCTTAAATACAAGATACATCCATGCCTGAGTCTATCAGAGCTTCCACTTGTCGCAATTGAAATATTATCATAACGGTAGGGGTGCGGGCTTCCCTTCTACTCTTCCAGTCTTCTTCCCATAAGTCTTCTCTTGGATTGTTATGGTAGACTGACATATCTTGTAGTTCCTGGGTCGGTAAATCAATTTTTTACCTTTGATCGAGGTCGAAAGAACTAGTGACGTCAATACTAATTTTGTCACTATAAAGTAAATTGTCGCCGCTCTGCCTATCTTCTTTACACTTCCACCTTATTGATTTCCTGTTGACTTTCTTTTCTTCTTCAATCAGTTGGGACTGTTTCATCTGACTATCACCTTTTCTATAGGTTCTTCAGCCGAAGGGTATTGATTATACACCTTCATAACACTTCTCCATTGATTGGTCCACTGTGCACCCTCTGTATGACACGTGGTGTCAGATTACAATGTTTATTTTAAATTAAATTAAACAGTTGTGAACGGGCATAAGCTAGGTCACACTAAAAGGTTTATTCGTATTGTTTTACTTTGATATTCAGTACCTCATTTATTAGGATCCTTCACAAATAAAAATATTACTTTAATATGCAGTACCTCCTTTATTAGGATCCTTTACAAAACATACATTCCTGATCACAGTAGATAAGTTCTGTAAGACACTTTGTAATTAATTATTTCATACACAGTTCAGTAAGTTGATTGATTAGTCAATATAGTTCATTAATACTGTGGTCGCAAGGTGATGTAACAAAGCCAGTTCTAAGCAGGAGATGGGAGAACAATTAATAAAAGGTCATCTAGTTCATTAACAAAGAATTCTGTGCACCACAAGTTTATTGCTAAGCACATTAACACTCGCAACCAAATTTCAGTATAAAGGCTAATCGAAATTTCGCCATCTGCAAGATTACAGAACCCTTAAAGGGAAAATTAGTATTTGCATCTGCTTCCAACTAAGTTATTTCTTATCACAATATAATGTCCACCGTCCATCTCTGTACTGTTCAAACTTCACTTATTACGCTCACTGTTCATGTCAAAATGTCACAAGTTCTCTTTATACTGAGTCCACGAACTAAAATTACACTGTACTTTAGCTATAGTGGCCACTGGTCATGCTACATGAGCCGCCCTCCACGACACTTCAGACACGACTGACTTAAAACAATGTATTAGTCTGCCCCTCAGGCACTACTTAGGAGTCGGCAGAAGGTAACGTTACAACAGGTTGGGTAGGTAATAGGAAGAGGTTTCAGATTCCTTTATTTATTGGAGAAAGTGATGAGAGGATGTGCCAGAAAAGTGAGAAAATTGGGTTGTGGTACTTTGTCAGACCCTTGCATTAATACGGTGGTGTAGTATGGGACCTACATTTTATGTATCAGATACAAGAGTTGGAAGGGGCTGCAATGGAGGGGTACTAGATTTCTTTCTTGAAATTGCTGTAGAATAAAATAAGTGAAGAGTATGATAAAAGGATCTGGAATGGAACTGAATGTAAGGGAGGGTAAAGAAAATGTTAAAAGTGTACAAGGCAAATAGTGAGGCATTGAAAGATATTGATTGAAGAATTAAGAATGGTGCATGGAAGGTAAAAGATGACCATCACCACAAGTTGGCAATCAGTTTCAGACATAAGGGTGTGAGAAAATTTTCTTTCCAATTTATTTTGTAATTAATTCCTCTTTGTTCTATCCTCACTTCAATAGCTTCTTTTATCTTTGTTCCTTTCTTAGATCCCTTTTCCATTTCTGCGTAAATCTGGTAGATCCTTATTGGCTGACTATACTGCTTTTCTTATATTATTTCATTTATTATAGTTGTAATCGTAAGTGCGTATTTGTGAAAGCTGCTGTGATATTCTATTCCTATAGAGTTGTTGAAAGCTTTCTTGTTGTTAAAAGTGCACTTTATAAATTTTTTCTACTTGCACCACCATTTCAACATTTTCTGCCTTCATCTTACGAGGCATATTTTTTAAGTAAATACCGTTTTATCACACCGTGGCTGCAGCGCTACAGCCGGCGTTCCACGCATGTGCACTGGGTACCTGTATCTCTTGCCTATGCACTGATGCCATTACAGTCCAATTCTTTCTTGTTTACGTTGTTCACTGAGTGTTTAAGATGCCTCCGATAATCGTGAGTCCCGCCGACTGAGTAGTATGGGCTTTTATAAGATTTCTTTGTGCTAAAGGCCTAAAACTGATCAATATTCATCGTGAGATCTGTGAAATTTACGGACTAAACATTATGAGTGATGGAATGGTGAGAAAGTGGGTGAGAGCATTTAAAGATGGCCACACAAATGTGCATGATGAACAATGGAATGGGCGTCCTTCGGTCGTTAATGAAAGTTTGGTGCAACGATGGTGATGATTTCTTAAGCCAAATTGTTATGGGTGATGAGACATGGGTGGCCTACGTCACACCTGAATCAAAGCAACAGTCCATGGAATGGCAGCATTCAGATTCACCCAAAAAAGTGAAGTTCAAGCAAACGATTTCTGCCCGGAAAACCATGTGCACAGTTTTTTGAGACAGAAAAGGAGTATTGCTTGTGGAATTTCTGCCTCGTAATGAGATAATCAATGCAGCAGCTTATTGTGAGACATTGAACAATCTGTGCTGTTCAATCCAGAACAAAAGACACGGTAAGTTGAGCAAGGGCATCGTTTTGCTGCATGACAATGCCCGTCCAAATGGGGCTAATCAGACCAAAGATCTCATCACATCTTTTTGATGAGAAACTCTAGATCATCCTCCGTACAGCCCTGATCTCGTGCCCAGTGACTACTATCTGTTCCTACACTTGAAGAAACACCTGGGCGGTCAGCGTCTTGAAGACGATAATGAAGTCAAAACAGTTGTGATGCAGTGGTTAACAAGTCAGGCGGCAGACTTCTATGAGGAGGGTTTTCAAAAACTGGTACTACATTATGACAAGTGCCTCAATATTGAAGGGAATTATGCAGAAAAGTAGAGTAAGGTACAGGCTTTCATGTAAAAATAAAATTATTGAGATATATTTGCACGTCGTTTTCTAATTTAAAAACGGTACTTACTTAAAATACATGCCTCGTACAAGACATATTGTGATGAAGTTTTTGTCTCTGGACATTTCCTTCAATCATTCTTTTCTTCTGGTGTGTCATTTCTTGTTTCCACATTTGTATTGTCATCCATCTTTATGACAGGAGGTTTTGCTCTTGTTCTTTGTATTTGAATTTCTAGTAGAGGATGGTTGTTGCTTGATGGTGTTTGTGTCTTCTGCTCTCTTGAATATGTCTGTGGTGAGTTGTTAAAATTTTTCAGTGATGACTGTTCATTAGTGTAGACATGAAATTGTACAATCGTTCAGCTGATCTGGCTTTGTGTTCTTGGTTGGTGACTGATTTTTGTAAATGCTTATTTGGATTATTAACTGATGGTGTATCAAATGCCAGTTGGTTATTTTCTGCAGTGCTCGCTTGTTTCATTGTGCAACCTCAGAGTAGGAAATGGGTTGGCTTCTCATTATATGGGCCACACTTTCTTGTTGATTCACAGTACTGCATAGTTAGTGCACCACGTCTTTCTTCTTGCTGTTCAATGGTATTTCTTTAACTTGCTGCCTTTTTACTATTCTCTGTATGGCAATGCAAATTTACCATGGCAGAATGTTGTAAGTCACTTTGGGGTTTGATTGCCACTAGTTTTTGTACTGCAGTTGCCCAAAACCTCTGGCCGTGCTCCATATCCTTGGATTTTTTGCCTTCCATTGTTACTGCATGGCTTGTTAAGAATTTGTGTTGGCTTGTGGGGACACGCTTATATGCTGGACATCTGTTGTAACTAGCGACATGCTGGCCACTGCAGTTGTTAGAGGATTCTTAATTAATCATCTATGATGCCGCAGATCTGATGTTGTTGTTGTTTTAGGGCGCGTCGACAACGGGGTCATTAGCGCCCTCCGCAGATCTGAGCTGTTGATACAAATGTTTATATATTTAGCCCATTTTGCTTTTATAATTTGCCATAATGTTGAAAGATATCCTTCATTCTGCTTTTTAAAACAAATTGTCACTATTCCATAAAATTTACTTCACTAGTTGAAATTTGTTCCAGATTTACCCCCTCCCCCCCCCCTCACTTCTCATTAATCACTTACCACAGATGAAGGCAGCCGTGCCAGACGAATACAGAAAAAAGTTCACTTAACCAAAGAAGAAACGATGGAATGGTGAGGATTGAATTGGTGGTGGAGGGAAAATGTTGATGAATGATAAATGTGGGAAAGAATAATCTCCAAGGCAATCATTCGAGGTAATTTTTTTTTTTTTTTTAACTCAGTTTCCTCCCCTGACTGCCAAACTTCCATGCCTTGGTCACATTTTCAACATGCCCCACCAATTTCCTCTGCTACCCGCTACTTGAGTCACTGCCCCGACTAAGAATATATAACAATGGTCAGCAGTCAACCTCTCAGCCACTTCTGTCTCTTAATTTTTTATCATACCCAAAGGAATTTCTTTCTCACAAATTCCAAAAGTTGACAATGCTGCTCTGGTCCAAAACTAACTGGAAGTCTGCAGCATGCTCTGCTGGCGTTGCTACCAGAGCAAAGAGTGAGTGACAACTGGTGGGGCCAGATTGGGTTCAGCATAAAGAAGTTCAAACCACCATCCCAACTGGATCCTCCAATCTTTACCCCAAAACTATCCCCTTCTTTTTAAAAAAATTCCTGTCTGTCCTCAAAATCTTTTCTTAAATATATTCCAAACAACTTCGGCTCTAAAGAAACCTTGGGCATGAAATAACTGTACAGGAACAAAAATATCATTTTCCCTCCAGCAAATAAGGATCACAAACCAGGTACTATGACCTCAGCTTTCTGACACAAAAACCTATCGTCCACACTCCACCATCTGCCATGAAACTTATGCCTTCCTTGACCTTCCAGCGCCCCTTCCAATGCCTCTCTTTCCAATCCTTATCTTTCCTCACTCCTTCCCCAAGATTTTCACTCCAACTCTCTCTCTAAGAGTCTCACAGAAAACCCAAAGAAATTTTGGTCGTATGTACGAAAAGTTAATTGTACCAACAGCAATATTCCAGCACTAATTCGTGAAGGTTCCGAGGTTAATGAAAGCCGCGATAAAGCTAACGTACTAAATACTGTGTTCAAAAATTCATTTACAAATGAACATAAGGATAGTATTAGCATTTTCCCACACCATGGCGAGTCGGTGATGGAATCATTACGAATAGATACTGCAGATATCATAAAGCAATTAGAGCTCCTGAAGTGGGCGAAAGCACATGGCCCTGGATGGAATTCCAGTAAGAGTATTTTCAGAGTATGCGGCGGAAATAGGGCCATTTCTGTCTGATATATTCAGTAAATCATTAGAAGAGCGAAAAGTACCTTCAGACTGGAAAATCGCGCAAGTAACTCCGATTTTCAAAAAAGGTGATCGAAGTGATCCTGGAAACTATCGTCCCATATCTATAACATCTGTTTGTAGTAGAGTTATGGAGCATATTATATGCTCGAACATTATGAATTTTCTAGATGATAATAATTTGCTTACAACAAATCAACACGGATTTCAGAAGAAAAGATCATGTGAAACACAGCTGGACCTATTTACACACGACGTAATGAAAGTTATCGATGCAGGTTCACAAGTAGATGCAATTTTTTTAGATTTCCAGAAAGCCTTTGACTCTGTGCCACACAACCGCCTATTAGTGTAGCTTCGAGCGTATGCTATATCGGATCAGCTTTGTGAATGGATAAAGTATTTTCTAACCGATCGGTCGCAGTATGTTGTCGTTGAAGGAGAAAGTTCTTCTAATCTAGATGTTACATCGGGTGTACCTCAAGGAAGTGTAATAGGACCACTTCTTTTCTTAATTTTTATAAACAATCTCGGAGACAAAGTGAAAAGCCTTTTTAGATTGTTTGCTGATGATGCGGTTATTTATAGGGAAGTAAGAAATTTGGCCGATTGCTTAGAAATTCAGTGCGATCTGGATGTTATTTTGGCTTGGTGCGCTGAGTGGCAACTTACTTTAAATTGTAAAAAGTGCAATACAATGAGCATAACTAACAAAAAGAATCCAATTGTTCAGAAATACGAGTTTAAACAATACAGTTATTGATATGGTCGATTCTATGAAATATTTAGGGAGTAACAGTACAAAGGAACATGAAATGGGACATACACATTAATTCGTTAGTAGGTAGAGCAAATTCTAGGCTGCGATTCATAGGTCGAATCTTGAAAAATTGTAACTGAACAAACAAAGGAGATAGTGTACAAATCTCTTGTAGCATCCACATTTGGATTATTGTTGTGCCATTTGGGACCCGTTTCAGTAAGGGGTTGATCGAAAGTATAGAGAAAGTACAGAGAAGAGCCGCTCGATTCGTGACCGTTTGCTACAGTCCTTATGAAAGCGTCACAGAACTGATTAGTAGACTAGGTTGGGAGTCTCTGGTAGATAGACTGACACACGTTTCGTTTAAACTTATTGGTAAACATGCGTACTCCCACTTTCACTTTTGAGTGTAAGTGAAATACTTCTTCCACCAACCTATTTGAGTCGGAAGGACAGGAAAGATAAAATTAGAGAAATAAGGTGCCGGACTGATTCTTCTATGAATTATTTTTTCCCTCGTATCCATTAGGGATTGGAATGCACAGCAAAGATATTAGCTTTGGTGCTGAGCACCTTCTGCCACCCACAATTTTGTGATGTAGAAGATACACAATCCTGACAAATCAGGGCAACCTATAGTTGTGGCATATGGTTTTGCCCACTGAATGGATTAGCCATTGTGGATCAACACCTTCAGCCTATTGTTCAGAACCTCCCTTCCTACATAAGATACCTCACATTTCTTGGAGCGTCTGTCCTCACTCCTCTATCTCCAGACTCCTTCCTTGTCTCCATTAAACAACTTCCTTGTACACTAACATCCCCCAATGCTATGATCTCAGTTTTGTTCAAAAAACACACAATACACACACACTCCTCAACAACAGTCACTCCATCAATTTCACTACGTCATACTTCCACACTTGTCACCTTCCTTGATGTGGATGAAACATCAAGCCAACAACAAATTTACATCAGCACCTACACTTTGACACACCAAACGCTCCCTTCCATAATGCATTGTAATCTGACATATGCATCTGTTCTGATCATTAATCACTTTCCAGGTATTTCCAAACACAATCCGCTGCTACCCCCTTGATCTGCAAAAGCAAAGGTCTGATGCTATCGCCCACAACTCCCAGTCTGTACCTCCTAAAGCAGACTGCAGACCAATATTCATCAACCATCCCTCTCCTGAACTGAAATAAAATAAAAAAAATAAAAACAGATTCTAGGCCTTGGGACATAACTTTCCATTGTCTTCCCTAAAATGCAGGTCCTCCATTCCAAAATCCTGCCAACTGCCCCCTGCACTTGCATAAGCAGACCTCATAATCTGAACAGACTCTTGGTCCACAAGCACTTATTTCTGACTCCCCTAGACTTCTGCATTGATCTACCCTTGCAATAGACCACCACTTGCAAAACATGCAGCACTCATCAAGAAACAAATACATATTTTAATCCTATCAAAGATGAATCCTCTCCTGTTATTGAACACGCCACCTGTGCTACCACTCACCTGCTTTACCAACTTAACATGTCTTCACAGCATTGCTTCCTACATCGGTCAAAAAAGATAAGAAAAAAAGCACTCTAAGGTCACTTATGCATTGAAAGACCAAGGAAGCATTGGTAAAACAGAACAGTTAAAACAAGCCCTTGATAGGTGTGACAGCAACACTATTTCCTTGTTCATTATACTTCTACAATTCACTAGTAGCAGTCTTCACGGTTGTTTGACAACCAGTTGTTACCAGGGTGCACCATGAAGAAGTGAAATAGCTTGACATGGTCATTATTGTGCAAGTTAATGGATAAAAATAAACTAATTTGGGGAAAGCCCCATCTCACCTAATACTATAGCTTGCAACACTTCCAGAGAATCTCAAGAATGAAATTATGCTATCAGAGTGAAACATGAACACGAAGAGCTCAAATGAACAGAAGGTGTAAACAGCTTGTACTCAGCACCTTTCACAGTCAAGTGCTTATAACTGTCAGAAACAAGTTGAAACTGGAGAAAGCTCCAAGTTTTGATGGCATTCACTGAGAGCTTCTACGAAACTGTGGGAAATTTTCATAAACATGGCTTGCAAGATTCCTGACAAATATAACACTAACCAGTCATACTGCACCGAATTAAAAGGTAAAAATTATTGCAATATTAAATACTAATAAGCCCAGTGACAGTCCATAATGCCATTGTTAAGTATGGTCTATAAATTACTATTGAGAGCTATAGTCAATAGCAAAACGTCGTTGACGAAATTCCATGAGAACGAGTTGGCATCTGTCCAAAGATAACAACATACATAGAAATTGTTTTCCAGAGACAACTTGAAACATCATATAATACAATGCGAGTCAAATTGACTTTACAACTTTGGAATGTCAGAGAGATTTATTGAGATAACTTACAGAATTTTGTAGCTAACAACCTCAAGCTTCACATAAAAGTGTCAAGTGTCATTTTGGTTTGATATGGCTACCATTTGTCATGCAGCAAACATTCCATCAGTAATTAATTTCTTCCCACACTTGTTGCAGCAAATTGGGTGTAACTGCAGCGTAGATTTGATTTCTCAGGTTGGCCAAATTGTTTCATAGGGGAGGGACATACACACGATCTTTACTGAAACCACAGAGAAAGAAATCTAGTGGTGCCAAGTCTGGAGAGCGAGGTGGCCATGTGATTGGCCCTTCACAGCCAATCCACCGACCTGGGAAATTATGATCGAGGAAACCTCGAACTTCCATGAGGAAATGAGGTGGTGTACCATCTTGCTGGTAGTAAACTTCCCATCTTGGTCATCTTCATTGATCTGTGGAATTAAAAAGTTTTCAAGCATATCCAGATACACAATAGCAGTGACAGTTTTCTCCATGATGAAGAAAGGGTCGTACACTTTCAATTTACTAAGGGCACAAAACACATTAACTTTGGGGCTGTCACGAACATGTTACAGGGTTGCATGTGGATTTTCACTGTTGAACCAGTGCCCTTAAGGGCATACCTCAGCCAAATTTCCTTAAATGTGATTGACATTGAAATTCATAATGTTTGTAGTCTGATATTAAATGTTGACTCATCACTAAAGATTATAGTGTTCAGGAATGTCTCCTCATTTTCTACCCGATGCAACATTTCCCCACAAAATTCCCCCATGAGCTACATTATCTGCATCACTAATTTGCTGTGACACTGAATATGTATGGTTTCAGGTGTAAATGTCTACACAGTACTAGCCAAACACTTTTGCAGAACACCAGTCTCACAAGATGCACGTCACATCTATTTTTGTGGACCTGGCAAAGCTCTCCTTAACCTGTTTGACATAATCATCAACATGTGGGTGACCTGGTGATTTAGTATCATTTTCCAGTTAACAACCTGTCTCAACAATGCTCTTGTGTCAAAAGTAAATTGTAGGCCTGCTTAGAGGTTTTTTAGTGTATTTGGTGTGAAATTTATGCCAAACAGTTGTTGCAGAGTTTGATTCATGAAACTAAAACACACATAGAGCACGCCCTGCAGCCATTTCAACTGTGCACTACGCTGGCACTCCTGGTGACAGAATGATGTCCTGATACACTACGTGCATCAAACTTGAGGTGTTTGCTACAAAATGACACCTCTACCAATTCTGTACGTTATCTCAACAAATTTCTATATCATTCCAAAATTTTTAAGTTCTTTTTGACTCACCCAGTCTGGAGGCATGGATTAATTAATTTGCAAGTTTCTCCGAGTTATTTCATGCAAAAATCTGATGAACCATCTTTACAATATGCTAAGCAACAGAGCATTCCAAGATAATTATGGACAGCAACAAAAGCACAGAACTGAAATTGAA